>NW_026847549.1:5305518-5447823 GCF_025583915.1 Anolis sagrei ordinatus | reverse complement strand
TGGTGTCTTCTTGTCTGGAGAAGGGTGTTAAGATTGGATGGTCCCTTCCGAGTCTTTGTAGGCAACCCTTCCCTTGGCTTTTGTATCAAGACTAGTTTGGAGGAATTGTAAATAGTTTAGTAGAGTTCCTCCTTTTGATATTTGGCAGCAGAGATGGCATGGCCATCTGTTGGGAGGGTTTTGATGGTGCCTGTCTTCTTGCCTGCAGAACGGGGTTAAGACTGGATGTCGCCTTGAGGTCCCTTCTAAGTCTTTGAAGGCAAACCTTCCCTTGGCTTTTGTCTCAAGAGGAATTGTAGAATAGAGAGTTGTCAAAGTGCATTAATCCTACAGTGTAGATGCACCCCAAACTTTCAAGAAGCCATTGAGGGGAGTTTTCTGCCTCTTCTTTTTGGAAACTTTTGTCAGATGGGTCTAATAATGGTATGAGACCAGGTCACACCCTTGTCACATGCATTTGAATCCATAATAAGCAATACTCTTCATTCTGTGCAAGGGATGGAAATGGATTTTCTGCTTCCGTCCCATGATGGAGTCAGATGGCAGCTTCAACCATAATTCCTGCATTCCAGTGTTTGGAAATCCCCCGTATGGGCCAAAACCGAGAACGAACTCTGTTCTTTTAAGCATTACATTCACAATACACTAAGTCATTAGTGTGTACACGAAGTTATAAATGTCATTTCCTAATCGGTTCTATCATAAAATCATGGGAGAAGTTTATAAAACTGCAAAAACTTTGTCCTCGTGAGAGGGACATCTTGCCGGACATTTCCAAAAGCCATGTTGTGATTTTGGAAATCAGAGTCTCATAATTAGAATCATTGGGTTGTTGTGGGTTTTTTCAGGCTATATGGCCATGTTCTAGAGGTCACTACCTCCGAGGATGCTTGCCATAGATGCAGGCGAAACGTCAGGAGAGAATGCCTCTAGAACATGGCCATATAACCCGAAAAAACCTACAACAACCCACTAAGTCTATATATATCTATATATCTATATCTCTATCTATCTAAATGCTCTGTGCATAATGAGTACCTTAAAAACAAAAGAACCAATGAGTGAAATCACACCAAATTTGGCAACAAAATGTCTCACAACACAAGGAGTGACCATCACTCAAAAAATTATGATTTGTCATTTGGGAGTTGTAGTTGCTGGGATTTATAGTTCACCTACAATCAAAGAGCATTCTGAACTCCATCAACGATGGAATTGAACCAAACTTGGCACACAGAACTCCATGACCAACAGAAAACACTAGAAGGGTTTGGTGGGCATTGACCTTGAGTTTGGGAGTTGTAGTTCACCTACACCCAGAGGGCACTGTGGACTCAAACAATGATGGATCTGGACCAAACTTGGCATGTATACTCAATATGCCCAAATGTGAACACTGGTGGAGTTTGGGGAAAATAGACCTTGACATTTGGGAGTTGTAGTTGCTGGGATTTATAGTTCTCCTACAATCAAAGAGCATTCTGAACCCCACCAACAATAGAATTGGGCCAAACTTCCCACACAGAATCTCCATGACCAACAAAAAATACTGTCTTTTCTGATCATCTTTGCTGACCCCCTCTGACACCCCCTCGTGACCCCCCCAAGGGGTCCCGACCCCCAGGTTGAGAAACACTGTTCTAGAGATCACTACCTCTGAGGATGCTTGCCATAGATGCAGGCAAAATGTCAGGAGAGAATGCCTCTAGAACATGGCCATATAACCCAAAAAAACCTACAAAAACCCAGTGATTCCGGCCATGAAAGCCTTCGATAATACAAATAATAGACAATTCCAAAGAGGTGGAAGTCCAGTGGTGCGAGGTCAGGTGAATAATGGGAATGTGGGAGAATTCCAAATCCAGAGGAGCGTGCTTCTTCCATTTGGGCAACAGGTCAGTTGGGAAAGGTGACCTTTGCCTTTAGCAGAAGGCAAAGGACACCTTAGGTGAGCAGGCCACATTGTCTCTTGGTTTTATTTATTTACTAGCTCGGGGACCCGGCGCTGCCCAGGTTATTTGAGAAAGGCATTGTGTGCCAAGGTTGGCCTTTATCATTTGTTTATGTGGCTCGGAGTGGTCTCAGGAAGTGAGTGAAGGTACTGTGAGTCCCATCGTCCATGGTCCATCCTCTTCCAATCCGCACCAGTGTTGAGTTGGCCATGGGGGCTCTCTGTGCCAAGTTTGGTCTTTATTGGCATTTGGATGTGTTGCTGTGGTCGCAGGAAGTGAGTGAAGGTACTGCAAGTCCCATCGTCCATGGTCCATCCTCCTCGAAACTGCACCAGGATGTAGAGTGGGTCATGGGGGTTCTGTGTGCCAAGTTTGGTTTTGATCAGTCATTGGATAATGAGTGGAGGTACTTCAAGTTCCATCATCCATGGTCCACCCTCCTCAAAACTGCACCAGGATGTAGAGTGGGTTGTGGGGGCTCTGTGTGCCAAGTTTGGTCTTGATCAGTCATTGAATGAGAGTCGCAGTGGTCTCAGAAAGTGAGTGAAGGTACTGCAAGTCCCATCATCCATCGTCCACCCTCCTCGAAACTGCATCAGGATGTAGAGTGGGTCATGGGGGCTCTGTGTGCCAAGTTTGGTCTTGATCAGTCATTGGATGGGGGTTGCAGTGGTCTCAGGAAGTGAGTAGAGGTACTTCAAATCCCATCATCCGTAGCCGGCCCTCCTCTAAACTGCACCATGATGTAGAGTAGGTCATGGGGGCTCTGTGTGCCAAGTTTGGTCTTGATCAGTCATTGGATGGGAGTGGCAGTGGTCTTGGGAAGTGAGTGGAGGTACTTCAAGTCCCATCATCCATGGTCCTCCCTTCTCCAAACTGCACCAGGATGTAGAGTGGGTCATGGGGGCTCTGTGTGCCAAGTTTGGTCTAGACCAAAAATGGTGTGGGTTGCAGTGGTCTCAGAAAGTGAGTGAAGGTACTGCAAGTCCCATCATCCATGGTCCACCCTCCTCGAAACTGCACCAGGATGTAGAGTGGGTCATGGGCGCTCTGTGTGCCAAGTTTGATCTTGAGTGGTCATTGGATGAGAGTCGCAGTGGTCTCGGAAAGTGAGTGAAGGTACTGCAAATCCCATCATCCATGGTCCATCTTCCCCTAAACCACTCCAGGACATAAAGTGGATCTTGGGGGTTCTGTGTTCCAAGTTTGGTTCAGGTCCATCAATCGTAATTGGATGAATGTTGCTGTGGTCTCTGGAAGTAAGTGAAAGTACTGCAAGTCCCATCATCCATGGTCCATCCTCCTCCAAACAGCACCAGGATGTAGAATGGGTCATGGGGGCTCTGTGTGCCAAGTTTGGTCTTGATCAGTCATTGGATGAGGGTCACAGGGGTCTCAGAAAGTGAGTGATGGTACTGCAAGTCCCATCGTCCATGGTCCATCCTCCTCCAAACTGTAGTAGTATGTAGAGTGGGTCATGGGGGCTCTGTGTGCAGAGTTTGGTCTTTATTGGTAATTGGATGAGTGTTGCTGGGTGTAGGGAAGTGAGTGAAGGTACTGCAAGTCCCATCATCCATGGTCCATCCTCCTCCAAACAGCACCAGGATGTAGAACGGGTCATGGGGGCTCTGTGTGCCAAGTTTGTCTTGATCAGTCATTGGATGAGGTTCACAGCGGCCTCAGAATGTGAGTGATGGTATTGCAAGTCCCATCATCCATGGTTCATCCTCCTGCAAACTGCAGTAGGATGTAGAGTGGGTCTTGCGGGCTCTGTGTGCCAAGTTTGGTCTGTATTGGTAATTTTCTGACACAGCCTCAGGCCTTTTCCTCTCCTGTCACCTCAGAATCTTGGAGTTTTGAGGCTGGCCAATCAGAGAACATATGCAAATAATACCACAGTGGCAACCAATCAGAAAGCTGCCCTATGTCCGCCGCACTTCCTCCGCATACAAACACTGACTTTTATTACATACATAGAATATAGATATATATGTATGGTTTCTCTTGTTTCCCATGAGGCCCCTGGTCTACACCGTCTCGCTGCTGCTTCCCGTGGCATACATCATTGGGCTCGTCTTTGCCTTGAAGACGCACTCGCACATCTACGACATTCACGTCAGCGACTGCCACTGTAAGTCAGAACTTCAAATGCAAACTGTGAACACAAAACGAACACAATGCATTTCAACAAGAAGGATGTATAGTACTTACGCTTTGGCCATAAAAATGCAATGCAGATATAGCATCAGGGGACACTTGGCTTGGAAAGACTTCATTCAAAAGGGATCTAGGAGTCTTTAGTAGAGCATGAGTGGAACATGAGCCAAGCATGTGATGCAGCAGCTCAAAAGGCCAATGCGATTCTAGGCTGCATCAATAGGAGTAGGGTGATTAAATTGCGGGAAATACATGAGAAATGTATCTACCATTTCGTAGACGTTTTAGATATGAAGTTGATTATGTTGATTATATGTGTATCTGATCTGAGATCCTAATAAACAGTTCAGTTCATGAGAAAGGGAACTTGGGAGTCCTAGGGTTAGGGTTAGGGTTAGGGTCCCAGAACTTTGATTACAAAAAAGCATTTGAGTCAATGCCACATTGTTGGATTATCAAATGTCTAGATGTCATCGGGGTTTGTGACAATATTAGAAAGTTCACCGAAAATTGAACTTGAATTATTATTATTATTATTAATAATAATAATAATTCAAGTTCAATTCATGAGAAGGGGAACTTGGGAGTCCTAGGGTTAGGGTTAGGGTCCCAGAACTTGGATTGATTACAAAAAAGCATTTGAGTCAATGCCACATTGTTGGATTATCAAATGTCTAGATGTCATCGGGGTTTGTGACAATATTAGAAAGTTCACCGAAAATTGAACTTGAATTATTATTATTATTATTAATAATAATAATAATTCAAGTTCAATTCATGAGAAGGGGAACTTGGGAGTCCTAGGGTTAGGGTTAGGGTCCCAGAACTTGGATTGATTACAAAAAAGCATTTGAGTCAATGCCACATTGTTGGATTATCAAATGTCTAGATGTCATCGGGGTTTGTGACAATATTAGAAAGTTCACCGAAAATTGAACTTGAATTATTATTATTATTATTAATAATAATAATAATTCAAGTTCAATTCATGAGAAGGGGAACTTGGGAGTCCTAGGGTTAGGGTTAGGGTCCCAGAACTTGGATTGATTACAAAAAAGCATTTGAGTCAATGCCACATTGTTGGATTATCAAATGTCTAGATGTCATCGGGGTTTGTGACAATATTAGAAAGTTCACCGAAAATTGAACTTGAATTATTATTATTATTATTAATAATAATAATAATTCAAGTTCAATTCATGAGAAGGGGAACTTGGGAGTCCTAGGGTTAGGGTTAGGGTCCCAGAACTTGGATTGATTACAAAAAAGCATTTGAGTCAATGCCACATTGTTGGATTATCAAATGTCTAGATGTCATCGGGGTTTGTGACAATATTAGAAAGTTCACCGAAAATTGAACTTGAATTATTATTATTATTATTAATAATAATAATAATTCAAGTTCAATTCATGAGAAGGGGAACTTGGGAGTCCTAGGGTTAGGGTTAGGGTCCCAGAACTTGGATTGATTACAAAAAAGCATTTGAGTCAATGCCACATTGTTGGATTATCAAATGTCTAGATGTCATCGGGGTTTGTGACAATATTAGAAAGTTCACCGAATTTGTTTATTATGTTTATTGTTGTTGTTGTTGTTTATTAATGCCCTGCTTCATTTCTCCCAAAGGAGACTCAAAGCAGCGTACTATTAAAAGTTAAGACCGCACAGTTTTACATAGACAGATATGCAAACATTAGAAAGGTATATACCATGTTCTAGACCAGGCACAGGCCAGCTTCGTCCCTCCCGGTGTTTCAACTCTCACCATTCCTAACACCCGGAGGAACATGAGCCAAGAGTGTGATGCAGCAGCTAACAAGGCCAATGTGATTCTAAGCTGGTCAAACCAACCAAGGTCTGGCCTTTGCTGACGGTGCTTTTCTCTCCCTTCTCTTTCCTGCCTTTAGTGCCGGGCCACCACCACAGCGCCGTGGTGCACTGGTCGCGCTGGAGGGCCATGCTCATCCTGCTTCTGGCCACGCTCTGCATGTCTGCCTGCGCGGACCTGGCCACCGAACACATCAGCCCCATCCTGGAAAACTCGCCCGTGTCTCAGGTAAGACCCAAAGGAAGCCGCTAGCATTCCGAGGACGCCATGAAATAGTCACCTGCTTTGGATTAGAAGAAGATGAATTATAACTTTATTGTCATTGCACAGCGAAATTCAATGTTTTCCCCAGCACAGACCACAAAACAACACCCCCATCCCTCCTCTCTCCCACCACCACTGCACAGACCCCAATGCCACACCAATATGAGATCATGGGGTTCAATATAGTTACTTTACTTACTTAGGCTATTCCTCGTTGGCTGAGAAGGATAGTCTGGTGGGTCCGTAGGTGACTGTGGAGCCCTATTCTTGACCTGCATCTTCTCCCGCAGTGAGGGCATTGATTTCCAGGTGGAAGGCGGTCCTGGTCGGGGTTGGCTTGGCGCACCTTCCTCTTGGCACATTTCTCCCTTTCACCCTCCATTCGTGCCTCTTCAAATTCTGCAGCACTGCTGTCACAGCTGACCTCCAGCTGGAGCGGTCAAGGGCCAGGGCTTCCCAGTTCTCAGTGTCTATGCCAGAGTTTTTAAGGTTGGCTTTGAGCCCATCTTTAAATCTCTTTTCCTGCCCACCAACATTCCGTTTTCGTTCTTGAGTTCGGAGTAGAGCAACTGCTTTGGGAGACGGTGGTCAGGCATCCGGACAACGTGGCTGGCCCAGCAGAGTGATGGCGGAGGACCATTGCTTCAATGCTGGTGGTCTTTGCTTCTTCCAGCACGCTGACATTTGTCGCTTGCCTTCCCAAGAGATTTGCAGGATTTTCCGGAGGCAGCGCTGATGGAAATGTTCCAGGAGTTGCATGTGACATCTGTAGACAGTCCACGTTTCGCAGGCATATAGCAGGGTTGGGAGGACAATAGCTTTATAAACAAGCACCTTGGTATCCCTACGGATGTCCCGGTCCTCAAACACTCTCTGCTTCATTCGGGAAAATGCTGCACTCGCAGAGCTCAGGCGGTGTTGTATTTCGGTGTCAATGTTGACGTCTGTAGACAGTCCACGTTTCGCAGGCGTATAGCAGGGTTGGGAGGACAATAGCTTTATAAACAAGCGCCTTGGTCTCCCTACGGATGTCCCGGTCCTCAAACACTCTCTGCTTCATATTATTATTATTATTGTTATGTTTATTTATACCTCACTTTTTGTCTCAATAAGGAGAGAAAACTCTGGAATCGTTCCCAGAGTTGCATGTGACGTCTGTAGACAGTCCACATCTCGCAGGCGTATAGCAGGGTTAGTTCCAGCTCTAGGATAAAAGCTGTCTCTTAGTCTGTTTGTCCTTGCCTTCATCACCGTGTAATGAGTGAGATGGATGAATGCTTTGAGCTTTCTTAAGGCTGAGGACTTATAAAGTTCTTCCAAAGAGGGGAGAAAGAGGGCAGCCAATGCTCCTCTGTGCAGAAGTGGTGACACTTTGGAGTGCCTTCCTATCTGCCACTATGTAGATACCAAACCATGCGAACTGCAAAGACTGCACAAGCCAGTAAAGGTGGTCCCAGTGGTGATCGGCACACTGGGTGCAGTGCCTAAAGACCTTGGCCTGCACTTAAACACAATTGGCACTGACAAAATGACCATCTGCCAGCTGCAGAAGGCCACCTTACTGGGATCTGCACGCATTATTCGCCGATACATCTGTGACGATGTGTAATTTTTATTCTTATGATGTGTTGTTTAAACAGTAGTTGATAAATGGTAAGTATGTAGGATTATATTTTGTTAGAGATAGTGGCTGGTTTGGCTTGAGCTGAGTTGCCATAGCAACGGGGGCGGAGCCAACTGTCACTTCACGGAGCAGCTGTTTGAAAGTGGCAGTCTGTAAGCCGGTGAGCTACAGAGAAGACTGATTTCTCTAGTGGGGGAATGAGGGAAGAGTCTGTGACTATTAGAGTTGCAGAAAGGACTGAAATCTCTAGGTGGGGATTCAGGGAACTAGTCTGTGACCAAAGAGTTACAGGAGAAGGTAGTTGATCCTGTGGTGTGTGGAAAACCATCAGGAATACTGTAGTTAGAGAACTATAGGGAAGACTGGTTCTTTAATATTAAGAATCAGGGTTTGGCTGTGAGCCAATATAGTTAGATAAGTCAGGTGACTTATTTATGTTAAATGAACCATCATAAAGCAAGGGTAGCGTGTGCCTGTACCCATCTGTAAAAGAAAGAACCATCTTTTTAAAGAAACTGTTTGAAACCTGTTTAGTGGAAGGAAGAGCCCTTCCCAGAGTTATTCAAAAACTAAATGTAACCTATCAAGATTTGTGCCTCTAGAGAAGAAACATCGAATCTGTTATACCTTGCTTGTTCCAATAAACTTGTTACTGTTTTCCTCAAGCCTTGCCTGATACAGTTTCTCCTAAGTCAAACAGCCTACATAAGACGTAAAACCAAACCAGGGACATTAAACGCTACGCTATCAAATAAATAAATACTTCTGTAATTAATAGTCCCTTTATAAACCAACTCTTAAGCTGATACTGATCATTGCCCGGCTTCCTCACAGAATTGGTGGCAATAACTTATATCCCCATACCAAAAAAGGGAAATGGTGAAAGACTGCTCAAACTTCCGTACAGTGGCTTATTTCTCATTCCAGTAAGGTAATGCTCAAGATCCTGCAAGGAAGACTCCAGCAACACATGGAGAGAGAGTTGCCAGATGTACAAGCTGGGTTTAGAAAAGGCAGAGGACCAAATTGCCAATATCCGCTGGATAATGGAGAAAGGCAGGGAGTTTCGGAAAAACATCTATTTCTGCTTCATTGACTATTCTAAAGCCTTTGACTGTGTGGATCATAATAAATTGTGGCAAGTTCTTGGTGGGATGGGCATCCCAAGCCCCCTTCCCTCTCTCCTGAGGAATCTGCACAAGGACCAAGTCGCAACAGTCAGAACTGACCACAGAACAACAGACTGGTTCAAGATTGGGAAAGGCGTACGGCAAGGCTGCATCCGCTCACCCAACCTTTTTAACGTGTATGCAGAACACATCATGCGAGGATGTGCGGGGCTTGATGAATGCAAAGCTGGGGTGAAAATGCTGGAAGAAACATTAACAACCTCAGATATGCAGATGACACCACTCTGATGGCCAAAAGCGAGGAGGAGCTGAGGAGCCTTCTAATCAAGGTGAAAGAAGAAAGCGCAAAAGCTGGGTTGCAGCTAAACATTAAAAAAAAACCAAGATTATGGCAACAAGAATGATTGACAACTGGGAAATAGAGGGAGAAACCATGGAGGCCGTGACAGACTTTGTATTTCTAGGTGCAAAGATGACTGCAGATGCAGACTGTGGCCAGGAAATCAGAAGACGCTTCCTTCTTGGGAGGAGAGCAATGTCCAGTCTCGATAAAATAGTAAAGAGTAGAGACATCAGACTGGCAACCAAGATCCATTGCCTAGTCAAAGCCATGGTATTCCCTGTAGTAACCTACGGATGTGAGAGCTGGACCTTCGGGAAGGCTGAGCGAAGGAAGATTGATGCTTTTGAGCTGTGGTGTTGGAGGAAAGTGCTGAGAGTGCCTTGGACTGCGAGAAGATCCAACCAGTCCATCCTCCAGGAAATAAAGCCCGGCTGCTCACTGGAGGGAAGGAGACTAGAGACAAAGTGGAAGTCCTTTGGCCACATCATGAGGAGACAGCAAAGCCTAGAGAAGGGAATGATGCTGGGGAAAGTGGAAGGCAAAAGGAAGAGGGGCCGACCAAGGGCAAGATGGATGGATGGCATCCTTGAAGTGACTGGACTGACCTTGAGGGAGCTGGGGGTGGTAACGGCCGACAGGGAGCTCTGGCGTGGGCTGGTCCATGAGGTCACGAAGAGTCGGAGACGACTGAACGAATGAACAACAACAGTTGCTGGGATTTATTATTGGGCTTCCTCACAGATTAGGTGGCAGTAATTTTACCCTCCTTCACAACATCACACAGTCCTTGACACTTGGGAAGTGTCTGACTTGTGATCCAATACAACAGCCAGAAGAGTGTCTGCTGTGGACTCATCTTGTTATGTTTCAAATAATAATAATAATAATAATTGTAAGCAATGGCTTCTCTTCTGCAGTATTTCATTGGCGTGACGGTGCTTGCGATGGTCCCAGAGCTTCCGGAAATCGTCAACGGGATCCAGTTTGCGCTCCAGAACAATCTCAGCTTAAGGTGGGCCTGACTTTGGAGAGTCTTCTGCTTCTTCAAAGAGCTGGGGGGGGAAATAAATCCTTTTTTGGTCTATAGTTCCTAGAGTCAGCTGCCTTTCTGGAGGTGCCGCCATTCCTTCCTGCTGAGCCTCACCTGCCTTTCTCCCTCTTGCAGCATCGAGATTGGGAACAGCATTGCCGTCCAGGTGTGCATGCTGCAGATCCCCATCGTGGTGCTCTTCACCGTCTTCTATGTAAGTAATAATGGGAGAGTCCATAGGTACAATTGACGGCTCCAATTGCAGAATCCTAGAGTTGGGAGAGACCCCGAAAAGCCACATAGTCCAACCCCAGCATAGTCAAAAGCTCTCCCAACAGATGGCCAGCTTTTGCTTTGCTTTGTGTGTGTGTGTCAGGAGCAACTGCAAGTCACTTCTGGTGTGAGAGAATTGACTGTCTGCAAAGTCGTTGCCCAGAGGACACCCAGATAGTTTGATATTTTATCATCGTTGTGGGAGGCTTCCCTTATGACCCCGCATGGGGAGCTGGAGCTGACAGAGGGAGCTCATCCACGCTCTGACCCGTTGGTCTTTAGTCCTACTGGCAAAAGGGTTTAACTCATTGCACCACCAGTCCGGCCCCAGCATAATCAAAAGCTCTCCCGACAGATGGCCAGCTTCTGCTTTGCTTTTGTGTGTGTGTGTGTCAGGAGCAACTTGAGAAATTGCAAGTTGCTTCTGGTGTGAGAGAATTGGCCGTCTGCAAAGACGTTGCCCAGGGGACGCCCGAATGTTTTGAAGTTTTACCATCCTTGTGGGAGGCTTCTCTCATGACCCCACATGGGGAGCTGGAGCTGACAGAGGGAGCTCATCCATGCTCTGACCTGTCGGTCTTTAGTCCTACCGGCACAAGGGTTTAACTCATTGCACCACCAGTCTGGCCCCAGGATAATCAAAATCTCTCCGGACAGATGGCCGACTCCTGCTTTGCTTTTGTGTGTGTGTGTGTGTCAGGAGCAACTTGAGAAATTGCAAGTCACTTCTGGTGTGAGAGAATTAACGTCTGCAAAGACGTTACCCAGGGGACGCCCGGATGTTTTGATGTTTTACCATCCTCGTGGGAGGTTTCTCTCATGTCCCCGCATGGGAAGCTAGAGCTGACAGAGGGAGCTCATCCATGCTCTCCCTGGATTTGAACCTCTTTCCTGTCAGTCTTTAGTCCTACCGGCACAAGGGTTTAACCCATTGCGCCAACAGTCCAACCCTAGCATAATCAAAAGCTCTCCTGACAGGTGGCCAGATTCTGCTAGAAAACATCCACAGAAGGAGACTCTTACTAGAGTTGTGTGCCGATTTGATTCCTGTTTCCTTCAGTTCCTTCAAGAACATATATGGGAAGGGCCCTCTCGATAAAAAAAAATCCACTCGACACGAAAGCAAGTGGGAACTGGTCATCGGCTCCCATTCTGCTTTCGGGAGCATGTGCAGCTCCTCACATTACGTGCAAAGAACTGCTGCGTGCTCTTTGCACAGGGTTTCCCTCCGAGCCTTGCCTGTTGGGACAATTGGTGGAGAACTATGCCGTTGTTGCACTCCAGGCCAGGAAAACCCGCTTGACTTTAAACACCACACAGCTGAGTACAAATGCAGTAGCAGTAAAAAAGCAATCCACAAGAATAGGTAAATCCAATTAGATAGAAAGATAGATAGAGGAAATTAGTCCATCAGAGTGGATGAAAACAAATACTGAAACTTCCAAGGTAAAACCCCAAAACTTTAACATGAATCAGACAAGGCACTTACACAGGAATCTACAAGGCAGAGCTTCCGGGGACCTGGGACAAAGTCTTAACTCAATTCCAACGTTGCTTCGTCTGGCAACAGATTCTGTACTTAGCACTTTTATCCCCTAATCTATTGTATTTTCCAAGCGGCCAGGAACGGATTTCGTCTCAGCCTTGAATCTGCTATCAATCTCTCCCATAATCTGGCAGAGTGCCTGGGAGTTTGGTTTGTTTTTCTGTGCTGACTGAAAGCACTTCTCCTATCTACTGGCTCATTAATTTCGGCAGCTGGCCCAGGTGCCGAGCCTTTCTCAGGCTCAATGCCTTGGGAATTCTCTGGTAGCAATTCAGGCCCAGGGAACAGACCATCATCCCCAAACCCTTCAGGAACATTCCCGTCAGAAAAAATCACTTTGAAAGGAATCCCATAGACACCATACATAAAATACATACTACATAAAATCATAGAATCATAGAATCAAAGAGTTGGAAGAGAACTCATGGGCCATCCAGTCCAACCCCCTGCCAAGAAGCAGGAATATTGCATTCAAATCACCCCTGACAGATGGCCATCCAGCCTCTGTTTAAAAGCTTCCAAAGAAGGAGCCTCCACCACACTTCAGGGCAGAGAGTTCCACTGCTGAACGGCTCTCACAGTCAGGAAGTTCTTCCTCATGTTCAGATGGAATCTCCTCTCTTGTAGTTTGAAGCCATTGTTCCGCGTCCTAGTCTCCAGGGAAGCAGAAAACAAGCTTGCTCCCTCCTCCCTGTGGCTTCCTCTCACATATTTATACATGGCTATCATATGCCCTCTCAGCCTTCTCTTCTTCAGGCTAAACATGCCCAGCTCCTTAAGCCGCTCCTCATAGGGCTTGTTCTCCAGACCCTTGATCATTTTAGTCACCCTCCTCTGGACACATTCCAGCTTGTCAATATCTCTCTTCAATTGTGGTGTCCAGAATTGGACACAATATTCCAGTGTGGTCTAACCAAAGAGAATAGAGGGGTAGCATTACTTCCCTAGATCTAGACACTATACTCCTATTGATGCAGGCCAAAATCCCATTGGCTTTTTTTGCCGCCACATCACATTGTTGGCTCATGTTTAACTTGTTGTCCATGAGGACTCCAAGGTCTTTTTCACACGTACTGCTCTCAAGCCAGGCATTGTCCCCCATTCTGTATCTTTGCATTTCATTTTTTCTGCCAAAGTGGAGTATCTTGCATTTGTCACTGTTGAACTTCATTTTGTTAGTTTTAGGCCATCTCTCTAATCTGTCAAGATCGTTTTGAATTCTGCTACTGTCCTCTGGACTATTGGCTATCCCTCCCAATTTGGTGTCGTCTGATGATCATGCCTTCTAGCCCTTCATCTAAGTCATTAATAAAGATGTTGAACAGGACCAGGCCCAGGACGGAACCCTGCGGCACTCCACTTGTCACTTCTTTCCAAGATGAAGAGGAAGCATTAGTGAGCACTCTCTGTGTTCGTCCACTTAACCAATTACAGATCCACCTCACCGTAGTTTTGCCTAGCCCACATTGGACTAGTTTCCTTGCCAGAAGGTCATGGGGGACCTTGTCGAAGGCCTTACTGAAATCCAGGTACGGCTACATCCACGGCATTCCCCGCATCTACCCAGCTTGTAGCTCTATCGAAGAAAGAGATCAGATTAGTCTGGCATGACTTGTTTTTGATAAATCCATGTTGACTATTAGCGATGACTGCATTTGTTTCTAAGTGTTTGCAGACCGCTTCCTTAACAATCTTTTCCAGAATCTTGCCCGGTATCGACGTGAGGCTGACCGGACGGTAGTTGTTTGGGTCATCCTTTTTTCCCTTCTTGAAGATTGGGATCACATTGGCCCTCCTCCAATCTGCTGGAACTTCTCCCGTTCTCCAAGAACTCTCAAAGATGGTTGCCAATGGTTCCGAAATGACTTCCGCTAGTTCCTTCAATACTCTGGGGTGTAGTTGATCTGGCCCTGGGGACTTGAACTCATTAAGAGCGGCCAGGTATTCCTGGACGACTTCTTTCCCAATTTGGGGTTGGATGTCCTCCAATCCCTCATCCACTCCATCTGTATACTGTAACTTCCACGGTAAAACCCCAAAACTTGGACATGAATCAAACAAGGCACTTAGCACAGGAATCTACCCAAGGCAAGGCTTCCGGGGACCTGGGACAAAGTCTTAACTCAATTCCTATGTTGCTTCGTCTGGCTACAGATTCTGTACTTGGCACTTTTATCCCCTAAACTACTCTATATCCCAAGCGGCCAGGAACGGATTTTGTCTCAGCCTTGAATCTGCTAATAGTGTCTCCTGTAATCTGATAGAGCACCTGAGAGCAGGGTTTGTTTTTCTGTGCTGAATGAAAGCACTTCTCCTATCTACTGGCTCATTAATTTCTGCAACTGGCCCAGGTGCCGAGCCTTTCTCAGGCTCAAAGCCTTGGGAATTCTCTGGTAGCAATTCAGGCCCAGGGAACAGACCATCATCCCCAAACCCTTCAGGAACATTATCATCAGAAAAGTCACTTTGAAGAGGAATCCCATTGTCATTCTCTGCATCTAGAGCAACCTTATCATTAGAAACATCATTAGACACATGAACCTGATTGTCACTCCCAACATCCAGAGTATCCTGATCATTAGACACTATCGCAGGCTGAACTCCAGCAGCCGTGACGTGACTCACACAAACTGAGTCTATTTAAAAGGGCAACTGTCTCCATTGCTCTCAGTTGTGTAGCTGCATTGCACCTGTCTACCTGCCTTCATGGTCGCTTACTCGAGTTCTGCTCTGCGGCTGCTCTCAGCTTGATTTATTTGTATTTTTGGCTCGGCTTGGCCTCCTCTTTTTAGTAGGAGGGAGTTGGGAACGGGTGGGTGCTCTTCCTATGTTCCCACTGTTGAACAATCTCCAGATTGGACTACTGTAATGCACTCTACGTGGGGCTGCTCTTGATCACGGCCCGGAAATTTCAGTTGGTTCAACGGGCGGTGGCCAGGTTGTTAACTGATGCTCCTTACAGGGAGAGGTCAACCCTCCTGTTTAAGGAGCTCCATTGGCTGCCGTTCATTTTCCGGGCCCAATTCAAGGTGCAGGTGCTTACCTACAAAGCCCTGAACAGTTTGGGACCCACCTACCTGCGTGACCGCATTTCCGTATACGAACCCACATGATCTCTTCATTCATCTGGAGAGGCCCTGCTCACGATCCCACCTGCATCGCAAGCGCGATTGTTGGGAACGAGGGACAGGGCCTTCTCGGTGGTGGCCCCCCGACTCTGGAACTCCCTCCCCAAGGATATCAAGCATGCCCCAACATTGGCAGTTTTCAGAAGGAGCTTGAAAGCATGGATGTTCCAGTGTGCCTTCCCAGATTAAGGAATCCCAAGTAATATGTCCCAAATGCACTTTACGAGAGAGTTAGAATTGTCTGCACACCCACTTACTCCCCAAAATATCCATCCTTTTTCACATTGCAAATTTTTTTTAACCTTTACATTTGGCCCTGCCAGGTTTTTAAATTGCGTCGTGATATTTTGTTATTGTTTTTGCTTTGCTGTGAGTTATTTATTGTTGTATTGTATTGTTGTGGTTGTGTTTTTTGTTCTGATGTATTTTGGGCTCGGCCTCTTGTAAGCCGCACCGAGTCCTGCGGGAGATGGTAGCGGGGTTTATAAATAAAGGATTATTATTATTATTATTATTATTATTATTATTATTATTATTACTCTTAAGGATGTTGACCCAGTATTCAAGTGGAATCTCTTTCCTGGAAGTTTGAATCCATTGCTCCATTGTCTTTAGAGCAGCAGAAAACAAGCTTGACCCTTCCTCAATGTGACGTTCTTTCAGATAGTTAAACATGACTCTCTTTTTAATCTTCTCTTGTCCAGACTCATCTCCTTAATCTGCTTTTTAAATAGTTCCTTAAATGTTCCTATGAAGCAGAGGATGAGACAAGCTCTTCCGGTGTCAGTTTTCTCAAAAAGCTCAAAACCTTTCTATTTCTTTGCTTTTGGTCTCTCTGTTTTGCTCACCTGCCCGCCCTTCCTCTCTGCAGCCGACGGATTTCATCTTGGTCTTCAGCGACCTCCACGTTTACGCCAGCATTTTCAGCGTGGTCCTCATGAATTACATCTTCATGGATGGCAAATGTGACTACTTCCAAGGTAATTCCTCCTGCATTTCTGAAGATGTATTGTCGAAGGCTTTCTGTCCTGATTTGCCTTTCAAAAACATCCTTAATGCAACGTTGAAAATAAATTTAAAATGCACCTCACTACCTCTGAGGATGCTTGCCATAGATGCAGGCAAAACGTCAGGAGAGAATGCCTCTAGAACATGGCTATATAGCCCGAAAAAACCTACAGCAACCCAAAAAATGTTTTACTTCAGCAAACACAAAAGGACAGCACATGCAGTTGAAAAATGCAAAAGAAAGCCAGGGAATCTTAATGCAGACACAAAACTAAAGTCTCTGATAAAGTCCAAAATAAACAGCAGTCTTACATCAGACAACAGGCAATGATCACTAAATCCTTAGAAGCAGACTCAAAGCAGGTACAATTGGAGCGAAGACATAAGCATCAGAGTCATTTGTTTACCAGGAAAAGCTAACTGCTCCTGCTTCTGATTTATAGCCCTGAATTCCCCACGCAGGAAGTGCTAGGGCGTCTCCCAATTAGCTCAGCGTTTCTAGCAGCTATTCTAGCTGAACGTCATCTGTGCTCTGTTTCCTTTTGCCTCTCCAGAAATGTGGGCACTTGCAAAACCTCATCGTCTGATTCCCCTTCCCCCTCCAATTACTGAGCACTTCTCTGCTCCCCTTCCTCTTCTGAAGATGAGGAATCCCTAACACTTTCATGCCCGGAACCTCTGGGTTGTTGAAGTTTTTCAGGCTGTATGGCCATGTTCTAGAAGCATTCTCTCCTGACATTGTTGTTGTAGGTTTTTTTCAGGCTGTATGGCCATGTTCTAGAAGCATTCTCTCCTGATGTTTCACCTGCATCTATGGTAGGCATCCTCAGAGGTTGTGAGGTCTGTTGGAAACTAGGAAATTGGGTTTATATATCTGTGAAATGTCCAGGGTGGGAGAAAGAACTCTTGTCTGTTGGAGCTAGGTGTGAATGTTTCAGTTGGCCACCTTGATTAGCATTTGATGCAGGCTTGGGCAGTTTCGTTCGTTAATTTCGTAATTCGTTATTAATTCGTATTTAAATTAGCTTACGATCCAATATTGAGCCATGCAGGAATAGTGTGAGGAGTAAATTAGATTCGAAACAATTTTTTTCAATTTATTTCGTAATTGTTTCGTAATTGTTTCGTAATTATTTCGTAATTATTTCGTAATTATTTTGTAATTATTTTGGCATGTCTGGTGCAAGTTTTATAGTTGTTGTTTGTTTTATCACACCAACAGTCAACAACAGAGGGAGAGGGAAGCTTCAGAAGTTCCTCCTGTCCCATTTGGAGGTTTTTTTAGCATATTGCGCAATCGCGTCCGCCATTAACGAATCGATTCGTAATTATACGAAATTTCGTATATTTCGAAATTTTTAAAAGGAAAATTTCGGAATTATTTAAAAAAACGAAACGCAAGGGCCCCCTAAAAACAAAACAAGTTTAGAACCAAATTTTCTCGTGGTTACCCAGGCCTAATTTGATGGCCTAGCAGTTTTTGGGTGTGGCTTGATACTGCCTGGGAAATTCCTTTGTTGAGAGGTGATTAGTTTCTTGTCTTGAGTTCCCCTGTTTTTGACTGTTATTCTTTATTTGCTGTTACGATTTTAGAGTTTTTTTAATACTGATAGCCAGAATTTGTTCATTTTCATGGTTTCTTCCTTTCTGTTGAAATTGTCCACGTTTGTGGATTTCAGTGGTTTCTCTGTGTAGCCTGACGTGGTAATTGTTAGAGTGGTCCAGAATTCTCAGAATGGGTTCTAAGTTTACCTGAAGTTGTGCTGTTGTTATGCACTTTTATTTGGGCCCCTGTTCTCCGAAACCTTGAAATGCAGCAAATAGAATTTGCAAATTACAAAATGATTAGAATGCAGTTAAATAAGACCGTTGGCCCTCTGTCACCATGCATATTATATCCATGGATTCAGCATTCCAAAAGGCAAGCCTTGATTTTGCCGCCTTATTTAAGGGGTCCATTTGACTGCAAAATTGTATCTAGCGGGGTCTTGAGCATCCATGTGAAGTCCTGGATCGGGGCCCGCTGTATACAAAAGGTCAACATTAAAAGAACGAAATCAGCAGTATTAAGACGTGCTCTTAGAAGAAAAGGCACATCCCGGGTGGGAGAAATAACTCTTAACTGTTGGCTTTTGACTGATGTTGATATGGAGGTGGAACAGTTCCTTGTCTGTGTTTGCGAGTTCTTTGCGGATGGTGTGAATTCTTCGTCGTAAGAGATTGCGTTCCAGGCGGGCATAGATACGGTGAGCCTGTTGTGTTTTGAAAGTCCTTTTGGCTGTGAGAACTCGTGGGTTGGTATCTGTGTCTCTGCAGCATAGAAGGAAAGTCAGGGAGCACAGCAGATGTGCTTTCCTGGTCATTAGTTTTTCCAATTTCCGTGTGTCTTGGAACAGTTTCTCCCTGTAGAGATGTTCAATGTATTGTGGAAAGGCTTTCATGGCCGGAATCACTGGGTTGTTGTAGGGTTTTTTTGGGCTGTATGGCCATGTTCTAGAAGCATTCTCTCATGACGTTTCGCCTGCATCTATGGCAAGCATCCTCAGAGGTAGTGAGGTCTGTTGGAACTAGGAAAATGGGTTTATATATCTGTGGAATGGCCAGGGTGGGACAAAGGACTCTTGTCTGCTGGAGCTAGGTGTGAATGTTTCAACTGACCACCTTGATTAGCATTTAATGGCTTGGAAGTGCCTGGGGGGAATCTTTTGTTGAGAGTGATTTGATGTGCCTGATTGTTCACTCTCTGATGAACTGATGAACCAACCTGGACACAGCATTTTATGGCAGGCATCCTTAGAGGTTGTGAGTTCTCACAACATCTGAGGATGCTTGGCATAGACTTGTCCATGTCTGGAGCAGACTGGTCAACATTTTCTAAAGCAATGGTTCTCAACCTCCCTAATGCCATGACCCCTTAATACAGTTCCTCATGTCGTGGTGACCCCCAACCATAACATTATTTTCATTGCTACTTCATAACTGTAATTTTGCTACTGTTATGAATCGTAATGTATATATCTGATATGCAGGATGTATTTTCATTCAGTGGACCAAATTTGGCACAAATACCCGATACGCCCAAATTTGAATACAGGTTGGGTTGGGGGGGATTGATTTTGTCATTTGGGAGTTTTAGTTGCTGGGATTTATAGTTCACCTATAACCAAAGAGCAATTAGAACTCCACCAATGATGAAATTAAATCAAACTTGACACACAGAACTCTCATGATCAAGAGAAAATACTGGAATGGTTTGGTGGGCATTGACTTTGAGTTTTGGAGTTGTAGTTTACCTTCATCCAGAGAACACTGTGGACTGAAGCAAAGATAGATCTGGACCAAACTTGCTACAAACACTCAATATGTCCAAATATGAACACTGGTGGAGTTGGGGAAAATAAACCTTGACATTTGGGAGTTGTAGTTGCTGGGATATATAGTTCATCTACAATCAAAGAGCATCTGAACCCCACCAATGATAGAATTGGGCCAAACTTCCCACATAGAACCCCCATAACCATGTGTTTTCTTATGGTCTTTAATGACCCCTCTGACACCCCTTTGCGACCCCCCCAAGGGTCCCAACCCCCAGGTTGAGAAACACTGTAAACGTTACACCATTAAGCTGTATTTCCGGCATTGGAGAGGGATTCGCTGGAAGAGCACTTTGGTTTTCTCGATGTTTAATGACAGGCCAAGCTGCTCGTATGCTCCTGCAAAGGTGTTTAGAGTAGCGTGTAGGTCTTCTTCTGAATGCGCACAGATGACGTCATCAGCATACTGGAGTTCTATAACAGATTGTTATTGTATTGTTATTGTAACCGTGGTTTTGGCTTTTAGTCTGCTGAGGTTAAATAGCTTGCCATCTGTCCGATAGACAATTTCCACTCCGGTGACAGCCCATCGAGGGGGTGCCCCATATTCATCAAATGTACAAAAGTTAAACCCTTAAATATGGAGGGCTGACTGTGTCGCCAGACTGCAAACCTGAGCCTTCAAAGAGAGTAGACTCTGCTCATGTTCTCTTCTTCTCCAACTTGCCCAACCAGGTACAGTGCTGGTGATGGTCTACTTCATCCTCATGGCCGTGTACTACTTTGCTCCTTCTCCCGCCGGATGCTGAAGTCTTCACTCCACCGGACTCTTCGTTGTCTTGCCTTCTTGTTTCGGAAAGGCAGCTGCCTCCTTGTAAGCCAAGGAAATGTCAATCTCTGGGAATCTGGCTGGATATGGCTTCCTTTCTAAATCCAGGGAGCCACCACCTGCAGACTCCTCCCAACGTTCATCTCCTTTGGATTGGGAGCTGACAAAGGTATGCCGAGTCTCTTGGAAATTACCAAGAAAAGGATGAAAAGGACTCGGTTTTCCAAGAAGATCCCAATAAGATAAGTTCTATGACTTTGAAAAACTCTTGTTGGGATTGTGTTGCGTCTTGTGTGACATCCAGCCATTGACGGCTGCCTCTGGTCCCTTTGCTGCTGAGAGACAGGAGCTCTCACTTGGCTTTAAATGGAGCACAATAAAAAAGTAGTCTTATTTTGAATCCGTCCACTATTGTTTTGTTGTTGGGAACGCTTTGCCTACAATCCCGTCCATACACGTTTGTTCCCATTCACATGCAGTTGTACTTTTGGGAATGCTGTGTTGGGTAAGCAAAATTCCACAAAAATAACCATTCCACTGGAGCCTTGATCCCATTGTTAGGTCCATGTTGTCTCACCATCCAACCACTATTATTATTTATTGTGTCATCAGCAACCAGACATTTGTATTACATTTTTAACAAAAACAAACAAACAGACAGACAAAACACAGAATTTGCAAGCTTGGTAGTTGATTAAATGTCCTTTGACCAGTAGCTGGCCACTTGGAGTGCCTCTGGTGTTGCAGCACAGGTTGCATTGCAGCAGGTGGTCAGTGGTTTGCTCTTCGCCACACTCGCATGTTGTGGACTTCACTTTGTGGCCCCATTTCTTAAGGTTGGCTCTGCATCTCGTGGTGCCAGAGCGCAGTCTGTTCAGCGCCTTCCAAGTCACCCAGTTTTCTGTGTGCCCGGGGGGTCTCTCTGGGTTTGAGGTTCTGGGTTTGAGCCTGCCACTTTTGGACTCTCGCTTGCTGAGGTGTTCCAGCGAGTGTCTCTGTAGATCTTAGAAAACTATGTCTGGATTTAAGTCGTTGACGTGCTGGCTGATACCCAAATAAGGGATGAGCTGGAGATGTCACTGCCTTGGTCCTTTCACTATTGGCTGCTACTTCCCGGCGGATGTCAGGTGGTGCGATACCGGCTAGACAGTGTAGTTTCTCCAGTGGTGTAGGGCGCAGACACCCCGTGATAATGTGGCATGTCTCATTGAGACATGCCACATTATCTCAGCAGCAGAATAGCATAGCGCAAGGGCAGATGTCTTCACTGTGTCTGGTTGTGATCCTCAGGTTGTGCCAGTCAGCTTTCATATGATATTGTTTCTAGCACCCACTTTTTGCTTGATGTTCAGGCAGTGCTTCTTGTAGGTCAGAGCACGGTCCAGAGTGACTCCCAGGTACTTGGGTGTGCTGCAATGCTCCAGTGGGATTCCTTCCCAAGTGATCCTCAGAGCTCGGGATGCTTGTCTATTCTTAAGGTGAAAGGCACATGTCTGTATTTTAGATGGATTAGGGATCAGCTGGTTTTCCCTGTAAGAGGTAGTAAGAGCACCTAGAGCTTCGGAGAGCTTCTGTTCTACCCCTGATTCAGTGGGTTACTCCAATTGGGAATACTGGATAGTATTCAAGCAGGGAGTTTCAGAAAAACATCTATTTCAGCTTCATTGACTACTCTAAAGCCTTTGACTGTGTGGATCATAATAAATTGTGGCAAGTTCTTAGTGGGATGGGCATCCCAAGCCCCCTTCCCTCTCTCCTGAGGAATCTGTACAAGGACCAAGTAGCAACAGTCAGAACTGACCACGGAACAACAGACTGGTTCAAGATTGGGAAAGGCGTACGGCAAGGCTGCATCCTCTCACCCAACCTTTTTAACTTGTATGCAGAACACATCATGCGATGTGCGGGGCTTGAGGAATGCAAAGCTGGGGTGAAAATTGCTGGAAGAAACATTAACAACCTCAGATATGCAGATGACACCACTCTGATGGCCGAAAGCGAGGAGGAGGTGAGGAGCCTTCTAATCAAGGTGAAAGAAGAAAGCGCAAAAGCCGGGTTGCAGCTAAACATCAAAAAAACCAAGATTATGGCAACAAGAATGATTGACAAGTGGAAAATAGAGGGAGAAAATGTGGAGGCCGTGACAGACTTTGTATTTCTAGGCGCAAAGATCACTGCAGACGCAGACTGTGGCCAGGAAATCAGAAGACGCTTACTTCTTGGGAGGAGAGCAATGTCCAGTCTCGATAAAATAGTGAAGAGTAGAGACACCAGACTGGCAACAAAGATCCATTGCCTAGTCAAAGCCATGGTATTCCCTGTAGTCACCTACGGATGTGAGAGCTGGACCTTAGGGAAGGCTGAGCGAAGGAAGAGATGCTTTTGAGCTGTGGTGTTGGAGGAAAGTGCTGAGAGTGCCTTGGACTGCGAGAAGATCCAACCAGTCCATCCTCCAGGAAATAAAGCCCGACTGCTCACTGGAGGGAAGGAGACTAGAGACAAAGCTGAAGTACTTTGGCCACATCATGAGGAGACAGGAAAGCCTAGAGAAGACAATTATGCTGGGGAAAGTGGAAGGCAAAAGGAAGAGGGGCCGACCAAGGGCAAGATGGATGGATGGCATCCTTGAAGTGACTGGACTGACCTTGAAGGAGCTGGGGGTGGTGACGGCGACAGGGAGCTCTGGCGTGGGCTGGTCCATGAGGTCACGAAGAGTCGGAGACGACTGAATGAATGAACAAGACAAGACAACAAGATCATGTCTCTGGGCCCCCAGTGGTACAGTGGGTTAAAGCGCTGAGCTTCTGAGCTTGTTGACCAAAAGGTGGCAGGTTCAATTCTGGGGTGCAACATGAGCTTCTGCTGTCAGCCCTAGCTTCTGCCAACCTAGCAGTTCGAAAACATGCAAAATGTGAGTAGATCAATAGGTACCGTTCCAGCAGGAAGGTAACGGCGCTGCATGCAGTCATGCCGGCCACATGACCTTGGAGGTGTCTACGACAATTCCAGCTCTTCGGCTTAGAAATGGAGATGAGCACCACACCCCAGAGTTGGACATGACTGGACTTAATGTCAGGGGAAAACCTTTACCTTTTATCATGTCTCCTCTCAGCCTTCTCTTCGTCAGGCTAAACATGCCCAGCTCTTTAAGCCGCTCTTAAATTATTATTATTATTATTGTTATTATTGTTAATATTATTATTACTGAGTTGGTGTTGGGAAACCCAAGGAGGGAGGCTATGTCGAAGTCCAAACTGTGGGCTGCTGTTCCACATGAATGCACCGTTTCAACACCCCCCTCCAGTCCCAGAACCAAGACAACCCACGTCTATGGATTTCTGGAAAAAGAAGACACACGACAACAAGGACCAGCAAGGTTTCATGTACAATTTTAAACAAAAAGAACACCTTCCAAAATAAGATTCCAAGACGCAGCCTCGGGGAGCCAGGCATGACGCTTGGTTTGACGGCTGTTTTGGCATACATTCTACAGAACGGGTTCGCACAGCCACTCGGGACACGACAGTTGAAACAGAGACAGGGTTTTCCTCTTCCAGCATCTGTGACCAAAGGAACAAGGCAAAGACTATTTGCAGCAAAAGGTCAGGCTTCTTGCTTGTGCGCAAGAAAGGAAGGGCGGCAGCGGGAAGGAAGGAATGAACGAACGCGGGAAGGAAGGAATGGCGTGTTAGGACGACGTCTTTGGGAAGGCGGCAGAGGGACGCAGTCCATTGAAATGGGGTTTTAAAGCCAACCAATCCTTGGGGAAAGAGTGAAAGATTCAGAGGCTGGTGGTGTTAAGTCAAGCAGGGGCAAACTTGGGCCTTCCAGGGGTTTTGGACTTCAACCCCCACCATTCCTGGCAGCCTCAGGCCCCTTACTTTTCCCTCTCACCCGCTTAAGCATTGGTTATGGGCCCAGCACTCAGCTTAACCTTGGTTATGGGCCCAGCACTCATAACATTGGTTATGGGCCCAGCACTCATAACATTGGTTATGGGCCCAGGACTCAGCTTAACATTGGTTATGGGCTCAGCACTCATGACATTGGTTATGGGCTCAGCAGTCATAACATTGGTTATGGTTCCAGGACTCAGCTTAACATTGGTTATGGGCCCAGGAGTCATCTTCAGATTGGTTATGGGCCTAGCACTGAGCTTAAGAGTGGTTATGGGCCCAGCACTCATCTTCAGATTGGTTATGGGCCCAGCACTCAGCTTAACATGGTTATATGCCCAGCACTCATCTTGAGATTGGTTATGGGCCCAGCATTCAGCTTAACATTAGTTATGGGCCCAGCACTTAGATTAAGATTGCTTATGGGCCTAGGACTCAGCTTAACATTGGTCATGGGCCCGGCACTAATAACATTAGATATGGGCCCAGCACTCATAACACTGGTTATGGGCCCAGCACTTACAGTATATTCTGGCGTATAAGACTACTTTTTAACCCAAGAAAATCTTTTCAAAAGTCAGGGGTCGTCTTATACGCAGGTGTAGTCTTATGCATGGGAGTCGTCTTAACTCTATATTTTAACTGGAAAAGTTGGGGGTCGTCTTATACGCGCAGTCGTCTTATATGCCGGAATATACGGTAGTTTAAGATTGGTTATGGGCCCAGGACTCATCTTCAGATTGGTTATGGGCCCAGCACTCAGCTAAACATGGTTATAGGCCCAGCTCTCAGCTTAACATTGGTTATGGGCCCAGCACTCATCTTGAGATTGGTTATGGGCCCAGCATTCAGCTTAACATTGGTTATGGGCACAGCACTTAGTTTAAGATTGGTTATGGGCCTAGGACTCAGCTTAACATTGCTTATGGGCCCAGCATTCATAACATTGATTATGGGCCCAGGACTCAGCTTAACATTGGTTATGGGCCCAGCGTTCAGCTTAAATGGCTGAGGGGGAAAGGGAAAGGGTCTTGAGGCTGTTAGGAATGGTGGGAGTTGAAGTCCAAAACACCTGGAAGGCCCAAGTTTCCCCATGCCTGTGTTAAGTGCTATACCGACAGCGTAGAAATAGGGGTTGATATCATTTCCGCACGAAAAATAAATGTCAACATTCTCAGAACAGACAATGTTTGTGACGACAAAACAAAACACACTTTAACTCCTTGTTTTCTTTCTCTGAACAAAAAATAGAAACAGGTCCTATCCTTCAATGCCAGATAAGAGAGTAATACTATAATTTACAGACAGCAGCTGCAAATTACCCTTCGGCAGGGCGTTTCAATATGAAAAGGCAAGAAAATGAGAACAGGGTTTGAGAAAGCCGCAACACACTGCGCCAACTGTGCCTCGCTCAAGCCTCCGCCGGAGAAAGGCCGACAGAAGGTGCCCTTTGCTCCCTTTTGTAAAGAGGTCGCGAACCAGTAAATGCTGTGGATGAAAGCCAGGACAGGCTCCAGCCACTTAAATGGATCTTACAAAACAACACCAAGGAGAAGGCAACGGAAGTCAGGTCCTCGGATGACCTCTCTTCCTTCCGAGACTATGAGCATGCAGCAGGAAGCAGTCCAAATTAGTTCAGCAACAGTATCTTTTAGTTCATGGTGCATTTATAGATATCCATAAATTAAAAAAAAGAAAAGAAGCAGACTTCTATAAATTTTAAAATTAAAAAAATCCACAAGAAAGGCATCCGGATGTAGTGTGCCGAGTAAGGCTTTGGAGCAGAGCTTTCCATCTCCTTAGCAGCAGCGTCCTCCTCCTCCTCCTCCTCCTCTTCTGCAGAACTCATAAATAGAGAGAGGGGAGAGGGTTGAGAGAGAGAGAGAGAGAGAAGGCGAAAGAAAGGGCAAAAGAGGAGTCACTTCTTAAATTACGGTCATGAGCGAGCCCAGCGAGGGCCGGAGGAGGTTCTCATTTCAAGCGCTCGATGAGTCCCTGTGTGAGTCCAAGGTGCAAAAGCTGCGATCTGGGGAGCCTCACCAAGTGAGGGAAAAAACCCAGAAGCTTCTCCCAAGAGAGTTCGAGGAGGCTGGGCACAACCAGCCACATCTTAAAGAGAGAGCCAGTCCGTCTGTTCCGGTGGATGTCCACCACCCCGCCGTGGACGTACATGCAGCCGGCCTGTGCGGAGACACAACAAACGCCGGTAGCGTTAGAACATCAGGTTTGTTTGTTTATTTATTTATTTACACTATTTCTATCCTGTCCATATCAGCCCAAAGGCGACTCAGGGCGGCATACAAAGTCGGCACAATTCGATGCCATATATGAAATACATACATTGATAAAAAGCAAAAAAGAAACATTACAGTACATTTAGAGACATAAAAACAATAAAAAATAAAAAATTTAAAAACTATGTCCTCTCGTTCAAATCCTCATCCATCCCATCGTCTTAACCGTTCCTGGGTCATTTGTCTGTTTATCCTGAGGTTCCGAATCCTTGCTCGAAGAGTCAAGTTTTCACTTTTTTTCGAAAGGTCAGGAGGGAGGGGGCTGATCTAATATCCCTAGGCAGGGAGTTCCACAGCCGAGGGGCTGCCACAGAGAAGGCCCTGTCTCTCGTCCCCGCCAAATGTGCTTGCGAAGCAGGCAGGACTGAGAGCAGGGCTCCTCCAACGATCTCAAGTTCCTGATGGGTTCGTAGGAAGAGATGTGTTCAGATAGATAAGCTGGGCCGGAACAGTTTACATCCCGCATACAACCTACTCCAGGCAAGGGCAAACTTCAGCCCTCTTCCAGGTGTTTTGGATTTCAACTCCCACAATTCCTACCATTTTTTTTAAAAAAAAACACTCTAAAATCAGGACAATAAATAAAGAGCAACACTAAAAAACAGGGGAATTCCAGACAAGATTCAATCAGGGCCAGTTAACACTTCCCAACAAAGGATTCCCCCAGGCAGCAACCAGCAAGGCTTTGAAGCTGTAAGGCAGGGGTCCACAAACTTTTTAAACAGAGGGCCAGGTCACAGTCCCTCAAACTGTTGGAGGGCCGGATTATAATTTGAAAAAAAAAAAACATGAATGAATTCCTATGCACACTCCACATATCTTATTTGTAGTGCAAAAAAAAAACACAACTTTAAAACAGTACAATAATTAAAATTAAGAACAATTATAATACATATAAGCCTATTAGTATTTCAATGGGAAGTGTGGGCCTGCTTTTGGCTGATGAGATAGGATTGCTGCTGTTGTTGTTGCTGTGTGCTTTCAAGTCATTTCAGACTTAGGTTGACCCTGAGCAAGGGCTGGGTAAATGACCTTGGAGGGCCGTATCCAGCTCCTGGGCCTTAGTTTGAGGACCCCTGCTGTAAGACCATTCAATGCTAATCAAGCTGGTTCAATTACAACATTAACACTTGCCTCAACCAGACAAGAGTCCTTTCTTCCACTCTGGACATTCCATAGATATATAAACCCCTCTTGTCTAGTTTCCAACAGACCTCACAACCTCTGAGGATGCCTGCCATAGAGGTGACCGAAACGTCAGGAGAGAATGCTTCTGGAACATGGCCATACAGCCTGGAAAACTCACAGCAACCCAGCTGATAGGCTATTGGGAATTGTGGGAGTTGAAGTCTGAAACACCTGGAGAAGGGCCAAAGTTTGCCCTTGCCTGATCTATATCTATCTAGCAGTTGGAAAACTGACTGAGATTTCTGAGAGTTGAAATCTAACAAAATACCTGGAGGATGAAAGGGTTGAGAACTGTTGCACTAGTATTGTCTGGGTATGCATTTTCTTATTGTTAGCATAACGATCATTGTTAACATATTTTTTGTTATGAATTAGGAAATGTATACCCAGGCAACACTTCTATTTCATAATAATTTTTGTAGTCATCTCTCAGCACAGATGAAATCAGTTCATTTCCTTTCACCAAACATAAAAATAAATATACTGCTATTAGTATACAAAACATGCAGAATAATCACAGGATGTTTCAAACCTACACCTGTATGTTTGTCCACTGTGCCCTGCCTCATGCACAGAAGAAGAAGTGTTCAAGTTACAGACAATGCTGCCGCTGTTGCGCGGTTTTGGTCAAAAGATATTTAGCTGCTTGTGGTCCTTCTATTTTTATCAGTTGTTATACTTATGTATGCAACACTTTTGACATGAAATAAATAAGTATACAATTCTGTAAAGAATTGAATTATTACTCCAGTTTTGTCATCCTAAAGACAACTTTCTCCCTTCTCCATCCTAGTGTGTCTCTGCCAATGCTCTGGCCCTCTTTCATTTTTCATCTCTCCCTTTGAGGCTGGATCTACACTGTCCTGTATCTCAGAGTCTGATCCCAGACGATACTATTATTATTCTATTTATTTATACCCCACTTTCTCTCTCTTGCAAGAGACTCAAAGCAGCTACACTCATATGAGTCTACACTGCCAGATAATCTGGGGTAAACAGATAATTTTATTTGCTGCATTTGTTGACCGCCGCTCTCAGCCCTAGGGCGACTCGCGGCGGTGTACAACATATAAAAACAGTTTACAATAAAGCACAACAAGAAATCAACATATCAATAATACACACTAATCTAAATTACACTAACTAATCCGCACCGTCACAACATAGAATCATAGCCAATCTCATAATCCATATTCCGTTCCAGTTGTCATTACCAGTTAATGTAGCACTCAGTTAAATGCCTTCTCAAATAGCCAGGTCTTTAGGCTCTTACGGAAAGCCATAAGGGAGGGCGCCTGTCTGATGTCAACAGGGAGGGTGTTCCACAGCCGGGGGGCCACCACCGAGAAGGCCCTCTCTCTCGTCCCCGCCAGACGTGCCTGTGAGGCAGGCGGGATCGAGAGAAGGGCCTCCCCAGACGATCTCAAGGCCCTCGTGGGCTCATAGGCCGAGATGCGGTCAGAAAGGTATTTTGGGCCGGAACCGTTTAGGGCTTTGTAGGCCAACACCAGCACCTTGAATTGGGCCCGGTAGCAAATCGGCAGCCAGTGGAGCTGGAACAACAAGGGCGTTGTGTGCTCCCTGCGTCCCGCTCCTGTTAGTAACATGGCTGTAATCAAGAATCATACCCTGGGTTATAGGGCAATGTAGATCCAGCCTGAGATAGTGTCCTATCTACCGCCCTCTTATGCTTGCATCTTGAGTATTGCAGTACATACATATATGGAGCATTCATTTTTGGGGCTCTAGCCCTGATTCAGGTAGTTTGGGTTTTTTTGGTCTTGAAACCCAGACAATATTTTAAGTTGGATAATAAGGAGTATGTATATCAAGTCTGGTCCAGAGCCATTAAGACATGCAGGAACCTTTGTGGAACAAACATACACAGATATAGTTTTACACTTTTATAGGTAGATAATCCCAAAGTGCTTTTGGAAACCAACAAGTGTAAAAAAAAGTTTTATGCAAGCAGAGAGCTGAAAGTGGAAGAAATGGCTATTTAGTTTCCCTTTTCCTTTGTATATGCAGCAGCCCTGGGGTTTATAGGCTGGATTTTAGTTATTTATTTATTTACAGCTTTTATATTCCGCCCTTCTCACCCCGCAGGGGACTCAGGGCGGATTACAGTGTACACAAATATGGCAAACATTCAATGCCAATTTTTGACATACAAACATATACAGACATACACAGAGGCTATTTAACTTTTTTTCTGGCCGCCAGGGGAGCTGTCGCTTTCATCGTCCATCTGCGACGCTGATGAAGCACTTCCGCATTCCCCGCATGCTTCCCCGCTGGAATGCTTTGCTGGAGTCTTCTTTATGGCCTCATAAATCAGTTAATTTAGCCTCCCCACACTTTAAGGTGGTATCTAATTTTCCTACTTGACAGATGCAACTGTCTTTCGGGTTGCAAAGGTCGACAACAGGCTACACACAATTGGTTGGAAACCCACTCCAACCCGGGCTGGCTTCGAACTCATGACCTTTTGGTCAGAGTGATCTTAATGCAGCTGACACTCAGCCAGCTGCACCACAATCCCGGTGATTTCATAAGCCAGGCATGGGCAAACTTTGGCCCTCCCTCCAGATGTTTTGTACTTCAATTCCCACAATTCCTAATATCCTACCAGCTGTTAGGAATTGTGGGAGCTGAAGTCCAAACACATAGAGGGTCCAAGTTTGCCCGTGCCTACACTTGAGGTCAATCCACCTGTCTATGCCTCGGTAGCCACTTCTGTGGGGCGCTCCAGAGACTTGTGGGTCTGAGAGTAAACTTTCACAGCCACTTACCGGAGTCACAGCTGCACAGTGGAAATAGACAGGTTCGGGCATAACAGCCGGGAGTTTCACCCACTGGAAAGTTTGCAGACTCAGCTTCCAGACGTCTCCCAGGATCACTTCTCCATTGTATCCTCCGCAGACAAAGACATCTGAACGGAGAGACCACACAGGGGCTTAAGAATGACTTCTCCCTTTCCCTAATGAGGAGACTATTGTGAACATGCAAGGAGACCCTTGGCAGAGAGGTAGAATAAGGTAACACAACCAAGGTTAAGTTGAGAGGGGCAGAGGTGGGGGAGGAAGGACTCTACATTGCCTCAAACACCACACCGCTTGGGCAAGTGACGCCTGCTCCCAGAATTGACCAGTAAACACAGCAAGTAATCATTCTGGCTGGGCTATTCTGATGCTTATAAACATGGAGTTGAGAGAGACAACAAGTGGGTGGTGATCGTTGGGACCCTCTTTTTTCCATGTTTAAAGATGGGGCAAACATTTGCCTTCTTCCAATCTGCTGGAACTTCTCACTATTTATTATTCTCAAATAATTGCCAGTGGTTTTGAAATGCCTTGAGAGTTCTTTGCATGTCCTTGAATGGAATTTGTCCAGCCCTGGAGACTTGGAATTCATTTGGAGTAGAAAGCTTTAACTGCACTACCTCTTTATCTGTATTATATTGCAATTCCTTTACTTATTTTAAAAATGAAAAACTGTTTACTTAGCACAAAAATGCCTTTTCAGTTGAAGCTGGAAGGGATTATGCTCTGAACTTAAGAGTTAACCCAGACTAAGGGCTCTTCCACACAGTCATGTAACCCAGAATAAAAAGGCAAAAAATTCTACAATAGTTGCTCCACACTGCCATTTATTCCAGTTCTAAACAGGTGTGGGATTTTATTATGCCCTTAACACAGCTGTAGAAAATCCCACATTATCTCCTTTGACCTGGAATATATGACAATATGGACTCAGATACTACTTACTTAGGTCATCCCTCGTTGTCCAAGGAGGATAGTCTTCCAGGATTAGTGTATTTGCAGTGGATCCGTAGGTGGCTGTGGAGCCCTATTCTTGATCTTCATCTTCTCCCACAGTGAAGACATCTGTTTCCAGGTGGAAGGTGGTCCTGGTCAGCTTGACCTCTTGGCACGTTTCTCTCTTTCGCCCTCCATTTTTCGTCAAATTCTACAGCACTGCTGGTCACAGCTGACCTCCAGCTGAAGCGCTCAAGGGCCAGGGCTTCCCAGTTCTCAGTGTCTATGCCAGAGTTTTTGAGGTTGGCTTTGAGCCCATCTTTAAATCTCTTTTCCTGTCCCCCAACATTCCATTTTCTGTTCTTGAGTTCAGAGTAGTGCAACTGCTTTGGGAGACGGTGGTCAGGCATCCGGACAACATGGCCAGTCCAGCGGAGTTGATGATGGAGGACCATCGCTTCAGTGCTCGTGGTCTTGGCTTCTTCCAGCATGCTGACATTTGTCCATCTGTCTTCCCAAAAATTTTGCAGGATTTTCCAGAGGCAACGCTGATGCAATCGTTCCAGGAGTTACATGTAACGTCTGTAGACAGTCCACGTTTCGCAGGCATATAGCAGGGTTGGCAAGACAAGCCCCTTGGTCTCCCTGCAGATGTCCCGGTCCTCAAACACTCTCTGCTTCATTCGGAAGAATGCTGCACTGGCAGAGCTCAAGCAGTGTTGTATTTCAGAGTCAATGTTGACTTTGGTGGAGAGGTGGCTGCCAAGGGAGCGGAATGGTCAACATTCTCTAAAGTTACATCATTAAGCTATGGACTCAGATAACCTAATTCAAAAGAGATATTGTGGATTATCCACCTTGATATTCTGGGTTGTGTGGAAGGGCTCTAAAATGCTTTAACTTTTCTCCCTTCCTCCTTCCTTTCTGCTCATACCTGCTTTGTTCTGATGGGCTGCATCTGGCTCTATGCATGGAATTAACACTCAGTTACATCAATTTTCATTTCCTTTCACCACAGCTGCCTTGGTTTTTCCCGCACTGTAATTGAGATCCCTCAATGTCAGAGTGTTTATGCATGTATACCAGCCCAAAAAATTCTAAATTCAACAGGATTTCCTCACTATAATAAAAAAAGGAAATTCATGCACCAGGCCTGCCGCTCTTACCACTTTTTATCTGTACACAACTGTGACATCTCCTGGCCGCTGGAAAGTCTGTGGAACAAAAAATGGACTGTGAGCAACTGAAAATAAATACCGTATATTCCGGCATATAAGACGACTGGGTGTATAAGACGACCCCCAACTTTTCCAGTTAAAATATAGAGTTTGGGATATATTCACCGTATAAGACTGCCCCTCGTCCAACGCACACCAAATAAAATTTTTAAAAAGCATCAGATTTGATTTCAATATGGGTAATTTTCTATTACTGTCCCTCCTTCTCTGCCTCTCAGATCTCGCACCTGCGCACCTGCACCGCTTCACTGCAGTCTTCAGGAGTGAGATCTGACAGGCAGAGGTGGAGATACGGTAATAGGAAACAAGGGCGGGCCAGACAGAGAAAAGATGTGTGTTTTTCTGGGCCCAGAGCCACTCTTTTTTCCATACCCCGAGCGCCCCGGACGCCTGCAGCTTGCTCCACCCTTCACTTACACCTTACTGGTGAGATGCCCCTTCACCTCACCATCGGGACCGCATTAAGTCCACGAATCCTGATGAATGGATTTTCTTCTACCGTACTTGTACAGCGTCACCCTTAATGCTTTCATACAGTTGCTGCACATGGCAGGGATGAGGCCATTGCCATTTTTGAGCTCCCCCCACCATAGGCGGCAACCACAGATTCTCCAATCCGATTGGAAGTTTTAGCACCCGCTCTATAAGACGACTCCCACATATAAGACGACCCCTGACTTTTGGGAAGATTTTCTTGGGTTAAAAAGTAGTCTTATACGCCAGAATATACAGTAGTCTGAAGGAGATGAATGCCCTCTTATGCATCCCTTTAGCCACCTGCCTTGAAAGATATGAAAGAGAAATTCATCTTCACTTAAAAGCCATCTGAAGCATTAGGGCACATTCCAATAAAGGTTAAAAGAATATTAACTGATTTATAGTACTTTTAAACCAATGAATGTGGGTTCCAAGGATGGTGTAAAATACTTTGTAGTAATTGAACTCAAGAGTTCTGAACTCTACAATGAGCATCCCAGTTTCATAATATATGTTTCAGAGACAGACTTCAGCATAACATGGAGAAGCAGGAATTGATCAGCACTTCTGAGACTGGTTTATTTTAGCATGAGCTTTCATTTAATTTATTAATTATTTGCCGTATTTATATCCTGCCTTTCTCACCCCAGAGGGGACTCAAGGCAGCCTTACGACAGGCAGTAATTCGATAACATACATAAATAAAATAAACAACTACAATTAAAACCAAGCAATTAAAACATCAATTAAAATCATGCCATCCAAAACATAATCTAGAGCCGCTCCATTTGTCAATCACATTGATTTGCGGTCATTAATTGCAGTGCTCCTATTACTTGTCAAAAGCTTGGTCCCAAAGCCACATCTTAAGTTTTTTTTCCTTGAAGGTCAGGAGAGAAGGGGCTGATCTGATCTCATTGGGGAGGGTGTTCCATAGTTGAGAGGCCACCACTAAGAAGGCCCTGTCTCTCGTCCCCACCAGTCGCACCTGCAAAGGAGGTGGGACCAAGAGCAGGGCCTTTCCACTATCCTACCGGCATCACAAGCGCGATTGGTGGGAACAAGGGACAGGGCCTTCTCGGTGGTGGCCCCAAGACTCTGGAATTCCCTCCCCAAGGACATCAGGCACTCCCCAACACTGGCAGTCTTCAGAAGGAGCTTGAAAACATGGTTGTTTTTTCCATTGTGCCTTCCCAGATTAAGGAATCCCAAGCAATGTCCCTAATGCACTTTATGAGAGAGTCAGAATTGTCTGCACACCCTTTTATTTCCAAAATATTCATCCTACCTCACCTGGACATGCCCAGCATTTTTTAGAATTTTAACCATTACATTTGGCCCTGCCACATGTTTTTAATAGTGTTGTGTTTTTGTTAATGTTCTGCTTTGTTATGAGCTATTTATTTTTGCATTGTATTGTTGTTGTTGTGTTTTTGCTAATGATGTACTTTGGGCTCGGCCTCTTGTAAGCCGCACCGAGTCCTGCGGGAGATGGTAGCGGGGTACAAATAAAGGTTTATTATTATTATTATTATTATTATTATTATTTCCAGAAGATCTTAACCTCTGAGGTGGTTCATAGAGGGAGATACATTCAGACAGGGAAGCTGGGCCAGAACCATTTAGGGCTTTATAGGCTAAAGGCTGCACTTTGAATTGTGCTCAGTAGCAGAATGGCAGCCAATGGACCTAATGCATCAGGGGGGTTGTATGCTCCCTGTATCCTGCTCCAATGAGCAATCTGGCTGGAGGCCATTGGACCACTTGTACCTTCCAAACAGTCTTCAAAAGCAGCCCCACGTAGATCGCATTGCAGTAGTCTACTCGGAATGTGTGGACTACCATTGCCAAGTCTGACTTCCCAAGATATGGTTGCAACTGGTGCACAAGTTTTAATTGTGCAAATGCTTCCCTAGCTACCGCCAATACCTGGTGTTCCAGGCTCAGCTATGAGTCTAGGATGACTTCCAAGATGCGAACCTGTGTCTTCAGGAAGAGTGTAACCCCATCCAGCACAGGGTGTTGACTCTATGCCCCGTTCAGTTATTTATCCACTTTTTCAGATATACATTTGAAAATGTGCATGTATCAATCTATGCAACAGGTTAGTAAGAAATAAAATTATCATCGTATTGTCGAAGGCTTTCATGGCCGGAATCGCTGGGTTGTTGTAGGTTTTTTCAGGCTATATGGCCATGTTCTAGAGGCATTCTCTCCTGACGTTTCACCTGCATCTATAGCAAGCATCCTCATAGGTAGTGACCTCACTACCTCTGAGTATGCTTGCCATAGATGCAGGTGAAACGTCAGGAGAGAATGCCTCCAGAACATTGAGATATAGCCCGAAAAGAACCTACAACAACCCCAAATTATTATTATTATTAAATTAATCTACGGACCTTTTTAACGACATAAAAAAGTCAAAATATGTTCTGCTATAGATTTCTTCAGAAAATGTAAGTGGCTCACACTTGCTTTCTAGATGAAAAGACACTTCCTATTATAAGGCTTCCTAATAATGGCTTCTTAAAAATGCCTACCTTTTTTCTTGTAAGGCTTTGTTGCGATTTCCTCCCATGTGTTTGTTTCAAGGTTGTAGGCATGAATCTGAAGTAGGCAGAAGAAAATTATATTCACAGGGTAAACAACAATGAGAGAATAGTAACAAAAAAATGAAACAATTAGGTAACAGAACTCAATGAAAGAAAAGCAATGAAGGAAAAATATCTCCCTGAGGAATCGACTGGAAGATTCAAATCCCCGACTCCCCATTCTACCTCCTACTTTGCTACCCATACCTACCCACTAGCCCCACCCCCTACCAACTACCCACCCCATACTATCCTATTTTCCTATACAACTTATATGTTCCCCCTCTTTTAATTGTATTTAAAAGGCTCTAATAAAAAATTAATAATAAAAAACAATGAGAGAATAGAAGGTGGCGATGAATACACATGAAGCTTGTGGTAGAAGGGCTGCCATAGGCTCAACTTAGCAATGCCTGCACCAGGAGCCCCAGTTCTAGAAAGATGCATGGCAAGTTTGCCTTTTGGACTACAACTGCAAGAGGAAATGCAGGAATCTGGAGATACAGTTCCTGAAGGAAGGAGGGCAACACTCCCATCAAATTGCCAATAACTCCAGAGGTTTTCCATTCTCATTCCTTCCTTCATTACATTTACTATATATTACAAACAGCAGTGGTTCTCAACCTGGGGTCTCCAGATGTTTTGGCCTTCAACTCCCAGAGATCCTAACAGCTGGTAAACTGGCTGGGATTTCTGGGAGTTGTAGGCCAAAAACATCTGGGGACTCCAGGCTGAGAACCAGTTACCTTAGCTGAGAACCAGTTACCTTAACTTCTCTAATACATGCAACAACACTTTTAAACCTAGGTCTAGAACATCACAGGCTCCTTTAAAGCTAGCAAAACCTGCTCCTTCCCTCACTGTTTTGAAATCTGAACTAAAAACGATGTTCCCCAAAGGTCATAAAAATGCTCAACCACTACATCATGCTGTCACACATGCACAAAAAATAATAGATTGTACCACTAACTTTCTATGCATTAAAATCCCGCCATTCTTTGGCAGGTTACAAATCACCTCTCTCACAATCTTTTGAATTCTCTTGGCAACTAGAAATCGGATTGCTAAGAGGACCCTGAAGTTTACCACATTACCTTGTCCAAGGAATAGGCTGTCCAAGATGTTCCGCCACCCAAGATGTAAATCCTCTGTCCATCATGTGCAATTTCATGTCTGTATCTAAAGAAAGCCCAGTGTATTCCTTTTAGCATCTTTCACCTGCTCATCAAGTTTTTTAAAAAATAAAACAGCCAAACCAATTTTTAGCTAGTAAGCTACATTTTGGGTTGCAGGTTAAACTGCTGAGGTGCAGTATTTGCTGACCGAAGGGTCGGCGGTTTGAATCTGGGGAGCGGTGTAAGCTCCTGCTGTTAGCCCCAGCTTCTGCCAACCTAGCAGTTTGAAAACATGCAAATGTGAGTAGCTCAATAGATACCACTTCTGCGGGAAGATAACAGCATTCCATGCAGTCATGCCGGCCACACAACCTTGGAGGTGTCTAAGGACAATGCCGGCTTAGAAATTGAGATGAGCACCACGCCCCAGAGTGGGACACGTCTAGACTTAATGTCAAGGGGAAACCTTTACCTTTAGGCTACATTTACTTTCCTCAATTTATTCTTCCGGCAAGGAATCAGGCTCATAGAACCAAATGTTTCCAGATTTGGAGGTAGCATAAATCAGTTCTATTGCTCTCTAATAAATATGAATGACCCTTTTGTTTTGTTCTTATAGGAAGCTAGGTGGGGTGGACAAAGCATGGCCTGTGGGACATTTTTCTTAGTCCACCAGGGGTCAGAACAGTCTTTTTATTCCCCCCCCCCAAACATCTGGTTGGCATCACCAGATTCTCCCCTAGCAAAGAAGAAAAAAGCTTGTGAAGGGACTTCCAGCTGCAACACATCAGTTCCACACCAGTGTTCCTGTTCAAGAAATAACTCATGTCCCTGCCAAACTGACCTTTCCTCTGGCATGTCACAGTGCATATTGTTTGGCTTCAGTTGGGTCCATTCCCGGGTATTCAAGTCCAGCTTGTGTAGGTCTGTGCTGTAAATGTAGCCGGTGGTTCCTCCAAATACATACAAGGATCCGTTAATGATTGCCATTGCCTGGCAGGAGAGAAGAAGGAGGACGTTGGTTGGGAAACTCGAATGTCACTCTCCCCACTAGAAGACTCAAAATGTCCCTTACATCCATAGTGGCACAACAGTTCCTTAGACTTTTGGGGGATGGAGAATAGAATTGCAAGTTGAGGCTCATTCATTTCATTCCCCTCAATAACCTACTTTTTCTCCTCTGGGGTGGAACTCAAGGCTTTCAACCACTGAAAATGTATCAGTGGTTGCCTCCACTGAGAAGACTTTGGTTCCAACAGATCTCTAAACGAGGAGTGAGCTTTTAACAGGGTATGCTACAGTCTACACATGAGCAAACTTTGGCCCTCCTCCAAGCGTTTTGGGCTTCAACTCCTGTCACGTAAATAAGATGTGAGATTTGATAAATGTAGATTTAATATGTGTGGGTATGAATGAATTGAATGAAAGAAATGAATGAATGAGAGCTAGTAATTCGGCTGAAGACACCATTCCAAATCATTTACTACCTGCTTGCTAGACTGTAATTATAACCTGCTAATGAGAACTGAAAAGTAAACTGTGAGAAGAACTGTGACAGTGATAAGAGAAATGTTTACATCTATTTACATCTGTCATCATTTGCTGACCGGAAACCGGGTTAACTCTAAAGGCTGTTTACATTTGTCAAATACAATGCTCTTTCAAGTCAAACCCAGAACACAACAGTTCGTTGCCTGAAGAAAAACATTAGTCAGGATGCGAACATTTATTTATTACATCAGCAGAATGTTCCTATAAAAGATTCAATCTAATAATTCTCAAGTGTGATAGACAGCGAAGCTATTCACCCCCCTCTATGCTCCATGGGAAAGACAGAGATAATATAGTAATAATAATAATAATAATAATAATAATAATAATAACAACAACAACAACTTTATTTTTGTACCCTGCCTCCATCTCCCCAAAGGGACTTGAGGTGGCTTACAGAGGGACAAGCCCAAGGATTACAATTAAAACAGAAACAGTAAAAACAGTCAATAACAAATAATAAAAACATTAAAATCAATTAACATCATAAAAATACCCTGACTGGCCAATTTGAAACTGGGTTTGGGCTCAGAGTAAGTGCAATGATTCCTTGGGAGAGCCGAGGGAAAATGCAATTGTCCGAGGGCTGGGTTGCCAGGGTAATGCCCGTGGTCATTAAAGTGTCATAAGTACAGGAAAAGGAGCCAACTAAAGTGCCGGAGCTTAGAGAAGGTCGGGATAATTCTGTTTTGGTTAGACCACATCTGGAATATTGTGTCCAATTCTGGGCACCACAATTCAAGAGAGATATTGACAAGCTGGAATGTGTCCAGAGGAGAGCGACTAAAATGATAAAAGGTCTGGAGAACAAGCCTATGAGGAGCGGCTTAAGGAGCTGGGCATGTTTAGCCTGAAGAAGAGAAGGCTGAGAGGGGATATGATAGCCATGTATAAATATGTGAGAGGAAGCCACAGGGAGGAGGGAGCAAGCTTGTTTTCTGCTTCCCTGGCTAGGACGTGGAACAATGGCTTCAAACTACAAGAGAGGAGATTCCATCTGAACATGAGGAAGAACTTCCTGACTGTGAGAGCCGTTCAGCAGTGGAACTCTCTGCCCGGAGTGTGGTGGAGGCTCCTTCTTTGGAAGCTTTTAAACAGAGGCTGATGGCCATCTGTCAGGGGTGATTTGAATGCAATATTCCTGCTTCTTGGCAGAATGGGGTTGGACTGGATGGCCCATGAGGTCTCTTCCAACTCTTTGATTCTATGATTCTATAATGCTCAAGTGAACCGCCTAGTCAAAGGCAGAACGGAACAACCAAGTTTTTAAGTCCTTGCAGAAAATGGAGATAGCAGGGGCCTGTCTGATCTCCCTAGGAAGAGAGTTCCAGAGCTGAGGAGCCAACACTGAGAAGGCTCTCTTCCTCGTCCCCACCAACCGCGCTTGAGAGGATCTTACAGTACGTGCTGGTTTGTAGGGGAAGATGCAATTGCGAAGATAGGCAGCTTTGTCACCTGCACTTTGTATACTGTAAATAAATAAATATTGGGACCAGAAACTTATTGGCAACCAATGGAACTGTCCAAACAGGGGGGTTGACTGCTCCCTGTAACTAGCTCCCGTTAGTAATCTGGCAGAGATGGTTTATGGAGTGTGTCAGACCTGCTATGGGAAAGCAGGATTCTGTACACTTTGGGCTCCTTTTCTCAAGGGCAGAGGAAGGAGTGCGTTTTGGAGTCATGTTCTTTTTGGCGTTTTGGCATTTCGCTGTTATAGAACTTATGGAACTTTGTTTTGTCAGGCTGCAAGAAAGCAGTTTGGCCTAAGAGATGTTCTTCTCCAGGAGAAAGCAAGAGAAATGGTGATGTATGAATGAGGATGACTGAATGTGTGAAGGCTGAGTGAAAAGGCAATTCTTCTTTATTTGTTTGTTAGCCAATGTAACTAAGTTGTGAATTCAAGGTAGTTACATAGAATCTGTATGTTTGTATGTTTAATGTCATTCTTTGTGTAAAAATGTAAAAGTTCTGATACCCTTTCTCTTGCTGGAAAATTGCAATAAAAAGAACCTATGCTTTGAAGTTATTGAAAAGTTATTCATAACACTCCCACAATTCCTAACTGCCAGCTGAATGTTGGGAATCATGGGAGTTGAAGTCCAAAAATCTGGCAGAGCAAAGTTTGCCTGGTACAGTCTATATTTGCCTTTATTTTGAAATGAACATCCTCTTGAGCTTTCTTTGAGATCTACTGATAGCTAAATTATATTTTAAAGGTTAATGTTTTAAATTTTTTCTTCACCCCTTTTAGCTTTTATAAGCCAGCTTGTGCTCCAGGGCTTAAATAACAAGAACAAATTAAATAAAAATTATGACCGCAGCAATGGTTTAGGAAACATGGATCTTCTGCTTTCCTGCGTGCCTTCAGACCAACTTCAATCGATTTCACCAGTTCACAATGATTTCTGTTTGGGTCCCAAAGGTCACTGCCAGCATCAGGCATTGATTGCTATGACCTACAGCTAAAGCAGTTCAGAAAGACAGATGAACATACAGAAGCCAAAGGGGAAGGTAACTGGAGGTCAGATGTAGGGCACCAAGGTCAAAACTTTGATTCCCAATTCTACTGTTAATTGCTTCTGAAGGAGAAGGGCATTCAAAGAATAATGTTAATTTTTAAAAATCGCTTTCCTGCTTTCCTGGATGTTTTGCTGGAATTAGGAGCAGACATACAAGTTATTTGCAGAATTTCCTGAGGAAAAATGACTGAAAAGGGCTATTTTAGGGTAAATCATTTTGCTCCTTATACCTCAAGGAAAAGCCTTAATGAACTATGGGCTCAAACTAAATGCCCAGGTCCCCTTTAACTTTCAAATGAAATACAAAGTGGATCCGCTGTGCTTCCTCTAGGCTCAGAGCATATAAGAAATGGAACAATTGGATGTTGAGACTGGATCTTGATTTTAACTATGAGACGATGAGATGTTATGTTTAACTGATTGTTATAACGTTATTGTTTTAATTGTTTTTAACTGTTTTGTGATGTTTTAAGCATTTAATTTTGCTATTGTGAACTGCTCTGAGTCACCCGAGGGCTGAGAAGATTACAAATATAGTAAATAAATAAATAAATAAATAAATACAGCCACTGCCCATTTTCAACCTCTCAGAAGAACAGAACTTGTCTGTGAGCTTAAAAGAGATTTCTCAGAGCAGAGATAAATGGCTACTGCAATTGAGCCAGGCAATCCTTCCATACCTGTCCGTAGATGCGGTTTGGTTTCTTCCCTCGGCAACTGAACAGGGCCCAGCGCTTGTATTTCACATTGCAGACATGGACTTCATTGCCGTTGCTCTCACCAAATGGGATTCCGGTACCGCCAAAGACCAAGAGGTTATTCCCATGCAGCACAACTAGCAAACCAAAGCAAAAGCATTTGAGCTCTACTGTTGACATGTATAATTCTACCTTAGAAAATCTTGGCAAGATCAATTCAAATGCCCCACGTAACCAAAAACAATAGTATGGCGGAAAGCATGTCGAGAAAGGCTCTGTTGGAAGGACAGCTAACAGTAATGCAGAAGCAACGCGGTGCAAAAGGTATGCACATGTCGCTACACCAAACATGCTACAGCATGACACATAAAAGTGTGCATGACTTCCCCTGTTACCAGCTATCTGAATTCCAATTACTTGGGTCCCATAGCCAATGACTCCCAATTTTGAGAGAAATGCAGACTACAAACAACATCAACTTATATAAAACTCATGGGAGCAAAAAGAAATGAAGCCACTGCCACATTTCCCTTCTGTCTCTGAATTTTACAATTTTGAGTAGTACAAATCCCTGAGGATTCAAGAGATAATATGCCCACACAGGGTTTGTTTTTCTCAGAAGGTATAGAACAGTGGTTCTCAACCTGTGGGTCCCCAGGTGTTTTGGTCTACAACTCTCAGAAATCCCAGCCAGTTTACTAGATATCAGGATTTCTGGGAGTTGAAGGCCAAAACATCTGAAGACCCACAGGTTGAGAACCACTGGTATAGAATGACAAATCTATCTTAGTCCAGGGTATAAGATGTTCCTAAGAAAAAAAAGAATGACAAATGGCCTCCAAAGCTATAACCTCATGATCACTAACAGGGTAATACATTTTATAATTTTGTCAATGACAACTGGGAAACAAAAATTAAAAGCAGATTTTTCATAAATGGGTCCATGATGCACATTTGGCCCACCGGATATTAGTGGCCAACAATTCTCTGACGTGAGGTTGCTTTTGGTCCATAATATTAACACAATATGATGGACAAAGGAGATGGAATGCATTATGGCTCCAGACAGAAGGTCCTGGCCTGATTCTATGATTCACTTCAGTCTTAGCCCTCACCCAGATGGGAAAGAGAGTGTATAACCTCTCTATTGAATTATTTCCTAATGAAGTATGGTTGCTGAATTCAATACTAAATCAGCACTTACGTGACATGGAGGCCAACTCTCGAGGCATGTAGCCCTCTGTGCCCATTTGATGCCAGATGCCAGTAGCAAAGTTGTATCGCCAGAGCTCTCTGAAGAGTGGGTAGTCTTCATTCTCTGGCCCTCCAGACTCATCATAGTCGGGATTGTATCCTCCAAACACGTACAAATTGGCATTGTCTGCTACACATCGGTGGCCGCTTCTGGCTGGAGGGATTCTATGGCCTAGAGCAGAAAGACATTGGTTTTACTGAGAGATGAGAAAGAGGGTTGGTTGGCACTATGAATAAGACACATTAGGGAATATGACCAGAGTTGGTCATCATGGCCTCAGGAATCAGTTCTAATTTAGACACCTCCCTGACTAATTCGGGCATCAGTGAGAAAAAATACACACCCTAATTCCCAAGAGTTTACAAACAAAATATAAATCACTGTGAAGACTCTCTGATGCTATATAAAGTGCATAACAATTACAAAACAGAGAAAGGAGTCAAATACGGTATTCAATTGGAATCATTTGGCTTCCTGCACAGCATTTTTAAACGTAAGTTTTTCTGAATTTACTGATTGCAATTTATTCCCACAAAAGACAGATTCAATTAACAAAAGTCATCAATGCTTTATAAAGTGAAACTGGATTCATTTTTTTCAGAGGAACCTGAACTATTAGACACCAGTTGTCGGTCTAAATATAGAAAATATAGCTGGCTTTGATTAAATAAAATAAAAGCATGAACATGTTTTCCAGAAGAACACGGTCATACAGAAATCAAGCTGCAAGAGAAGGACTGAGCTCAAGGGGAATTCAGAAAATGTATTCATTCGATTTATACCCTGTTACAGAAGTCTGACTTGCAACCAATAAGTTAAATAAAAATGAATGTCCAGAATGTTATTGTCAAATTAATTCTAGCATAAAACTAAACATTTTAATGCATTCAAGGAAATCTGATTCATTTTTGCAAAGTCAAACAATTTGCAATTAAGGTTCAGTTCAATAACAACCATTGCATTGTGCAAATTAGATATTTATCCCACCTTTGGATAAAACTTTAGTGTATCCTTTAAATACCTTTAGATTTGTTGCTTGACAAAAACATCAACATGAGGTGCTGTGGAGGCATTTGTGGACAAGGATAAAATGTTGAATGAGCCTAACTCTGAATGTTGGATCAACCAAATATAAGATGTTATGTATTTCAACATATTGCTTTTGTATCTTTTTTTCCCCCTTATGAGTGGATTATTATTTGGATTTTACCTTGCTTATCAGATATCTTGTTATTTTGTCCTGGCGTTTTGTTTATTCAACAAATTTGCTCACAGGAAAACAGCCAGCAGCACCACTTCTAAAGCATAACCCCACACACATTGCACAACGAAAGTAGAAGCTGCTTGCTTCCTTCAATAAACTAACATAACTCCACTGTAAAACCTTCCAGAGGCCGTTCTGCATTAAAGCTGCAAAAATTCCACTGCATAAAATTAAGTCAGTTTGGGTTTTTTCAAAGATTTTCACAGAGAAGTAAGTCCTTTTAATAGGTTGTGTAATTTACTAGTTCACTGGTGCTTTAAAAAATGACCTGAAGTATGTTGCCTAATTGATGGTGCTTCTAGAATACAAAACAAGGTCGGACTTCTCTCAGGTATGGTCCTGAGCAGAACTAAATGCTTCTGCAGTCTCTTTATTATGGATAGAAAGAAATGTTGTTGGATTCAATAGTCTTGATCAAAGTAAAAATTTTACACCTCACAACACTGCAAGGCCTACAATGGTTTCATCAAGAAACAAAGGCCAAAATGTGCATGAAAGAAATAGAAACATTTCAATCATTGAAGGGAAAGTTCAGAAACCAGATAAGCTGTGGCACAAATAAATGTGAACATGAGGGAAAATGACAGGTATTCACAGCACAGCAAGAATGTTAGCGTCAAAGGGCACCTCTGGGAGAAATTCTCCACCCACCCAAACTTCAAACAGGCCAGCTCAAGAGGAAAAACCTGAAACTCATCTTCTCCAACAAGCAGATGATGCCCAAGATCTCCTACCATTTAAGGAGACCCTTGGGAACATTCCATTTAATGTACCTTGTTCCTGCATCTTGTTCATACCTAGCATTATTTTTTAAACTTTAATTACATTTGGCCCAGCCATAGATTTTAATTGTGCACTGTATTTTGTTTAATGTTTATGCTTTTAGTGTTATAAGATTTATTTTAATTGCTTTGTATTGTATTGTTATTGCTTGTATTGCTTGTATTGTTGTATGTGGGCTCCGCCTCATGTAAGCCGCACCGAGTCCCATGGGGAGATGGTATAAATAAAGCATTATTATTATTATTAATGCATTGCAGAAGGTCCAGAATGAAGCTTACAAAAAGGGAGAGGCTGACTTATATTCACTTGCAGTTCAAAGAATTCCTATTAGTACTGGCCGAGACAAAATTCTTCCGAGGCATCCCTTCCTAGTGTATTTTCTAGCAGTTTTGTGAGCTGCAGCTTTCCTAGGGGAGCCATCTTGACTAAATATGAACTCAAATTCAATGCTCTGGCAAGAGTATCAGAACTAAACTCATTTTAATATAGTCTCCCAATTGGTTCTTATGACTGATAGCCTTGGTTACTCTGGAAATTAATCTACACTGGGAACTCAACCAAGCCTAGCAGAAAGCATTGTTCCCATTCACCCTTTTTGGGCCTTCTCGGTTGCCTTTGAGTCCCTTTAAAGTTCCACTTGACTGAGCTCAGGTTTTTGCCACACCTCAGTTCTTCCTAAACAATAGTCTTCACAAGGGTTTGTTAGTCAACTTGTACCTGGCCTTTATTATTCCAATGCATTCCATTCTGGCACCCATTTTTTAAACAAATATGTGAAACTGCATGGAGAGGCTGTGAAGAAACTTAAGAGTAAATTGTATTCAGTATTTTTCTCTCCTTTTGGCAGTTGAGAAGCCTTGAAATTACAGTAAGCACAGTTTACCAGTTAAATCTGTCCTTTTATTAACTTCTTCATTGTGGCTACAATTAAACTGACAGAAATCAGAAATTCTCAACAAACTTCTTCAAGTGACCCCCCACAAACAAAACTACTTTATCAGAGGTGACATTCTGATGGTCCTCCAGATGCAAGTGGACTAAAACTCCCAGCAGCCCTAGGCATCAGAAGCAATGGTGATGAATCCTGGAAATTTTCCAGTGTTATCTGGAAGGATATATCATCACCACTCTGCAATGGAGTTTATTCTATCTTCAGTCCAACCGGAGGTGGTTGTTGTTGTTACTACTACTATTATTATATATTATTATTGTTTATTAAATTAATTTATTATTTATATCCCACTTTTATCTTGATTGAGATGCAAAGCAGCTCACATTGAAAAACTGCAGGTTCCGTACTGCAGCCTAGAAGACGAACTGTGCTGATAGCTATGTCTAGAAAATGCCAATGTTCCCAATGGCACATCCTATCAAAGCTGTCTTCTGAAAGGGGTCAGAAATGCAGACTATCAATATGACTGCTGATCCGAGCACAGAGGCCTAGCCCCTTTTTACATGGTGTGTAGTCCCTTTAATAAGCCAGACTAAGCAGCCTCATACACTGATAATCAAGGCAGCAGCCACTATGAAATATGCATCTGTACAACTTAAGTTATGATGCTATGTGCGGCTGATCCCAAACAGAACAGATCCAGCTAGTCTTGTGGATCTCTTGTTCGAACAAGAAGTGCAATAATTGGTAATGACAACAGGAATGGAACAACGGAAAATGATACTGGATTGTGGTTTAGACGATGAGACGACGTGGAATGGCTTTTGTATTATTGATGATGTTTTTTTATGATGATATTTTTGGTTAATACTTGATTGATTATTTTAGATTGTGTCTTGAATTTTTAACCTTGTTCTTTCTATGTTGTACACCGCTGTGAGTCGCCCCCGGGCTGAGAACAGCGGTATATAAGCAAAGTAAATAAATAAATAAATAAACTGAATTATTGCAACAAGTTTGAAGTGGTATCAGATCCATGCTTTGGAGCATATAACTTCCTGGTGCACCAATTACAGTGACTTCTGACTCATTTCCAGGTCCAATTGAAAGCGATGGTTGTCATCTTCAAACCTGAAGAGTTGAAGGACAGTCTCCTCCAAGACGAACCTGCCTATCAACTCCAATGGGAAGCCCTTCAACTTCTGCCATTTGAGATGGTGCCAGTGGGGAATCTGGGAAAAGGATTATCTAACAAAGTACAGCCTGTCCTGGAAGATCCCTTCAGCAGCATGTATCCTGCCAGTGTGTTCACACTACCTGTTATTCCATCACAACGGTGGCTTTGACATTTAATCCAATTTTAACTCCCTGACTTTCCTTCCGTTCTGTATTTCTTGCCTTGCATTTGACACTTTAACTACTCCAGCTGTAAAATGCTTGTGGTAGCTTAGGTTGGGTGGGAAAAGAGGATGAAATATTTGCAATATAGATAAGTATGCACAATATTGAAAAAAATAAGACTGCACTCTTACTTAGATCTATTTGGCAAAGAGGCCAAGGTAATCTCATTTTTATAGTGATCGAATAAGTGGCCTTGAGCAAGCCCCACATTTGTAAACATAACATGAATATAAATCCAATCTACCTTATACATCGTCTGTAAAAGATCAATAAGGCAATATGCAAAAACTGAACCTAATTCTGTAAGATACATGACACACTATATTTGAGGTCAGACTTTATGCAAACCTTAAGTTATGTAAAGCAAAAGAGATGTATCTCTTGAAATGTGACTCTGATAGGGACCCAGAACAGTGTCATGGTTTGAGTATTGAACTAGAACTCTGAGAGACCAAGGTTTGAATCCTTGCTTGACCATAGAAACCATTTATTTATTATTATTTATTTAAAACTTTTATACCCCGATCTTTTCTACCTTCGTAGAGGGACTCAGACCGGTTAACAATAGAAAATCAATACACAAGTGCAACTAAAAACATAATAGAATCATGGTAAGTTAAAATACAAACAAAATAAATACATATGAGCCAAATCCCCAAGGTAAAATCACATTCATCTCAATCCGCCAGTGTGGTCAGTAGATGTTAAATTACTGCTGAACTCAACCAATTATTCTGGGAATGCTATGTCCCAGAGCCAGGATTTCACTTGCTTTCTGAAGGTCAGGAGGGAAGGGGCAGATCTAATCTCCATCGGGAGAGCGTTCCGTAGCCGAGGGGCCACCACCGAGAAGGCCCTGTCTCTTGTCCCAACCAGACGCGATTGCAAATATGGTGGGACCGAGAGCAGGGCCCTTCCAGAAGATCTTAGCAACCTTAATGGTTCATAGGGGAGAATCCATTCGGATAGGTATATGACCCTGGGAAAGTTACGCCCTCTCACCCTTAGCAGAACAACAATAAAACACAGTAATAAACGGTAATTAAAACAATAATCAAATAATATTTTTTTTAAAACTTTATTTATAGGATTTGGCCTTCACTTGTGGTACTGAAGTAATTAGAATCTAATTTTGTGTCTAAGTCCTCAGTCAGATAGAACTGAGAGACAAGAGGGTTCTTTGAGAACAAGTTGCAGTCAGAATATTGGTGGATATAAGTATTTATAAGAGATAAGCTAACCAATCAGAAGGCTGAGAAAGAATTACATTTATGAGAAAAGGAAGTTACCTGACCAACTTGATATCAGCTATACTGTTCTGAGAGTTATATAAGAGGGTTGAATGAAAAGTAATGCCTCCACCTTCATTACTTGGGTTTGGATTGGAATATTTTAATAAATCAAATGCAGAAATAATTCTTAGAATGTGCTCTTTAACTACCACTATTTACTTTTCCACATAATCATCAGACAATTGGATACATTTCTGCCAATGATGAACAAGTTTTCTGAAGGTGTCACAGAAGAAGTTGACACTCTGTTTCCGCAACCAGCGTCCCACAGTTCTCTCAACGTCTTCATCAAAAGCATAATGATGTCCCTGAAGATCTTCTTTCATTATTGGGAACAGATGGAAGTCAGACGGTGCTAAATTTGGACTGTATGGAGAATGTCGTACGGTGGTGAGATCCAGTCTCTGAAGTTTCAAGTCTCTGCGCTTTCTTTTCAGGCGTCAGCATCCTGGGTACCCATCGTGCACAGATCTTCCGATAGCCAAGCAAAGCAATAATATGACCCACACGTTCTTGTGAAATGCCGATTATGCTTTAAATTTCTCTCTGAGTGATACGACAATCGCCCTGAATCAATCCCTCAACCTTCTGCTTGTGAAACTCGGTGGTTGGTGTCACTGGGTGTCCAACTCTTTGTTTGTCACACAAGTCAGATGTTCCCACCTCAACATCTTTAAGCTTACTCGCCCAACAACGCACAGCACTCACATCAACACAATCACCATAAACAGCTTGCATTCTCAGATGAATCTCCTTTGGGGTGACACCTTCTGCCGTCAAGAATTCAATGACTGCACGTTGCTTAAATCGCATTGACCAACCGTATGCTCAGGGTTCCCTATTTCGCACTTTAACAACTGTTAAATGCTAAGGCTTCCCGCCAAAATGTACAGGAGTGTCTACTGAACAAGCCAGTACCTGCTGCATACCAGTATTGCCATCTGTTCAGGAGTTATGAAGGTGGAGGCATTACTTTTCATTCAACCCTCATAGAAACAGTGGGTTGTTGTAGGTTTTTTCGGGCTGTCAGGCCATTCTCTCCTGACATTTCGCCTGCATCTATGGCAAGCATCCTCAGAAGTTGTGAGGTCTATTGGAACTAGGAAAATGGGGTTTATATATCTGTGGAATGTCCAGGGTAGAAGAAAGAACTCTGTTGAAGGTAGGTTATTTTTTTATTTTACTTTTTTATTTGTCGTGTCAGGACAACCAGTCAAATTATATTACATTTCTAACAGAACAAAGCAAACAAACAGACAAAATACAAAATTTGTGAGTATGGTATTTGATTAAATGTCCTTTGACCAGTATCTGGCCACTTGGAGTGCCTCTGGTGTTGCCGCAAGGAGGTCCTCCCTTGTGCATGTGGCAGGGCTCAGGTTGCATTGCAGCAGGTGGTCAGTGGTTTGCTCTTCTCCACACTCGCATGTCGTGGATTCCACTTTGTGGCCCCATTTCTTGAGGTTGGCTCTGCATCTCGTGGTGCCAGAACGCAATCTGTTCAGCGCGTTCCAAGTCGCCCAGTCTTCTGTGTGCCCAGGGGGGAGTCTCTTTGGTATCAGCCATTGGTTGAGGTTCTGGGTTTGAGCCTGCCACTTTTGGACTCTCGCTTGCTGAGGTGTTCCAGCGAGTGTCTCTGTAGATCTTAGAAAATTATTTCTAATTTAAGTCGTTGACGTGCTGGCTGATACCCAAACAAGGGATGAGCTGGAGATGTCACTGCCTTGGTCCTTTCACTATTGGCTGCTACTTCCCGGCGGATGTCAGGTGTGTGATACCGGCTAGAAAGGGAAAATTCTCCAGTGGTGGTAGGGCGCAGACACCCCGCGATAATTTTATTTATTTATTTATTTAAAAGTTTTGTATACTGACCTTCTCTCAAACCCAGAACCTCAACCAATGGCTGATACCAAATGAGAGACTCCCCCCTGGGCACACAGAGGACTGGGCGACTTGGAACGCGCTGAACAGACTGCGCTCTGGCACCACGAGATGCAGAGCCAACCTCAAGAAATGGGGCCATAAAGTGGAATCCTCGACATGCAGGTGCGGAGAGGAGCAAACCACTGACCACCTGCTGCAACGCAACCTGAGCCCTGCCACATGATGCACCATGGAGGACCTTTTTGCAACAACACCAGAAGCACTCCAAGTGGCCAGATACTGGTCAAAGGACATTTAACCAACTACCAAACTCACAAATGCTGTATTTTATCTGTTTGTTTGCTTTGTTCTGTTAGAAATGTAATATAATGGTTTTATCTGTTTGTTTGCTTTGTTCTGTTAGAAATGTAATATAATTGATTGGTTGATCTGACACGACAAATAAAAACCTCTTTTGAGGGACTCAGACCGGTTTCCAACCATAAAATCACATACAGTCAGTAAAACAACGTAATTCATATTACAATAACACATTAACACAGCAAATATATTCAATAACTACAATGGTCAGTCGTCATACTAAAACTGATTGTACATAATCCTCCATCCATATCTCAGGGTGTTGGCTCACTCGTCGAATGCCTGTCTCCATAACCACGTCTTCACCTGTTTTCTAAATGTCAGGATAGAAGGGGCGGTTCTGATCTCCAGTGGGAGAGAGTTCCAGAGTCGAGGGGCCACCACCGAGAAGGCCCTGTCCCTCATCCCCACCAGACGCGCTTGCGAGGCCGGTGGGACCGAGAGCAGGGCCTCTCCAGACGATCATAATAATCTTGATGGTTCATAGGGGAGAATACGTTCGGAGAGGTAAACAGGGCCGGAGTCGTTTAGGGCTTTATAGGGTAACACCAGCACTTTGAATTGTGCTCGGAAGCTAATTGGCAGCCAGTGGAGCTGGTGTAACAGCGGAGTGGTGTGCTCCCTGTACCCAGCACCCGTTAGTAATCTGGCTGCTGCGCGTTGGACTTGCTGCAGCTTCCGGGCAGTCTTCAGAGGCAACCCCACGTAGAGAGCGTTGCAGTAATCTAAGCGGGATGTAACCAAAGCGTGACCTAAGTCAATGGTTTCCAAGATTTAGTAGACCACAAGCTGAACATGAGTCATAGAATCATAGAATCATAGAGTTGGAAGAGACCTCATGGGCCATCCAGCCCAACCCCCTGCCAAGAAGCAGGAATATTGTATCCAAAGCACCCCTGACAGATGGCCATCCAGCCTCTGCTTCAAAGCTTCCAAAGAAGGAGCCTCCACCACACTCTGGGGCAGAGAGTTCCACTGCTGAATGGCTCTCACAGTCAGGATTGTGAGATTCCACTGAGGATTCCTTGCTTAAGAAAATCCCATGAAATCCATGGGGTCACCGTAAGTCAACAGGCAACATGAAGGCACACACACACTTCTCATCTTCCAGTTCCTGAAATGAGAAGCAAGGATGCGTAGAATCTGGAATGTAACATCTTGAAATGTAGAAGGCCAGGGGGCAGGGAACAGATGTGTATCAAGCCCAGTGTGCACCAAGTAAATACAAATTTACACTGTAAGTAATAGGACTGTGCTGGTAGCTTACTACTGCTACCAGATAACAGGAGTGTGAGTAAATTAAGTTCTTCCTAATGTTCTTGATGGACTGACAATTGTTTAGGTGTGGGCTGTTATTGCCTGGGGGAATCGTTTGTTGAGAGGTGATTAGCTGGACCCTCAAGATCTTTTTCACACGTCCTGCTCTCGAGCCAGGAGAGAAGTTTCCATCCTTATTTCCTAACAGACGTCAATATCATCCCAACCACCATCCTGAGGCGGCGAGGGAAGGCCTAAGTAAGCAAGCCCGCCTTTCCCCGTGGGAGCGAGCCCAACCAAGGAAAGGCTTCCAAAACAATCGCTAGGCCTCTCTGGGAGGGGAGGGGGCGGCCAAGATGGCGCACTCACTCACCGGCGCGGCCTGGTCCCGGAGGAAGCCTGGCGAAGCGGTAGAGGAGCCCCGTGTGGTGTGGCGGGGCCTGGGCCTCTCCTCCTCCTCGCTGCTGGGCCCCTTCCCAGGCGCCTCCCCGCTCCGCCGCCGACATCCCCGGCCTGCCTTCGCCTCCGAGGCGCCCCCACAAGCCCCTCACTCGCCTTCGCCGCCGAACCTCTCCCTTCCGCCAATCGGAGGGCGGCGGGCGGCAAGCGGCGGCCAATCAGAACCGCCTTTGTTGGGAGGTGCCTTCGGAAATCTAGAGAAAGAGGAATCGCGTCACGGCCTCAAAAGGGGGCGGGGCGAAGGCTAAGGTACACTCAATCGATCTCCGAGCTGGCTCAGGCTTCTTCAGAAGGCAGCAGCAATCGAACCCAGACTTACATCTATTCTATTGCTCCTCTTGACTGAAATGTTTCGACATGTGTTTCTTGACTTCTGATTGGAACATTGTTTGAGAGGTTGTAGTTTCACATAAGTATATTGTTTTATATTCTCTTCTACACCATGTTGTGAGCCACTTTGTGTCCTGTTTGTTAGATGGGTGAGGGTGTTAACTGGAAATGCAAAGCACAAAGCAGATTGGTTCAGCCACGCCCGGTGAGCTAGCTGAGCCTGGGAGTTTTGGCAACTGTTACATTTTTGTCAAAGGCTTTCATGGCCAGAATCACTGGGTTATTGTAAGTTTTTCTACATAAATATATTGTTTTATATTCTCTTTTACACCATGTTGTGAGCCACTTTGTGTCCCATTTGTTGGTGAGGGTGTTAACTGAAAATGAAAAGCATGAAGCGGATTGGTTCGGCCACACCTGGGCAAGCTAGCTGAGCCTGGGAGTTTTGGCAACAGTTACATTTTTGTCAAAGGCTTCCATGGCCAGAATCACTGGGTTATTTTAAGTTTTTTTGGGCTGTCTGTCCATTGGGTTGTTGTACGTTTTTCCGGGCTATATGGCCATGTTCTGAAGGCAATTTTTCTCCTGACATTTCGCCTGCATCTATGGCAAGCATCCTCAGAGGTAATGAGGTCTGTTGGAACTGGGAAAATGAGTTTATATATCTGTGGAATGACCAGGGTGGGACAAAGGACTTTTGTTTGCTGGTCATTGTTCCAGAAGCATTCTTCACTGACATTTTGCGCATAGAATCATAGAATTAAAGAGTTGGAAGAGACCTCATGGGCTACCCAGTCCAACCCCATTCTGCCAAGAAGCAGGAATATTGCATTCAAATCATCCCTGACAGATGGCCATCCAGCCTCTGTTTAAAAACCTCCAAAGAAGGAGCCTCCACCACACTCCGGAGCAGAGAGTTCCACTGCTGAACGGCTCTCACAATCAGGAAGTTCTTCCTCATGTTCAGATGGAATCTCCTCTCTTGTAGTTTGAAGCCATTGTTCCATTGCATCCTAGTCTCCAGGGAAGCAGAAAACAAGCTTGCTCCCTCCTCCCCCCTGTGGCTTCCTCTCACATATTTATACATGGCTATCATATCTCCTCTGAGCCTTCTCTTCAGGCTATACATGCCCAGCTCCTTAAGCTCCTTGTATCCCATTTGTCTAATCGGTTGGTGAGGCTGTTAAGTGAAATTGCAAAGCACGAAGCGGCCATACCCCAGCGAGCTAGCTGAGCCTGGGAGTTTTGGCAACAGTTACATTTTTGTCAAAGGCTTTCATGGCCGGAATCACTGGGTTGTTGTAAGTTTTTCAGGCTGTCTGGCCATGCTCTAAAGGCATTTTCTCCTGACGTTTTGCCGGCATCTATGGCAAGGCAGAGTCAATCGATCCCCAAGCTGACTCAAGCTTCTTGAGAAGGCAGCAGCAATCGAACCCAGACTTACATCTATTCTATTGCTCCTCTTGACTGAAATGTTTTGACATGTGTTTCTTGACTTCTGATTGGAACATTGTTTGAGAGGTTGTAGTTTTACATAAGTATATTGTTTTATATTCTCTTCTACACCATGTTGTGAGCCACCTTGTGTCCCATTTGTCTAATCGGTTGGTGAGGGTGTTAACTGAAAATGCAAAGCACAAAGCGTATTGGTTCGGCCACACCCAACGAGCTAGCTCAGCCTGGGAGTTTTGGCAACAGTTACATTTTTGTCAAAGGCTTTCATGGCCGGAATCACTGGGTTGTTGTAAGTTTTTCAGGATGTCTGGCCATGCTCTAGAGGCATTTTCTCCTGACGTTTCGCCGGCATCTATGGCAAGGCAGAGTCAATCGATCCCCAAGCTGACTCAAGCTTCTTGAGAAGGCAGCAGCAATCGAACCCAGACCTACATCTATTCTATTGCTCCTCTTGACTGAAATGTTTTGACATGTGTTTCTTGACTTCTGATTGGAACATTGTTTGAGAGGTTGTAGTTTTACATAAGTATATTGTTTTATATTCTCTTCTACACCATGTTGTGAGCCACTTTGTGTCCCATTTGTCTACTCGGTTGGTGAGGGTGTTAACTGAAAATGCAAAGCACAAAGCGTATTGGTTCGGCCACACCCAACGAGCTAGCTGAGCCTGGGAGTTTTGGCAACAGTTACATTTTTGTCAAAGGCTTTCATGACTGGAATCACTGGGTTATTGAAGGAGCTGGAGGTGGTGACGGCTGACAGGGAGCTCTGGCGTGGGCTGGTCCATGAGGTCACGAAGAGTCGGAGACGACTGAACAAATGAACAACAACAAAGCCATGCTCTAGAGGCATTTTCTCCTGACGTTTCGCCGGCATCTATGGCAAGGCAGAGTCTATCGATCCCCGAGCTGACTCAAGCTTCTTGAGAAGGCAGCAGCAATCGAACCCAGACTTACATCTATTCTATTGCTCCTCTTGACTGAAATGTTTTGAAATGTGTTTCTTGACTTCTGATTGGAAAATTGTTTTGGTTTTACATAAGTATATTGTTTTATATTCTCTTTTACACCATGTTGTGAGCCACTTTGTATCCCATTTGTCTAATCGGTTGGTGAGGGTGTTAACTGAAAATGCAAAGCACGAAGCAGATTGGCGAGCTAACTGAGCCTGGGAATTTTGGCAACAGTTACATTCTCAGGCTTCTTGAGAAGGCAGCAGCAATTGAACCCAGACTTACATCTATACTATTGCTCCTCTTGACTAAAATGTTTTGAAATGTGTTTCTCGACTTCTGATTGGAAAATTGTTTGAGAGGTTGTAATTTTACATAAATATATTGTTTTATATTCTCTTCTACACCATGTTGTGAGCCACTTTGTAGAATCATAGAATCCTAGAGTTGGAAGAGACCTCCTGGGCCATCCAGTCCAACCCCATTCTGCCAAGAAGCAGGAATATTGCATTCAAATCACCCCTGGCAGATGGCCATCCAGCCTCTGTTTAAAAGCTTCCAAAGAAGGAGCCTCCACCACACTCCGGGGCAGAGAGTTCCACTGCTGAACGGCTCTCACAGTCAGGAAGTTCTTCCTCATGTTCAGATGGAATCTCCTTTCTTGTAGTCTGAAGCCATTGTTCCATTGCGTCCTAGTCTCCAGGGAAGCAGAAAACAAGCGTGCTCCCTCCTCCTCCCTGTGGCTTCCTCTCACATATTTATACATGGCTATCATATCCCCTCTCAGCCTTCTCTTCTTCAGGCTAAACATGCCCAGCTCCTTAAGCTCCTTGTATCTCATTTGTCTAATCGGTTGGTGAGGGTGTTGACTGAAAATGCAAAGCACGAAGCGGATTGGTTCAGCCACGCCCTGTGAGCTAGCTGAGCCAGGGAGTTTTGCTAACATTTACATTTTTGTCAAAGGCTTTCATGGCCGGAATCACTGGGTTGTTGTAAGTTTTTCGGGCTGTCTGGCTCTAGTCTAGAGGCATTTTCTCCTGACGTTTCGCCTGCATCTATGGCAAGGCAGAGTCAACCGATCCCTGAGATGGCTCAGACTTCTTGAGAAGGCAGCAGCAATCGAACCCAGAGCTACATCTATTCTATTGCTCCTCTTGACTGAAATGTTTTGACATGTGTTTCTTGACTTCTGATTGGAAAATTGTTTGAGAGGTTGTAGTTTCACATAAGTATATTGTTTTATATTCTCTTCTACACCATGTTGTGAGCCACTTTGCATCCCATTTGTCTAATCGGTTGGTGAGGGTGTTAACTGAAAATGCAAAGCATGAAGCAGATTGGCGAGCTAGCTGAGCCTGGGAGTTTTGGCAGCAGTTACATTTTTGTCAAAGGCTTTGATGGCCAGAATCACTGGGTTGTTGTAAGTTTTTCAGACTTTTTCTTGTCTGACATTTTACCGGCAATATCAGGAGGCCCCGGTGGCACAGGGGGTTAAACCCCTGTGCCGGCAGGACTGAAGACCGACAGGTCACAGGTTCGAATCCGGGGAGAGGCAGATGAGCTCCCTCTATCAGCTCCAGCTCCTCATGCAGGGACACGAGAGAAGCCTCCCACAAGGATGATAAAACATCAAAAATCATCCGGGCGTCCCCTGGACAACATCCTTGCAGACGGCCAATTCTCTCACAACAGGAGCGTCGCTCTTGACAAGACAAAAATAAATAAATCAGGAGACAATGTTTCTGGAACATGGCCATACAGCCCCAAAACTCTTACAGCGAGCAGTTACATTTTTAGGCATCAGCTGTGCACAAGCTTGCAAAGAGAGACAGACAGTTCTTTCTTCATGAGTTGCTGGAAGGAGATCTTCCAAAAGACTATTTAAATATCTCTCAAAGGATATTGTGTGAGTCAACACAACTGATTGCATGATTGCATATATGTTGCCCCGTATTACAAAGAGTAAACTTCTTGTTCTTTTCTGCTCATCTGCGCGGCATATTTCCGTTTAGGGAGAAAAAGTGGGATTTAATAGAGATACAAATAAAGATGATGATGATGATGATTACTATTGTTACTGCAAGAATTACAACAACCACTACTATTACCAATAATGATAATAATAATATATTGCTACCAATAATATTACCATTGCTACAACTATCTATCTATCTATCTGTCTGTCTGTCTGTCTGTCTGTCTGTCTGTCTGTATATATATATATATATATATATATATATATATATATATATATATATATAATGACTAAGTAGCAACAGTCAGAACAGACCACAGAACAACCGACTGGTTCAACATTGGGAAAGGAGTACGGCAAGAAGATAAAACCAGTCCATCCTCCAGGAAATAAAGCCCGACAGCTCTCTGGAGGCAAGGATATTAGAGGCAAAGACAGGAAACCTTGGAGAAGAGAATGATGCTGGGGAAAACGGAAGGAAAAAGGAAGAGGGGCAGACCAAGGACAAGGTGACTAGCTTGACCTTGAAGGAGCTGGGGGTGGTGATGGTAGACAGGCAGCTCTGGCGTGGACTGGTCCATGAGGTCACGAAGAGTCGGAAGCGACTGAACAAATAAACAACAACATGAGTATTACAGTTATGTATTCTCGAAGGCTTTCATGGCTGAAATCACTGGGTTATTGTAGGTTTTTTCGGGCTATGTCGCTATGTTCTAGAGGCATTCTCTCCTGACGTTTCGCCTGCATTTGAGGAAGCTTGCCATAGATGCAGGTGAAACGTCAGGAGAGAATGCCTCTAGAACATGGCCATATAGCCCAAAAAAATCTACAACAACCTATTACAATTACGGTTACTACTGTTACTGCAAGTATTACAAGTAGTATTATTACCAAGAATAAGAACCAAAATAATGTATTGCTACCAAAAATATTACATTGCTACAACTGTTACAATAATTATAAGTATTACAATGATTATTCTTACTAATAATAGTAGTAGTAGTAATAATAATAATAATACCTGGGCTACAGAATAGTTAAAACACTACGACTATTACAATAATTATAAGTATTGCAACGAGTATTCTTACTAATAATAGTAGTCGTAATAATAATAATACCTGGGCTACAGAATAATTAAAATACTACAACTATTACAATAATTATAAGTATTACAACGACTATTCTTACTAATAATAGTAGTAGTAGTAGTAATAATAATAATAATAATACCTGGGCTACAGAATAATTAAATTACTACAACTATTACAATATATTATAAGTTTTACAACGACTATTCTTACTAATAATAGTAGTAGTAGTAATAATAATAATAATACCTGGGCTACAGAATAATTAAAATACTACAACTATTACAATAATTATAAGTATTACAATGACTATTCTTACTAATAATAGTAGTAGTAGTAGTAATAATAATAATAATACCTGGGCTACAGAATAGTTAAAACACTACGACTATTACAATAATTATAAGTATTGCAATGAGTATTCTTACTAATAATAGTAGTCGTAATAATAATAATACCTGGGCTACAGAATAATTAAAACACTACGACTATTACAATAATTATAAGTATTACAATGACTATTCTTACTAATAATAGTAGTAGTAGTAGTAATAATAATAATAATACCTGGGCTACAGAATAGTTAAAACACTACGACTATTACAATAATTATAAGTATTGCAACGAGTATTCTTACTAATAATAGCAGTCGTAATAATAATAATACCTGGGCTACAGAATAATTAAATTACTACAACTATTACAATATATTATAAGTTTTACAACGACTATTCTTACTAATAATAGTAGTAGTAGTAGTAGTAGTAATAATAATAATAATACCTGGGCTACAGAATAATTAAAACACTACGACTATTACAATAATTATAAGTATTACAATGACTATTCTTACTAATAACTATAGTAATAACAATACCTAATTAAAACACATAAACAATGTGAAAATGCCACAATAACACATTTCAGAAGGTATTTCTATAAATATTATTAATATTCAGGCCTGAAGCAACTTGGGCCCGCCCTCCGGGTGTTTTGGACTACAACTCCCACAATTCCTAACAGCCTACCGGCTGTTAGGAATTGTGGGAGTTGTAGTCCAAAACACCCGGAGGGCGGGCCCAAGTTGCTTCAGGCCTAGACCGGAACTGACTTTCTCTCGGGACGCCCGTTTCCGGAGGGAGGCTTTAGAGCGAGGGACCAAGATGGCGGCGCCCAGCCCGGCCGCCGTTCCTGCTGCTCCCGCTTCGGAGCCCGAGGAAAGCCAAGGGAAATCTCCTTCCAAGGGGACGCCGCAGAAGATCCGGGAACTCATCGACGGAGGCATCGCCCCCGAGGAGGCCTCGCTGGAAGGGTCAGCAGGAGGAGGAGGAGGAGGAGGGAGGCCTAGGCCGGGAAGGAGAGGCAGCAGCTCCAAAGGCCAAGGCCATCCTAGGCTAAATTGATAGGAGTCTCATGTCTGGATGGAGGAATCTCTATATAAAAATGCTCTGCGCATAATGAGTTCCTTAAAAACAAAAGAACCAATGAACGAAATCACACCAAATTTGGCAACAGAATGTCTCACTACACAAGGAGTGACCATCACTCAAAAAAATAATGATTTTGTCATTTGGGAGTTGTACCTGATGGGATTTATAGGTAAAGGTAGTCCCCTGACATTAAGTCCAGTCATGTCTGACTCTGGGGTGTGGTGCTCATCTCCATTTCTAAGCCGAAGAGCCAGCGTTGTCCGTAGACACCTCCAAGGTCATGTGGCCAGCATGACTGCATGGAGCGCCGTTACCTTCCCGCAGGAGCGGTACCTATTGATCTACTCACATTTGCATGTTTTCGAACTGCTAGGTTGGCAGAAGCTAGGGCTGACAGCGGAAGCTCACGCCGCTCCCCGGAATCGAACCTGCGACCTTTCGATCAACAAGCTCAGCAGCTCAGCGCTTTAACCCACTGCACCACCGGGGGCTAAAATCAAAGAGCACTCTGAACTCCACCAATGAAGGAATTGAACCAAACTTGGCACACAGGACTCCCATGACCAACGGAAAACACTAGAAGGGTTTGGTGGGCATTGACCTTGAGTTTGGGAGTTGTAGTTCACCTACATCCATAGAGCACTGTGGACCCAAACAATGATGGATCTGGACCAAACTTGGCACAAATACTCCACATGTCCAAATGTGAACACTGGTCGAGTTTGGAGAAAATAGACTTTGACATTTGGGAGTTGTAGTCACTGGGATTCACAGTTCACCTACAATCAAAGAGCATTCTGAGCCCCACAAACGACAGAATCAGGGCAAACTTTCCACACAGAACACCCACAACCAACAGAAGATACTTAAGGCCATCCAACCCAACTCCCTTCATCAGGGCAAGAAAACATAATCAAAGTCCTCCTGACAAAGAGCCACCCAGCTGTAGATATAGAGATAGATAGCTATAGATATGATTCACACACAGATATAGTATCATAGATATGAAAGGGACCCTTAAAGAATGACAATGATACGTTGCATGTACCAGGGTGGGCAAACCAGACACTCTCCTCCTCAAAACTGACAAAGAAACAGTAAGAAATTACATATTTTTAAAACCAACACTTTCTCATTACTTTATTTTCCAGATCAACAGACTGGACCACAGCAACGCTTGGCAGGGGACAGCTAGTAACTTTATAAACAAGCACATTGGTCTTCCTGCAGATGTCCTGGTCCTCAAACACTGTCTGCTTTATTCAGAAAAATGCTGCATTTGCAGAGCTCAGGTGGTGTTGTATTTCGGTGTCAATGTTGACGTCTGTAGACAGTCCATGTTTCGCAGACATATAGCAGGGTCGGGAGGACAATAGCTTTATAAACAAGCACCTTGGTCTCCCTACGGATGTCCCAGTCCTCAGACACTCTCTACTTCATTTGGAAAAATGCTTCATTTGCAGAGCTCAGGCGGTGTTGTATTTCGGTGTTGATGTTGACTTTGGTGGAGAGGTGGCTGCCAAGGTAGTGGAAATGGTCAACATTTTCTAACGTTACATCATTAAGCTGTATTTCTGGCATTGGAGAGGGATTGGCTGGTGACTGCTGGAAGAGCACTGGTTTTCTCGATGTTCAATGACAGGCTGAGTTTCTCGTATGCTTCTGCAAAGCTGTTTAGAGTGGCTTGTAGGTCTTCTTCTGAATGTGCACAGATGACGTTGTCATCAGCATATTGGAGTTCTATTAATCTATATTAAAAGGGATCCAAGAGTTTTCTAATCCAATTTCCTGGCAAACAGAATACACAATTTATTATTATTTATTTGCTTTATTTCTATACCGCATTTTTCAGCCCAGTCAGGCGACTCAATGCGACTCAATGAAAGAGCCCCTACGGATGTCCCAGATCTCAAACACTTTCTGCTTCATGTGGAAGAATGCTGCACTTGCAGAGCTCTGGCGGTGTTGTATTTCAGTGTCAGTGTTGACTTTTGTGGAGAGGTGGCTGCCAAAGGAGTGGAAATGGTCAACATTTTCTAATGTTACACCATTAAGCCATATTTCTTTCATTGGAGAGGGGTTGGCTGGTGTCTGCTGGAAGAGCACTTTGGTTTTCTCAATGTTCAATGACAGGCCAAGCTTCCCATATGCTTCTTTGAAGGTGTTTAGAGTGGCTGGTAGGTCTTCTTTTGAATGCACACAGACAACATTGTCATCAGCATACTGGAATTCTATAGCAGATGTTGTAACCTTGGTTTTGGCCAGAGTATAGAGGTACCATGGCTTGATTAGGCCACACCTGGAATACTGTATCCAGTTCTGGGCACCATGATTGAAGAGAGATTTTTAATTTTTTAAAGATTTTTTTATTGTACAATACACAGAAACATACAATCTTCAAAATTAGCAGTCAAAATACCAATATTTTTCCCAATCCCTTGTCTTCTGCAGGCTAAATATTCCCAGCTCTTTAAGCCGCTCCTCATATTGCTTGTTCTCCAGACCCTTGATCATTTTAGTCGCCCTCCTCTGGACACATTCCAGCTTGTCAATATCTCTCTTGAATTGTGGTGCCCAGAACTAGACACAATATTCCAGGTGTGGTCTAACCAAGGCAGAATAGAGCATGGGGAGCATGACTTCCCTGGATCTAGACACTATGCTCCTTTTGATGCAGGCCAAAATCCCATTGGCTTTTTTGCCGCCACATCACATTGTTGGCTTATGTTTAACTTGTTGTCCACGAGGACTCTAAGATCTTTTCCACCTTTCTCCCCAATATGTGACTATTGCAGAAACAGTGCGGTTTCTACTGGGCGATACAAATGACTATGTAACTTACAAAGTAGCCCTTTTTGCTCGCTCTGCAAAAAAGATCAGAAAGACAGAGTTAGATAAAGTTGCTATCGACTGCCAAGGAGATTCTAAGGGTTAACTGGGTCCTCTCCTAAAATGTATTTTAACTATTATTAACTTCCATTGTTTTTGTTGTGGGAGCAAATTATGGTTCTGTTTAGCATCTTTGGTGCCTGTACTCTGAGGGTACTATTGTGTGTGTGTGTGGTGCTTTTTGTCATGGCCTTGGGCCCGTACAATAAACTGTTTTGATGATGATGACATTGCATGGTTCCTTTCAGAAGAACTAATCCAGAACTATCTTTGAGACTGGTTTATTTGAGCTTTCCTGGAAATCTACACAAATACATTTCATGAATAAGTTCATCTAAAGAAGGGGCCTGAAATATCAACAAATCAGTTCATCTCAAAAGCTTCTTTAATTTTCTACAAGCTATCCCCTACCATGCGTTGCTGTGGCCCTGTCTGGTGATCTGGAAAATAAAGTAACGAGAAAATGTTGGTTTCTAATATATGTAATGTCTTTATGCTTGTGGGTAAACAGTATTTCTTGTTTCTTTGTCAGTGTTGATGTGGAGATTGTCTGGTTTGCCTACTCTGGAACATGTAACGTATTATTGTCCTTCTTTAGGGCTCCCTTTCAAATCTATGGTACTATATCTCTCTGTGTGTGAATCATATATATCTATCTATATTTATGGCTAGTTGGCCCTTTGTCAGGAGGGCTTTGATTACGTTTTCTTGGCCTGGTGAAGGGAGTTGGGCTGGATGGCCTTAAGTGTTTTCTGTTGGTCATGGGAGTTCTGTGTAGGAAGTTAGCCCCAATTCTCTCGTTCATGGGGTTCAGAATGCTCTTTGATTGTAGGTGAACTATAAATCCCAGTAACTACAACTCCCAAATGTCAAAGTCTATTTCCCCCAAACTCCATCTGTGTTCATATTTGGACATGTGGAGTATTTGTGCCAAGTTTGGTCCAGATCCATCATTGTTTGGGTCCACAGTGCTCTCTGGATGTAGGTGAACTACAACTCCCAAACTCAAGGTCAATGCCCACCAAACCCTTCCAGTATTCTCTGTTTGTCATAGGAGTTCTGTGTGCCAAGATTGGTTCAATTCCATCATTGGTGGAGTTCGGAATGCTTTTTGATTGATTGTAGGTTAACTATAAATCCCAGCAACTACAACTCCCAAATGACAAAATTATTTTTTTAACTCCTTGGGTTAGTAGGTTTCTTATGGCCAAATTTGGTGCCAATTCACCCAGTGGTTTTTGAATTATGTTAATCCCACAAACGAACATTACATTTTTATTTATATAGATTTTACGCTGAAAGAGATCACCTACTTTGTTTTTGATATCAGCCTTGGTGGATTGTTATTGCCATGTGTAGAGATCCTGGCTCCACAGGCCCAGATTGTTTTGGTTTGAGCTTTCATGGACATTCGTAGCGTTTTTAAAACGGGAAACTAGTCTTTGTTGATGCCGTGAATAGGAAATTTACCATGTTTTGTGGCCTCTTTTTTGCATTTCAGGAAGGATTTGTCTGCCTTATATGAAGTGTCAAATGGATCTCCCAAAACAGAAGAGCTGCCTTTTGAAGCCACCAGCAAAGAAGCCTACTTCAACAGAGTAGAAACCTTCACCATATCCTTTCCTACTGTTTACTGTGACTGTGGAATCAATGATATGCTCAGGGTGAAGGACTCATCACCACCTGCTTTTAATAACCTTGACCCCTTTTTTAAAAAACAACTTACCGTCTTTAATCTCTCCACTATTTTATTTATTTTAATTGGTTCATCACCTGCAGAGCCCTTCTAGACTAAGAGCTAATACAGAAGTATTTAAAATAAATATTTTTACCTGTTAAGGATTCAAATAGCTTTGCAAGAAACACAAGCCCTGGAGTTTAATAACCTTTGGTGCACACCTGGCCACACCCTCTGAAGCAAATGAACTCATGTACAACAATGTGAGAGCCGTTCAGCAGTGGAACTCTCTGCCCCGGAGTGTGGTGGAGACTCCTTCTTTGGAAGCTTTTAAACAGAGACTGGATGGCCATCTGTCAGGGGTGATTTGAATGCAATATTCCTGCTTCTTGCAGAATGGGGTTGGACTGGATGGGCCAGGAGGTCCCTTCCAACTCTAGGATTCTATGATTCTATGAATTCAAACAGTCAATTATAACCAGTCTTCAAGGATGTTAAACCGTGTAACAAATTAAAACACACCTGAGCATGTAGAAGTTGAAAATAGTCGGCCCTCCACATTTGTGGGTTTAATTTTTACAGATCTGGTTATTCCCAGATTTCATCCATATTTTTTATTATTATTATTATTATTATTATTATTATTATTATTATTGGTGTGAAATATTAAATTTGGATTATTATTATTATTGTGGAGCCCCTGGTGGTGCAATGGGTTAAACCCTTGTGCCGGCAGGACTGAAGACCAACAGGTCAGAGGTTCGAATCCAGGGAGAGTGTGGATGAGCTCCCTCTGTCACCTCCAGCTCATGCGGGGACATGAGAGAAGCCTCCCACAAGGATGATAAAAACATCAAAAATCGTCCAGGCGTCCCCTGGGCAACGTCCTTGCAGATGGCCAATTCTCTCACACCAGAAGCGACCTGCTCCTGACACAACAAAAAATAAAATAAAATGCTGGCCACATGACCTTGGAGGTGTCTATGGACAACAACATCTCTTTGGCTTAGAATTTGAGATTAGCGTTACCTCTCAGAGTTGGACATGACTAGACGTAATGTCAAGGGGAAACCTTTACCTTGTCCTATTAAGAAATTGAGTAAAAATCCATGCCATTTTGGAATCTTTAGTGGATGTTGACCATGGACTCACCCTGGAGGACCTAGAGATTCCTGGAGAGGTGTTTTCTCAGATTAAAAGGGGCGATTTCACATTTTCCTGCCCCCAGGCCTCTGTGAAAATGGACTCCCTGTGGTCACACCAGACCTTTTTGAAGCCTATCTGTTTCCATTCCTTAACGGCGGCACTCCCTCAAGTGGGCAGGCAAACCCCACGAGCTCTCCCCGCTGATCTGTGCCAAGTACGGATGGACCAACGTCGAGTGCGACATGCTCAAGTGCTCCAGCTGCCAGGCCTACCTCTGCGCCAGTTTGCAACTAGCCTTCGACTTCAGCAAATGTAAGAAACAACACAAGGCCTGGTGGTGTTCCAATCGAAAAGCAGACCCAAGGCACGCTCTGTGTGTTGCAGAAGGCTGTGATTGTGCCAAGCGAACGTGGCATTTGGGTAGAGATGGGAACATTCTGAAAATGCTGAAAAGAAAGCAAGTTACGACTGGGAAGATTCCCTTTAATGCTTCTAAACAATGTCCAATGAAACTGGAAATTTGCAACGCGTCTACATTGTAGAATTAATGCAGTTTGGCACCACTTCAGCTACCATGCTATGGAATCATGGGGAGTTGTAGTTTGGTTCAATCAATAGCACTTTCTTGTAAATTTATTTATTTATTTAAAACATTTATATTTGACCCTTCTCACCCCGAAGGGGAGTCAGGGCAGAGCACAGCATATATACGGCAAACATTCAATACCGGGACACAAATTCTTATATACATACATAAACATTAAAAACATTTACCAAAATATTAAAATACACCATTTAAAACTGTCCTAAAGGAGTATAAAACTACAACTGCCATGATACTATAGCATTGATCCATGATGGTTAAAGTAGTGTCAAACTGCATACATTCTAAGGTGTAGATCAGGCATGGGCAAACTTGGGCCCTCCATGCAACTCTTTAGAGCATCAACACATAACAAAATACAGTAGCACTGATGTGTTCCCCAGCAACTGAAAGTCATAGTTGTGGGACCCGCCTACCCGCGTGACCGAATTTCCGTCTGCGAACTCACACGACCTCTTCGATCTTCCGGAGAGGCCCTTCTCTTGCTCCCACCCGCATCGCAAGTGCGACTTGTGGGGACGAGAGAGAGGGCCTTCTCTGTGGTGGCCCCCCCGGCTCTGGAATTCACTCCCCAGAGATATTAGGCAAGCCCCCACACTGGCAATCTTTATATTGTCCTATTTCCCAGTGTTTTAAAATTTTATCTTTGAATTTGGCCCTGCCCAGCGTAATCTTTTGTGTTTTAATGTTTGATTTTATATTGCTGTGTTGTTTATTATTTTGGTTTTGCATTTTATATATTTTATTTTCTGGCTTTGTTGTGCTTTTGTGTAATATTGTGTTTACTGTACTGATGTAAGCCGCCCCGAGTCCCCCTGGGGGAGATGGAGCGGGGTATAAATAATAATAATAATTGTTGTTGTTGTTGTGTTGCTTCTGAGCCTGGAAGTGGAGTATTACCAGCATCTTTTTACTGCTTTAAATGTATATCTGGTAAAAAAAAAAAAAAGTAGTACCGTGTATCAATAGTAGTGAAACTCTGAGTCTATCATATCAAATATGGAAACCTGCTTCTCAGGGTTGTTCTCTGTCTTGGGAACTGCCGTTGTTCACGAGGTGTGTTTCTCTTCCAGACAAAGAGAGGTGTTTGGAGTTGAAGAAAGCTTTGACAACGGCACATGAAAAGTTCTGCTTTTGGCCAGACAATCCCTGCCCAGGTATGTGAAAGGACCACCTGGGAGTGGACCGAAGGTGGCACTTTGCTGAGTCCAGATGTTGGTATTGAAAGTTAACAGTGTTGCAATCTCAGCTGCCCATGTGGACAATTTTGGAGTTTTTTGAAATTCCAAGTAAGGGATACTCGATCTGTACTACTTTTGCAGAAAAGACTGAGGCATGTTCTTACATCCCTACGAAACCTGGGCCTCCTGCAAGAGTTGTGGGTTTAGGAGAAATATATGATACTAGCTGTACCCGCCACGCGTTGCTGTGGCCAACCTTCCCCCTATCTCCCCTTCTTTCCCTCCTTCCTTCACTCCCTGTTTCCTTCCTTCCTTCCCGTCTTTCCTTCTCTCCTTCCTTCCTTCTCTATCGCTTTCCTTCCTTCCCCCTTTTTCTTTCTCTTCTGCTGTCTCTCTTTTCTTCCTTCTCTCTTTCCCCCTTTCTTTCCCTCCCTCTTTCTCAACATTTTATCCCCTTCCTTCGCTCCCTCTTTCCTTCCTTCTTCCTTTTTCTCTTCTGCAGTCTCTCTTTTCTTCCTTCTCTCTTTCCATCTTTCCTGCGTGACTTGGAGGTAACGTGAGGAGGGTAAGAGGGAGGAGGGGAGGGGGGATGGGGGCGCGCGCGCGCGTGTGTGCCGCGCGGGGGGGAGAGGGGGCGCACACGCGCGCGTGTGTGCCGCGCCAGGGGAGTGAGGGGGCGCGCGGGCGCGCGTGCGTGTGCCGCACCGGAGGGGGGAGAGGGGGCGCGCGCGCGTGTGCCACGCCGGGGGGTGTGAGGGGGCGCGCGCGCATGTGTGCGTGTGTGCCGCGCCGGGGGGTGAGGGGGCGCGTGCGCGCGTGTGTGTGCATGTGTGTGTGTGCCGCGCCGGAGGGGGGAGAGGGGGCGCGTGCGCGCGCGCGTGTGTGCCGCGGGGGGGGGGGCACGCGCGTGTGTGTGTGTGCCGCGCCGGGGGGGGAGGGGCCGTGCGCGCGCGCGTGTGTGTGCCGCGCCGGGGGGGGGGAGGGGCCATGTGTGTGCGCGCGCCAGGGAGTTTGCGCCAGTGCGCATGCTCAGTTGCTTTGCCGTTTATTGTGATTGTTGTTGTGTGTTTTTGATTTCTGACTGGCTTAGTTTGTACCTTGTTGGTTGCCCTTGGGGCATGGGAAGTTTGGTGGAGTTTCGTTGGGGGGTTTTAGAGTTTTGTTTCCTCATACGACGCCAGGAGGAAATTTATATATATAGATTGACTGGCTGGAAGTTATCCAGAAGAGGGTGGCCAAGATGGTCAAAGGTCTGGAAATGATGAATCCATTTGAGGAGCAGAGGAGGGAGCTGAATATAGCTCTGTGTGATGTATCAGCAAATAGTAATGATGATGATGATTATATAATAATAATAATAATAATAATAATAATAACGATTTGCCGATACATCACACAGTCCTAGACGTGTGATCCAATTCAACAGCCAGCAGAGTGTCTGCTGTGGACTCATCTTGTTGTGTTTCAAATAATAATAATAGTAATAATAATAATAATAATACATCACACAGTCCTAGACGCTTGGGAAGTGTTCGACTTGCGATTTTTTGATACAAAATCCAGCATAGAGATCTCATTTGCTGCGACATACTGTGCTTTTGTGTCAGTAAAATAATAATAATTACTATTAATACTAATTACTTATTATTATTATTATTATTAATCATTAAAGTCATCCAGAAGAGGGCAGCCAAAATGGCCAAAGGTCTGGAAATGGTGAATCCATTTGAGGAGCAGAGGAGGGAGCTGAATATAGCTACTAATATAATAATAATAATAATAATAATAATAATAATAATAATAATATTTGGACTTCCGGATTCAGACAGACAGGGTTTTGGAGCAAAATACTCCAGACCTCATGATTGTGTTAAAAAACCAAGTATGGATTGTAGATGTTGCAATCCCAGGCGACAGCAGAATTGAAGAGAAACAATTGGAAAAGATGACATGATATGAGGATTTAAAGATCTAACTGCAAAGACTCTGGCACAAGCCAGTCAAGGGGGTTCCAGTGGTGATCGGCACACTGGGTGCAGTGCCTAAAGACCTTGGCCTGCACTTAAACACAATTGGCGCTGACAAGATTGCCATCTGCCAGCTACAAAAGGCCACCTTACTGGGATCTGCATGCATTTTTCTCTCTCTCTCTCTAAAGATTAGGACATAATGGAGCAACAGATCCATTTACAGGACAAAAATACTGTTGTTGATGTTGTTGGTGGTGTTTATTTCTATTTTGCCATTCTCTCATTAAGGACGTAAGATGGCTAACAACCACATTAACATCCACCTAAATGTTATGAAGGACCTCCTGATCATAGCTATCCAGCAGGGGAATACACTATCTTTGAATAAGGTGGAATCTCCTTTAGAGTTTTTAAATCAGCAGCTTGTTGGCCATCTGTTGGGAGTGCTTTCATTGTGTTTTCCTGCCTGGCTGAATGGAGTTGGGCTGGACAACCGTATTTGTCTCTTCCTACTCTGTGTTTCTATTATTCTCTGCATGGCATGGCTTGAAAGAAAGCAATATTTATTTATCGTGTCAGGAGCAAACCAAACAGTTGTATTGCATTTTTTAACAAACAAACAAACAAACAAACAAACAAGACACAAATTTTGCAAGCTTGGTAGTTGATTAAATGTCCTTTGACCAGTATCTGGCCACTTGGAGTGCTTCTGGTGTTGCTGCAAAAAGGTCCTCCCTTGTGCATGTGGCAGGGCTCAGGTCGCATTGCAGCAGGTGGTCAGTGGTTTGCTCTTTTCCGCACTTGCATGTCGTGGATTCCACTTTGTGGCCCCATTTCTTAAGGTTGGCTCTGCATCTCGTGGTGTTCAGCGTCTTCCAAGTCGCCCAGTCTTCTGTGTGCCCAGGGGGGAGTCTCTCATTTGGTATCAGCCATAGATTGAGGTTTTGGGTTCGAGCCTGCCACCTTTGGACTCTCGCTTGCTGGGGTGTTCCAGCAAGTGTCTCTGTAGATCTTAGAAAACTATTTCTAGATTTAAGTCGTTGGCGTGCTGGCTGATACCCAAACAGGGGATGAGCTGGAGATGTCTCTGCCTTGGTCCTTTCACTATTGGCTGCTACTTCCCGGCGGATGTCAGGTGGTGCAATACCAGTACCTGAAGTAGTAGTCAAGGGAGAGTGGCTCTCAAATGTAGTCACCTTTTGTAATAATGTTCACCAGAATGAAATACAGGGTTTGCTGCATTTGCATCATCGCTGGTGAAGGGATACACCCAGTGATGCCTCGTTCTGCTCCGTTTCGCCTTCATTAGATCGCTTTTCGGTCTTGCTGGTGGACGAGCCCCTTGCCCTCCGCAGCGACTTCCTGGAGCGTTTCCAAAGCTTGTGCCACCTGGAGCTTCAGCTGCCCTCCTTGAAGCCAGAAGATCTCAAAAGCATGGTATGTTTTGGCCCTCCCTCCAGGTGAGGGATCTCTAAAGCATGGTGAGCTTTGGCCCTCCCTCCAGGTGTTTTGGACTTCAACTCCCACAATTCCAAACAGCCGATAGGATGTTTACACCTGGCATAGGCCAACTTCGGCCCTCCCTCCAGGTGTTTTGGACTTCAACTCCCACAATTCGTAACAGCCAATAGGATGTTTACACCAGGCATGGGCCAACTTCGGCCCTCCCTCCAGGTGTTTTGGACTTCAACTCCCACAATTCCTAACAGCCTACCGGCTGTTAGGAATTGTGGGAGTTGAAGTCCAAAACACCTGGAGGGAGGGCCGAAGTTGACCCATGCCTGCTGTAAATTAATTGAATGTTGTTACTTCTGTACTGGTTTGCCAGTCTTTGACAGAAGAGAAGATCAGCCACTTGCTGCAGCTGATTGAAGAGGAAGCGGACTGCAAGACAGACGGGGAGAAAACGCCATCGCGAAAGCCTTCGGACCTCCTCCAGATCCACATCACGGCTTGCGTCTTGGCCCTGTGCGGCTGGACTAGCAGGTACGTTGGCAAAAGTGGAAGTGGGCAGAAGTGCAGCCCATTCGCAGACCAATCCTGGCTTGATATATTTATTTTTTATTTATTTACGACATTTATTATATGCCACTCTTCTCACCCCGAAGGGGACTCAGAGAGGCTTACAAGTAATATGTAAATACAATATATTATATTATTACTGTAGCCACAATATTAGTATTATACTATATTGTACTATACTATTACGCTATAATATTATTAGTAATACTACATGTAATATAAAATATATAATTATAATATCATATTATTATTAGTATTATATTGTATCACATAATATCAATATTACTATGCTATGCTTATAATATAATGTAATATAATGTAGTAATAATAATTATATTATATATACAATAATTATATATAAATACATACTATTATATATTATATAAATAATAATTATTATATTAATAATGATAATGATAATATAATGTAATATAATATATTATATTATACGGTTCTGGCCCAGCTTACTTGTTCAAATGCATCCACCCCTATGTCCCACCTCGTAATCTAAGATCACCTGGGGAGGCCCTGCTCTTGCTCCCGTCAACAGCACAGATGCGTCTGGCGGGGACGAGAGACAGGGCCTTCTCGGCTGTGGTCCACTGCCTATGGAACACACTCCCAAATGAGGTAAGATCCTCCCTCCTGGCTTTTAGAAAAAAATTAAAATTTTAGAGGTAAATGTATGGAGCAATTCAGAAAGACAATGACTGGAATTGTGATTCGACGGATGAGACTGTTTTGTTATAATGATAGTTTTATTGCTTGTGGATGTACTGTTTTTAACTTAATTTATGTCGAGTTGTAGTGTATAATTGCAATTGTTTGTACTGGCATTGAATTTTGCCATTACTTAAGTGTAAACCGCTTTGAGTCCCCCTCGGGGTGAGAAAAGCAGTATACAAATACTGTAAATAAATAAAAAAATAAACTGCATTAAGTGGTCTGTGTAGATGGGGTCATAGTCTGCACCCCAGCTGGGCCACAGTTGCCCTTTCAACCAGAATGACCTCTAATTGTACCTTTCCTGCTGGTGTCCTTTCCCCAAAAAGGCTCCAACATCAATTTGAAGATCCGAGCACTGGAAAACAAAAACAGGTGTCCCTCCATTTTTGCAGACTAGGCATTCCAGAATCTAGTTATTTACAAATTGCTGTGTTTCCCTTTGCCACTGCTAGTCTACATACAACTGAAAAAAATGTTCTCTGCTAGGATTTCTAGGTTGTCCAGTGCAGTTCTCTGCTCAACTTCCATAGAATTGCTTTGGAGAATCATGCAAGGCCTGGAGATGTCTTCTCAGAGTAAAACAAGGCCAGGGCTGATGTTCTTATTAATTTTGAGTCTGCACCCTATGTGCTGTCAATAAATTTCCGCAGGATGTTATTGCATGCAGTTACTTTGTGCTTGCAGTGGGTTGTTGTAAGTTTTTCGGGCTGTATGGCCATGTTCTAGAAGCATTCTCTCCTGACGTTTTGCCTGCATCTGTGGCGAGCATCCTCAGAGGTTGTGAGGTTTTTGCAGTGTTCCCTATATGTTAGTGTTCGATCTAAGGATATTTTTGTCATGTCAAGGCAACCAGTCAATTATATTACATTTCTAACAGAACAAAGCAAACAAACAGGCAAAATACAAAATTTGTGAGTTTGGTAGTTGATTAAATGTCCTTTGAACAATATCTGGCCCCTTGGAGTGCTTTTGGTGTTGTTGCAAGAAGGTCCTCCCTTGTGCATGTGTCAGGGCTCAGGGTGCATTGCAGCAGGTGGTCAGTGGTTTGCTCTTCTCCGCACTCACATGTCGTGGATTCCACTTTGTAGCCCCATTTTGGGCTCTGCATCTCGTGGTGCCAGAGCGCAGTCTGTTCAGCGCGTTCCAAGTCGCCCAGTTTTCTGTGTGCCCAGGGGGGAGTCTCTCATTTGGTATCAGCCATTGATTGAGGTTCTGGGTTTGAGCCTGCCACTTTTGGACTCTTGCTTGCTGAGGTGTTCCAGCAAGTGTCTCTGTAGATCTAAGAAAACTATGTCTTGATTTAAGTCGTTGACGTGCTGGCTGATACCCAAACAGGGGATGAGCTGGAGATGTCTCTGCCTTGGTCCTTTCACTATTGGCTGCTACTTCCCGGCGGATGTCAGGTGGTGCAATACCAGCTAAGCAGGGCAATTTCTCCAGTGGTGTAGGGCGCAGACACCCCGTGATAATGCGGCATGTTTCATTTAGAGCCACATCCACTGTTTTAGTGTGGTGAGATGTGTTTTAGTATGGTGAGATGTGATCTAAGGTGACACAGAGATATTTAGGATGGAAACAGTGTTCAAGCTCTTGACCTTCCCAGGTAGCTTTCAATTTCCTGTTGGCGTCATGGTTCCGTAGGTGGAAAGCACACACTTGTGTCTTGGTAGGGTTAGGCTTCATGTGGTTATCTTTGCAGTAGCTGGAGAGATCTTTCTAGGCAATAGTAAGTTGCCATTAACTCACTAATGCCTTGTATTGTGGTACCCAGCACCTGACTCCTTCTTTATTATGTTGAGAGTTGTGTGTCTCTTGCCTTGCTTTCCCCACTCAGCCCATCTTCTGGGTCCGTCCAGCTCCCCTTGATCTCCTGCTGCCGCTGCATGAGGAAGGCAGGCCTATGGAGCTTCCACCAAATTGAATCCGCCCCGTCGGAGACAGAAGCCTCCCCAAGCCTTGCTGCTCCAGAGGGGCGCTCCTCCGACAAGGCCAGCCCCACGGTGCCCACCTCTCCCCGGCGCATGATGACCCGAAGCCGTGACACGACTCTCCCGCCGGGATCGGAGCAGGTAGGCCTCCATCCTTGTCTCATCATCAGTCCAGAACATCTGGAGGGAGGGCTGGGGTTGTTCCATGACAGCTGTAGTTTGTGAATTGTGGTGTCTCCTCTCTCTTTCAACATTTTCTAAGCAGGAGAAGAGCCCTTCCCCCGTGATCAGCCGCATGCGCAGCTGGGACAGCACGAGCTCCGGCGAACGCGGGGACCCGGAGTCGGCCAGCCCCGTCCCCAGCCCTCGCAGCCGTCCCGTCACCCGCAGCATGGGACAAGGAGACTCTGGCGGTCACGGGGCAGAAGTCCCTTCCAGCCCCCTCCGGAAGGCCAAGCGGCCCCGGCTCTGCTCCTCCAGCAGCACGGTGAGATGGTGGCACAGGTGGACACCAGGCAGAAAGGCTTGGGAGACCTGCTTAGCATCATGGCCACATGTTAGCAGAGTCCCTGTGCAAGAGAAGGGGTTCCTTTACTATTTGGGTGCATCTGCAATTTGGCACTACAGGCAGTCCCCAAGTTATAAACAAAACCAATCCTGTAGGCTTATTCTTAAGTTGAATTTGTATGTAAGTCAGAACAGGGACATTTACAAAATGTAGCTCCAGGCATATATATATATATACACACACACACATATGCATACATACATACATGAGGTTATCTGGAAAGTAAGGTTACAAGGCACATGGCTCTCACAGGGAATTTTCTCAGGGGAAGTTGGTATCACTGCCATATAGCAGGAAGCCAGCAGAAGCGAACGAGCAGTGCCAGTTGTCAGTAGCTCATTGACTGGTGTTGTGGTGAAAATTAGAGATGAGTATCCTCATTCCATTTCCCTCCAAGTGTGAAGTTCGTGCTGTACGAGGGTTCTCTGGAAAGTAAGGCTACAAGGCACGTTGCTCTCGCAGGGAATTTTCATGGGAGAAGTTGGTATCACTGCCGTGTAGAGGGAAGTCAATTGAAGCGAACGAGCAGTGCCAGTCATCAGTAGCTCATTGACTGGAGTTGTGGTGAAGGTTGGAGATGACTATCTTCATTCCATTTCCCTCCAAGTGCAAAGTTCGCGCTGTACGAGGGTTCTTTGGAAAATAAGGTTACAAGACACGTAGCTCTCGTGGGGAAGTTTCATGGGAGAAGTTGGTATCACTGCCGTGTAGCGGGAAGCCAATTGAAGCGAACGAGCAGTGCCAGTCATCAGTAGCTCATCGACTGGTGTTGTGGTGAAAGTTAGAGATGAGTATACTCATTCCATTTCCCTCCAAGTGTGAAGTTCGTGCTTTACGAGGGTTCTTTGAAAAGTAAGGTTACAAGGCACGTAGCTCTCGTGGGGAAGTTTCATGGGAGAAGTTGGTATCACTGCCATGTAGTGGGAAGCCAATTGAAGTGAACGAGCAGTGCCAGTCATCAGTAGCTCATCGACTGGTGTTGTGGTGAAAGTTAGAGATGAGTATACTCATTCCATTTCCCTCCAAGTGTGAAGTTCGTGCTTTACGAGGGTTCTTTGAAAAGTAAGGTTACAAGGCACGTAGCTCTCACGGGGAATTTTCATGGGAGAAGTTGGTATCACTGCCGTGTAGCGGGAAGCCAATTGAAGCGAAAGAACAGTGGGGTGCTTGTTACAAAATGGTATTATTATATTATCTAGAGGGGGTACTTTATGGTTAAATAAAAAGGTAATTGTAGTTATGATTTTGCAAATCGGTAAAGGCAGATGAGTTGCATTTTGGTTCAGTAGTAGTCTGATCAGCCCTTTGGTCAGCCTAGTAAATGGGGTTTTGTGTTATTTTGGGAAAGTTTTGTTTGAAAATCCAAGTTCTTTTGTATTTCCTACAAAATATAATAAATTGGGTGAAAGTTTTGTTATTGCAAAAGAGAAAAATGAAATAGATACAAAGAGATTTTTAAGAAGGAATTTGTTACAACCAATTTGGGAGTCTTTATCTGGAAGAGTTAACTTTTGTTAATTCTGTCTGTTTATCTAAGTTACTGATTACAGGAGAGCTGGAGAGGTGGAATCAAGGCTGGCACAAGCGATCAATTAAAATAATTTGTTTAAGTTTAGAGGAATCTAAATGTAGCTACCAACTCAAAAGAAGACCTGATGAAGAAATTGCCATGAGTTTGACAAAATTAATTTTGAACAGTGTGCATATATTGTTGTGATTTATAAGTTTGAAGAGTTTAAAGAGAAACAGAAGAGAAACATTAAGATAAAGGTGATAATGGGATTAAGCAATGCTGCAAGTTATTTCAGAGACCAGAGCTGTAAGTCTCAGACTTCTGGAACAACAAAGTTATTTGGGAATTTGGGGAAATTGAGTCACAGAATTTGCTCATTTGAAGAGAATTGATGTTATGGGGAAAAGGAATTGCAAACATTGCTTTTCAGCACAGGATGAAGTTGGAAATGGGTTCAAATCACACACACACACACACACACACACATTCACATAGATCATATAAAATTCACATTTATCAAATTTGCACATTGAATTTCTTATTACAGTCTTTCCCCTGCGTGGCCCTGGGCAGCCTCTCTCACCCACTGAAAATGCTTTCCCTCTCCAGGATTCATGCGCCCGGAGTGTGTTTGACCCCGTCTCCCAGCACCGCGACTGGTGCCCTTGGGTCAATGTGGTGAAAGAGAGGCCGGAACTCGAAGCGGAGGCTGGGAACCAAGTTGAAGAAGGGAAGGCCGCCCTCGGATGGCAAGCGGTGCTTAAGGCGATCTTGGCGACCAAGCAGTCGGAGGGGCTGGCGGATGCAGATTCCGAGGTGAGCCTTTCCCGTTATGGGGTTGGTGGGGACTCTGGATTGGGACATGGCGTCTTCTCCATAGAGTGCAATGGGCAAAACTTGGCCCTCGAGACAAGGCTGTAGCTCCCACGATTGCTTACTATTGACTGAGAGTTGCACTGGTTTGAAGGCTACCCTTTGTCACCTTTTGCCAGAGATCCTACATTGTCCAGTAAGAGTTGAAGAAGTGCAACTTTGGTAGGGCTTACCAGTTCTGGGATACATAGTTCTGTTGCAATGTCCATTCTACACCAGTCTGCCAGCATTATACATTACAAGCAACTCCTGCAAATGGCACAATGGATTAAACCCTCCTGCCGGCAGGACTGAAGACTGACAGGTCGCAGGTTTCAATCTGGGGAGAGTGTGGAAGAGCTCCATCTGTCAGCTCCAGCTCCCCATTAAGGGCCATGAGAGAAGCCTCTCACAAGGGTGGTAAAACTTCAAACATCCGGGCAACATCCCTTGGGCAACATCCTTGCAGACGGCCAATTCTCTCACACCCAGAAGCGACTTGAAGTTTCTCAGGTTGCTCCTGAGACACAAAAAAATCATTAAATGCCTGATGTTTATACCAATTTGATATGCCTACATACCTGGGGTCATGTAAACATTCATCTGGTGGAAAGGGGCCCCGAGAGGGAAAGCTTTACGAAGCCTCGCTTTAAGGCAGCGCTTTCCAAATTGTGCGTTGTGACACACTAGCACGTCGCCTGTCATCTGCAACCAATCTTCTTCAGTCAGGCAGGAAAACCCAATCGAGGCCCTCCCAACAGACAGCCATCCAGCTTCAGTTCAAAAATCTCCAGGGAAGGAGATCCCATTGGATTCCCATGCAGTCTGTGCGTCACTACAACTGGGCGAGGCCCCTAAAGGGCATCTAGTCCAGCCCCCTGCAGCCAGGCAGGAAGACACAGGCAAAGCACCCATGGATAGCCATCCAGTCTCTTTTTAAAAACCTCCAGAGAGAATCAGTCACTACCAAAGTGGGGTGCTGGAGTTGTTCAAGTATAGGAACAGTTAGAAGGATCATAATGTGCACAATTTGTTGAGTTGCCATAGCAAAGGTAAAGGTTTCCCCTTGACGTTAAGACCAGTCGTGTCCGACTCTGGGACTCTGGTGCTCATCTCCATTTCTATGTCATTGTCCATAGACACCTCCACGGTCATGTGGCCAGCATGACTGAATGAAGCGCTGTTACCTTCCTGCTGGAGCGGCACCTATTGATCTATTCACATTTGCATGTTTTCGAACTGCTAGGTTGGCAGAAGCTGGGGCTAACAGCAGGAGCTCATGCTGCTCCCCGGATTCAAACTGCCAACCTTTCGGTCAGCAAGTTCAGCAGTTCAGCAGTTTAACCCGCTACGCCATTTATATTTTATATTATCTATATAAATAAAAATGTAATGTTCATTTGTGGGATTAACATAACTCAAACACCACTGGGCGAATTGGCACCAGATTTTGAAACAATACACCTATCAGGCCAACAAGTGACCATCACTCATAAAAACACTGAAAAATACAGCAGAAGAGACTTAAAAAGCCTCTCTCTCTGTCTATATATATATACACCGTATATTCCGGCATATAAGATTCCGGTATATTCCCCTTCTTGGGCAAAGTCTTGGAACGTGTGGTGGCCTCACAACTCCAGGTATTCTTGGTAGACACGGATTATCTAGACCCGGCACAGTCTGGCTTTAGGCCGGGACATGGTACCGAGACAGCCTTGGTCGTCTTAGTGGATGATCTGCGCCGGGAGCTCGACAGGGGGAGTGTGTCCCTGTTGGTGCTGCTGGACCTCTCAGCGGCCTTCGATACCGTCGACCACGGTATCCTTCTGGGACGCCTCGCGGGGATGGGTCTTGGAGGTACTGTTTTGCAGTGGCTCCGGTCATTCCTGGAGGGTCGATCTCAGAAGGTGTTGTTGGGGGACACCTGTTCAACCCCACAACCATTGTCTTGTGGGGTTCCTCAGGGCTCAATATTGTCTCCCATGTTGTTTAACATCTACATGAAGCCGCTGGGGGAGATCATCCGGAGTTTCGGTGCACGGTATCATCTGTACACGGATGATGTCCAACTCTGTCACTCCTTTCCACCTGCTACTAAGGAGGCTGTCCAGGTCCTGAACCGGTGCTTGGCCGCTGTGACGGTCTGGATGAGGGCGAACAAATTGAAATTGAATCCAGACAAGACAGAGGTACTCCTGGTCAGTCGCAAGGCCGAACAGGGCATAGGGTTACAGCCTGTGTTGGATGGGGCCGCACTCCCCTTGAAGACGCAGGTTCGCAGCTTGGGTGTGACCCTGGATTCATCGCTGAGCCTGGAACCCCAGGTTTCGGCGGTGACCAGGGGAGCATTTGCACAGCTAAAGCTTGTGCGCCAGCTGCGCCCGTACCTTGGGAAGTCTGACTTGGCCACGGTAGTCCACGCTCTGGTTACATCCCGTTTAGACTACTGCAACGCTCTCTATGTGGGGTTGCCTTTGAAGACAGCTCAGAAGCTCCAACTAGTCCAACGCTCGGCAGCCATGATTTTAACAGGAGCGGAGCGCAGGGAGCATACAACCCCCCTGTTGCGCCAACTCCACTGGCTACCGATCTGCTACCGGGCTGAATTCAAAGTGCTGGCGTTAGCCTTTAAAGCCCTAAACGGTTCCGGCCCAAGCTACCTATCTGACCGCATCTCTGCCTATGAACCCACCAGGAGTTTGAGATCTTCCGGGGAGACCCTGCTCTCGATCCCGCCTGCTTCTCAAGCTCGGCTGGCGGGGACGAGAGATAGGGCCTTCTCGGTGGTGGCTCCTCGGCTGTGGAATGCCCTTCCTACGGACATTAGACTAGCACCATCTCTAATGGTATTCCGCAAAAAGGTGAAGACCTGGATGTTTGTGCAGGCGTTTGAGTAATTTAGTGCAATCTGGTAATGGAACATAGGAATGGAACAATGGACGACGAACCTGGACTACGCTTGGATGATGAGAAGATTGGGTACGGTTGTTTTTTGTAATAATTGTGCATTGTAATTGCTTATTGGTAATTTATGGATAATGTGTTAAGTCAATTGTTATATGTTGTATGGAACCACTGCTGGTTCTACTGTTTTTACTGTTTGTGAACCGCTGTGAGTCGCCTTCGGGCTTGAGATACAGCGGTATATAAGCAAAGTAAATAAATAAATAAATAAGACGACAGGGCGTATAAGACGACCCCCAACTTTTCCAGTTAAAATATAGAGTTTGGCATATACTCGCCGTATAAGACTACCCCTCTTCCAACACACACCAAATAAAAATTTTAAAAGCATCAGATTTGATTTCAATACGGTGATTTCCCCTTCACCTCACCATCGGGACAACATTAAGTCCACGAATCCTGATGAATGGATTTTCTTCTACCGTACTTGTACAGCGGTGCCCTTAATGCTTTCATACAGTCGCTGCATATGGCAGGGACGCGGCCACTGCCATTTTTGAGCTCCCCCCACAATATGCAGCAACCACAGATTCTCCAATCTGGATTGGAAGTTTCAGCACTCGCTCTATAAGATGACCCCCTGCGTATAAGACTACTCCCACATATAAGACGACTCTCATGTATAAGACTACTCCCACGGATAAGACGACCCCTGACTTTTGAGAAGATTTCTTGGGTTAGAAAGTAGTCTTATACGCCAGAATATATGGTGTGTATATATATATATATATATATATACACACACACACACACACACATTACAATGCATGCGCAAAACCACATATATACACAAACACACATGTATACACATATACACAAATATATACAGAAATACATGCACAAATATATGCACACACAAAACCCACAGAAAGAAAGGAAGGAGAAAAGGAAGGAAGGAGAAAAGGAGGGAAGAAGAGAAGGAAGGAAAGGTAGAGAAGGAAGGAAGGAAGGAGAGAAGGAACGAAAGAGAAAGAGAAGAGGCAAGGAAGGATGGAACCAAAGAGCAAAGGAAGTGAGAAAAGAAACAGGTAGAGAAGGGAGAAAGAAGTAGGGGGGGGGGGAGATGGAAGGAAGGAAAGAGGAAGGGAAGGAAGGAGAGAAAGAGGGAGGGAAGGTTGGCCACAGCAAGGTTGGTACAGCTAGTATCTATATAAATAAAAATGTCATGTTAGTTTGTAGGATTAACATAACTCAAAAATCACTGGGCAAATTGACACCAGATTTGGACACTACACCCCTAACAGACCAACGAGTGACCATCACTCATAAAAACACTGAAAAACACAGCAGAAGGGACCTTAAAGCCAAAAATAAAAAGTACATTACAATGCATGCACAGAACCACATATATACACATATGCACAAATATATACACACCCAAAACACATATACACAGACTGGGCCACATCAACATGGGGACGGCTAGATATATATATTGAGAGATAGTATGAATCTCCTATAAGGGGTTGTGAATGGATGCATGTCTAAGAAGCGTGTCCCCAACATGAAAAGTTTGGGAAGCTCTGCCTGAAGGAATGCCTCTCCTCTCTCCCTGTTGCAGAATCTCTCCGCGAAATCCCGTAAGGTCTTCCGGATTTTCCGCCAGTGGGAAGCCTCCTCCTCCTCCTCTTCTTGAAAACTGCTCTGCACGACGGTGGGTTCTTCTCTCTTTCTGTCGGCAAAAAGGGGAAGATGGGCAGGAAAGGGAGCGGCCCACCCTTTGTTTGCATGGGAGCCAAGACTGTTTGGAGAAACCTGCCATCTTTGGGGACCAGAGCAAACCTAGAGGGCCATGTCAACAACGTAAGAGAAGTTGAGGAAACGCCAGCTGTTGCCCACCACCTCCTCCTCCTCCTCTCCGTGCGGGTATGCCTTGGTTACACAACTCTTACCGCTCATTCCCTGTTGCCCTGGTGCAAAGGATTCTGGGAACTCTATGGCTGCCAAGTGCCTACTATGAGTGTCCAATTTCCTTGACACGGGCACAAACTACAGTTCCCAGCATTCCTTGGATCGGAGAACAGGGACATGGAAATGAATTGGAAGCCAGTCTAAGGTGGGCTTGGTTCTTGTGTTGAGTTTTGTTGACCTGGTCCGTTGAAGCTGTGTTCAAAGCTGTTAATAAAACGTTTTGTTTTCTGTTTGTATTCTTATACAAATAATTATTGAAATATGTCTCTAAGCGAAAAAGGAAACGGGTGATGTAAGAAATTGGCCTTCAGTTCGGTCAACATCATACTTTCACCTGAATACATTTATGAAGAATATATGGGTTCCTCATGTTGTGTTGACCCCCAAACATAACATTATTTTCATTGCTACTGCAAATCTGTCATTTTGCTCCTGTTATGAATTGTCATGTAAATATCTGATATGTAGGATTTGTTTCCATTCATGGAACCAAATTTGGCACAAATACCCGATATGCCCACATTTGAATACTGGTGGGGTTGTGGAGGTGTTGATTTTGTCATTTAGGAGTTGTAGTTTCTGGGATTTATAGTTCACCTACAATCAAAGAGCATTCTGAACTCCACCAAAGATGGAATTGAACCAAACTTGGCACACAGAACTCCCATAACCAACAGAAAATACTGGAAAAGTTTGGTGGCTGTTGACCTTGAGTTTTGGAGTTGTAGTTCACCCACATCCATAGAGTACTGTGGACTCAAACAATGATAGATCTGGACCAAACTTGGCGCAAATACTCAATATGCCCAAATGTGAACACTGGTGGAGTTTGGGGAAAATAGAACTTGACATTTGGGAGTTGTAGTTGCTGGGATTTGTAGTTCACCTACAATCAAAGAGCATTCTGAACTCCACCAATGATGGAATTGAACCAAACTTGGCTCACAGAACTCCCATGACCAACAGAAAATACTGGAATGGTTTGGTGGCCATTGACCTTGAGTTTTGGAGTTGTAGTTCACCCACCAGTCCATACTTCAAGAAATAAAGCCCGACTGCTTATTGGAGGGAAGAATAGTAGAGGCCAAGATGAAGTCCTTTGGCCACATCATGAGAAGAAAGGAAAACTTAGAGAAGACAACGATGCTGGGGAAAATAGAAGGAAAAAGGAAGAGGGGTGACCAAGGGCAGGATGGATGGATGGCATCCTTGAAGTGACTGGATTGACCTTGAAGGAGCTGGGGGTGGTGACGACCAACAGGGAGCTCTGGTGTGGACTGGTCCATGAAGTCACAAAGAGTCGGAAACGACTGAACGAATGAACAACAACAACAGTTCACCCACATCCAGAGAGTACTGTGGACTCAAACAATGATGGATTGACCTTGAAGGAGCTGGGGGTGGTGACGACCAACAGGGAGCTCTGGCGTGGACTGGTCCATGAAGTCACAAAGAGCCGGAAATGACTGAACGAATGAACAACAACCGTTCACCCACATCCAGAGAGTACTGTGGACTCAAACAATGATGGATCTGGACCAAACTTGGCACATATACTCAATATGCCCAAATGTGAACACTGCTGGAGTTTGGGGAAAATAGAACTTGACATTTGGGAGTTGTAGTTGCTGGGATTTATAGTTTACCAACGATCAAAGAGTATTCTGAGTCCCACCAACGTTAGAACTGGGCCAAACTTCCCACACAGAACCCCCCATGACCAACAGAATATGCTGTATTGTCGAAGGCTTTCATGGCCAGATTCACTGGGTTGTTGTAGGTTTTTTCGTGCTATATGGCCATGTTCTAAGGAGAGAATGCCTATAGAACATGGCCATATAGCCCCCAAAAACCTACAACAACCCAGAATATACTGTGTTTCCTGATGGTCTCAGGCGACCCCACTGACAGCCTACTGGCTGTTAGGAAATGTGGGAGTTGTAGTTCAAAACACCTGGAGGAAGGTCGAAGTTGGGCCATGCCTGTTCTAGCTCAGGAAAGTCCTAATCCCATTCTCTGCTTTGGCCAGACCACTTCCTCTGGAATATCAACCCTGTGTCCAGTTCTGGGCAAAGTAATTCAATAAGGAGATGGTGGACAAGATGGAAAGTTGTCCAGAGAAGGTCACTAAAAAGTCTGGAATGCTAACCTTCCGAGGACAGGCTTCAAGAATTGGATATATTGAGCTTGGAGATGAGAAGATGAAGGGTCTTCCAACCCTATGATTCTCTTCACCAGCAGAGGAAGGCAGAGTCCTTCCTGTTGGGTTCTGCCACAGCCCTGGGTTGAAGCCCATTGTAGGTGGTGATCTTACTGGAGGCTGGTATCTTTGCCATCCCTGCCACTGCTGGGTTTCCTGTTCTTGGAGTGATAGCACAATGGGAGGGTCCTTGCAGCACAGGCGCCTCCGTTGTCAAGCAAAACAGCTGTTCTGTTTGCAAGCCTCCTCAGCCGTTTCCATAGATGTGGCTTGAGGTCACAAGGAGGTTTATCAAGGCCTTGAAACATCTGCTAAGCAATGCACCCAATTCTGGGTTGTTGGTTTTCTTGAAATTCCTCTGAAAGGGTCAGGGTGTTTGCGTTCAATTCTTTGGAAAATCTCATTTGAAGACACAAAAAGGGAGATGTATCAGAGTCTGGAAAAAGGTCTCTAATTGGACTAAGGCTGAATCTGCACTGCTCTGAAGGATGAAGAAATCCAACACCTGGCAGATACCCATGATGCTCAGGGATTTTTCAAAGCCACAAAGGTCATCTATGGACCACGAAACCATGGCATACAACCTCTACACTCATCAGATTGAACCAATCTCCCGAAGGACTAAAAATCAATTGCACTACGTTGGAAAGAACACTACCAAAGCCTCCTGAACCGCAGCTCCAATGTGGCCGAAGAGGTTCTCTCACAAATCCCGCAACAACAAACCAGGGATGAGCTTGCAGCACTGCCATCAGCCAACAAAAAAAATAACAAAGCCAGCGGACCTGATGGGATCCCTCCTGGAATCTTTAAAGAGGGAGGACCTGAGCTGACACAACAACTCCACCAGCTCATTGAAAAAGTGTGGGTGACTGAGAAGATTCAATGGTTGTTTAACCTCCTCCCCTGAAACCTTTAGCAACCATGGGGAAATTAATAATAATAATAAGAATAATAATAATAATAATAATAATAATAATAATAATAATAACTTTATTTATACCCTGCCACCATCTTCCCAAGGGACTTGGGGCGGCTTACATGAGGCCAAGCCCAACAGCACATCAATAAAAACAAAAAAAGCAATAAACAAAAGCAATAAATACAATACAATTAATATAAATCACATATAAACAATAAACAATAATACACAAGGATTTAAAAACCTTGTGTGTTATTGTTTATTTCCTCTCTCCATTTCCCCCTTCGTTTGGACTTGCGTGGTAATTGCTTGCTTACCTATCCATTAAATGGATGAGCACCTCTGGTCAGTGCCTCTAATTGGTTCAACCACATTCCAGATGGGTTTGAACCACATTGTGTTTCGGACTTAAAGATTAAGCCCAGGTGGGGCCCTCCCTCCCTCCTAGGGAGAGCCCTACATCCAATTGTTCTGAGACGGAGTCATTAAGGTATTAAGAACCTGACCTTTTGGTCACCACCAGGAAAAAAGGCACTTATCTGGTGACATGTGGTCAATGGCAATCACCTGTTATTGTGGCACTTTCCTGTTTAGGGTTACCACAAGTGCATCGACGCTGCAGAATGGATGCACTTTGGCACCCCTTGAATTGCCGTGGCTCAATGCTATACAACAGTGGTTCTCAACCTTCCCAATGCTGCGACCCCTAAATACAGTTCCTCATGTTGTGGTGACCCCCAACCATAACATTATGTTCATTGCTACTTCACAACTGTCATTTTGCTACTGTTATGAATCGTAATGTAATATGCAAGATGTATTTTCATTCATTGGACCAAATTTGGCACAAATACCCAAATTTGGTGGGGTTGGGGGGAGATTGATTTTCTCATTTGGGAGTTGTAGTTTCTGGGGTTTATGGTTAACCTACAATCAAAAGAGCATTCTGAGCTCTACCAACGATGGAATTGAACCAAACTTGGCACACAGAACTCCCATGGCCAAGAGAAAATACTTGAAAAGTTTAGTGGGCATTGTCCTTGAGTTTTGGAGTTATAGTTCACCTACATCCAGAGATCACTGTGGACACAAACAATGATAAATCTGGACCATTTAAATTGCCACGAATCCTCAATACAAACTGGTGGAGTTTGGGGAAAATAAGACTTTGACATTTGGGAGTTGTAGTTTCTGGGGTTTATGGTTAACCTACAATCAAAAAAGCATTCTGAGCTCTACCAACGATGGAATTGAACCAATCTTGGCACACATAACTCCTATGACCAACAGAAAATACTTGAAGAGTTTGGTTGGCACTGACCTTGAGTTTTGGGAGTTGTCGTTCACCTACATTCAGAGAGTACTGTGGACACAAACAATGATCAATCTGGACCAAACTTGGCATAAATCCTCAATACAAATGTGAATACTAGTGGAGCTTGGGGGGAAATAAGACTTTGACATTTGGGAGTTGTAGTTGCTGGGATTTATAGTTCACCTACAATCAAAGAGCATTCCGAACTCCACCAACGATGGAATTGAACCAGTCTTGGCACACAAAACTCCTATGACCAACAAAATACTTGAAGGGTTTGGTTGGCATTGACCTTGAGTTTTGGGTGTTGTCGTTCACCTACATCCAGAGAGTACTGTGGACACAAACAATGATCAATCTGGACCAAACTTGGCACAAATCCTTAATACAAATGTGAGTACTGGTGGAGTTTGGGGAAAATAAGACTTTGACATTTGGGAGTTGTAGTTGCTGGGATTTATAGTTCACCTACTATCAAAGAGCATTCTGAACTCCACCAATGATTGAATTGAACCAAACATGGCACACAGGACTCCCATGACCAATAGAAAACACTAGAAGGGTTTAGTGGGCACTGACTTTAAGTTTGGGAGTTGTAGTTCATCTACATCCAGAGAGCACTGTGGACTCAAACAATGATGGATCTGGACCAAACTTGGCACAAGTACTCAAAATGCCCAAATGTGAACATTGGTGGAGTTTGGGGAAAATAGAACTTGACATTTGGGAGTTGTAGTTGCTGGGATTTATAGTTCACCTACAATCAAACGCACTGAACCCCATCGATGATAGAATTTGGCCAAACGTGGCACACAGAACCCCCCTGTTTTGAAGGGACTTTCTGGGGTGAGCCTCCCTCCAGCCTCGCACGCTCTCCCTCATCTGCACATGCGCACAACTCTGCCATATGCCAATCACGCCTGCTCTTCCCTCTGTTTGGTCTCACAAACAGCCCTCCCCTTGGCTGAGAGGTTGACCAATCACAGCGGAGGACGGCTTTTTTGGGGAGGATTCACCGTCTGTTTCCAGAAAGGAAGAGAAGGACAGGCGGAGAGATCTTGAGCCTTCTCTGCCAAAGGGTTTCCCAAGACCATCGGAAATATATATTTTCTGATGGTCTTTGGCGACCCCTCTGAAACCCCCTTGCAACCACCGGGGTCCCGACCAGGGGCTGCTCGTCCATTACGTGAAGTAAGCGGTCGCAGAACACTTTTTTTTGCCGGGCGCAGAGGCGACTCTGTAAATGCCCCTCGACCGCCACTTGAGGAGCGCCCCCTCAGCTCACAACAGCCCTAGCAGTCCGGGGGGAGCCTCGGCTTTCTTGCCTCGCTGCCAGGAGATCCTATTCCCAAAGTGGCTGGGCCCTTGAGCCTCACCTCGCCTAGTTCCTCTCATTCCTGCTCCACCTGGCCACCGGGTGCGCGAGCAGAGCCGGCGCTCAATTGTTCTCCGCATTCGATCCCTTCCCCATGACCGGCTCCCTTTCCCGATCCCCCGGCGCTCCACCCGCCTCCTCTCCTCTCCCCAATCCCCCAAGTGGGCCAAGGGGCGGAGCCGCCGCACCTGGCCCGCTTCAGGTCTGGAGGCATGTCTGAAGACCCCAGCGTGCACACCAAAAGTCTCCTCTTCTCCTGACTTTCTCTTCAGCCATTGGGACCAAGAGAGAGAGAGAGAGAGAGCCCCTCCGGCTGGAAGTATCTCCCACCTCCGCTCCCTCCTTTGTTTTTGCGCCTACCTTCAGGAAAGGTGGGCATCTCCACCTCTCTCTCTCTCTCTCTCTCTCTCTCTTGGTCCCAATGGCTGAGGAGAAAGTCAGGAGAAGAGGTGACTTTTGGTGCACACGCCGGGGTCTTCAGGCACGCCTCCGGACCCAAAGCGGGCCAGGCAAGGGAGTAAGTGCGGCAAGTGTAGTTACTGGGATGTATAGTTCACCTACAATCAAAGAGCATTCTGAACTCCACCAATGATGGAATTGAACCAAATATGGCACACAGAACTCCCACGACAAACAGAAAATATATATCAATGATTGGTTGGGGGGGGGGGCGGCGCCAAAATACTGTCTGCTTACCGTTGAAAATTACCTAGGGCTGCCTCTAGTCCCAACCCCCAGGTTGAGAAACACTAGCATAAAGGAACCCTTTGAGCCTGGTTAGCACATGCTTTCATGCTCATAGTCCACTTCATTAAATACCTCCAACGTTTATCAGATGTCTTTTATATGCCGAAACACGACAACAACACAACTCAACTCTGTCTGAATGCAACCCCAGAGTAGTGAGTCCTAGTTCAATTAAGGAGAAGGCGAGGCCTGAAATAGAGACACCATGCTAGACCTGAAATGCTACCCAAACAGCGATGTGGCTTTCGCCGGAGGCCTTCTCCTTGGCTATATATATATATATATATGGCCACACCTTTTGTGCCGCTGATTCAGCTGCATTCCAAACCGCCAGCCGGAAGGCGTCGAGTAATTAATTGCCATGCTGCTGTGTCAAAAAAAAAAAAGAAGGGTGTGTGTTTTGCATAGGCATGTGTGTCAATGGTGTGCAACTGGCACATGCTGCCATTAAGTCACCGGAAAAGGAGCATTGGCGTAGGCGCATCGAGGGAGGAAGTGGATGCCAACATTCTTGGCCGATGCTTAATGATGCCCTCAAGGAAGAAAGGGACCGAGCAGCACAAAGGGCTTGAGCCATATGGGAACTTGGGCAACGGGGCATAATCGCACTATTATAGGGCATTAGAGCAATATAGGGCATTAGGGCATAGGGTTACAGCCTGTGTTAGATGGGGTTACATTCCCCTGAAGACGCAGGTTTGCAGCTTGGGAGTGATCCTGGACTCATCGCTGAGCCTGGAACCCCAGGTCTCGGCGGTGGCCGGGAGAGCTTTTGCACAATTAAAACTTGTGCACCAGCTGCGCCCGTACCTTGGGAAGTCGGATCTGGCCACAGTGGTCCACATTCTTGTTACATCCCGAATAGATTACTGCAACGCACTCTACGTGGGGTTGCCTTTGAAGACTGTTCGGAAACTTCAATTAGTCCAGCGGATGGCAGCCAGATTGCTCACTGGAGCATCATATAGGGAGCATACCACCCCTCTGTTATGTCAGCTCCACTGGCTGCCGATCCAGTTCCGAGCACAATTCAAAGTGCTGGTTATGACCTACAAAACCCTATACAGCTACGGCCCAGCGTACCTGTCCGAACGCATCTCCCTCTACATCCCACCTCGGAGTTTGAAATCTCCTGGGGAGGCCCTGCTCTCAACCCCACCTCTATCACAAGTGAGATTGGTGGGGACGAGGAGCAGGGCCTTCTCAGTGGTGGCCCATCACCTGTGGAATTCACTCCCCAGGGAAATTAGGTCATCGACATCCCTCCTCTCTTTCAGAAGGAAATTAAAAACATGGTTGTGGGACCAGACTTTCGGGCAATCTGGCGGTTAGATAAGGACAATGACGACCAGAATCAATAGTACTTGACAATGTACTCGGAAGCTCCAACTAGTCCAACGCTCGGCAGCCATGATTTCAACAGGAGCGGAGCGCAGGGAGCATACAACCCCCCTGTTGCGCCAACTCCACTGGCTACCGATCTGCTACCGGGCTGAATTCAAAGTGCTGGCGTTGGCCTTTAAAGCCCTAAACGGTTCCGGCCCAAGCTACCTATCCGACCGCATCTCTGCCTATGAACCCACCAGGACTTTGAGATCTTCCGGGGAGGCCCTGCTCTCGATCCCGCCTGCTTCTCAAGCACGGCTGGCGGGGACGAGAGATAGGGCCTTCTCGGTGGTGGCCTTCCTACGGACATTAGACTAGCACCATCTCTAATGGTATTCCGCAAAAAAGTGAAGACCTGGCTGTTTGAGCAGGCGTTCGAATAATTAGTGCAATGATTGTTAATGAACACTGGAATGGAACAATGGATGACGAATCTGGAACATGTTTTTGATGACGAGACGACAGTGAATGGGTATTGTAGTAACTGTTTATTAATTGTGTAATGTGTTAGGTTGTTAACTGTTTCTATACTGTAGCACTGAATTTTTGCTGTTCATATTTGTTGTGAACCGCTGTGAGTCGCCTTCGGGCTGAGAACAGCGGTATATAAGTAAGGTAAATAAATAATAAATAAATAAATGTGGAATGAATTTACGGACTCTGAGATGGCGAACACTGAGCATTAGACTGTTTTTATTGATGTTGATGTATATACTGACTGTCTTAATTGTTATAATTGCTGTTTACATGTTTTATCCATTGTTATGTTTATGCTGGCATCGAATTGTGCCTTTGTAAGCTGCCCTGAGTCCCCCCTCGGAGGTTGAGAAGGGCGGGGTAGAAATAAGCAAAATAAATAAATAAATAAAATACGATAAGCCATTGCAGGAATATGAAAGTCAGGCTCATCCGTGCCATTGGATTTCCCCATTATTATTACGTATGGATGTAAGAGTTGCATGACAAAGACTGCTGAGAGGAAGTGAATCAATGCGTCAAGAGGTGCGGTGCTTGGAGGAGAGTTCTGCAAAGGCCATGGGTTGCAAAACAAATAAATACGTCCAAGAACAAATGAAGCCTGATCTTGGATGATCAAGGAACATGAGAAGAAGTGCAGACTGATTCAGCCAGAGAAGTCAGATATTGCAGAACATGAGCCAATTCAATGTGGATTTTATACATCTACGTGGAAGGGGCCCCAGTCAACTTTCAGTCTTCCAACTCTATTATTATATGATTCTATGAGCTTTGATTGACATTCTGTTGCCACTACATGTCAATTCTGTATCCGTGTTTGGTGCACTTTTTGTATTTTAGTGTTTTTATCTATGTAATTTATTGTATATATTTTATGTTCATATGTATTTCACGTTGTTGTACCCTTGGGTCATTGGGAGAGGTGGGCAATAAACAAACAAACAAACAAATATTATTGCTGTTGTTGTTGTTACTACTACTACTACTAGCTGAACCCGCCACGTGTTGTTGTGGTCAACCTTCCCTCTTTCTCTCCTTCTTTCCCTCCTTCCTTCACTCCCTCTTTCCTTCCTTCCCGTCTTTCCTTCTCTTCTTCCTTCCTTCTCTATCTCTTTCCTTCCTTCCCCCTTTTTCTTTCTCTTCTGCTGTCTCTCTTTTCTTCCTTCTCTCTTTCCTTCCTTTCCCCTTTTTCTTTCTCTTCTGCTGTCTCTTTTCTTCCTTCTCTCTTTTCTTACCTCCCTCTTTCTCTACATCTTCCCCCTTCCTTCGTTCCCTTTCCTTCCTTCTTTCCTTCTCTCCTTCCTTCCTTCTCCAACTTTCCTTCCTTTCCCCCTTTTTCTTTCCCTCCCTTTCTCTCCTTTCTTCCTTCTCTACCTCTTTCCTTCCTTCTCTCTTTGCTTGCATGCTTCCTTCTCCCTTTCCTTCTTTCTTTCCCTCCCTCTTTATTTTCTTTCTTTTTTCCCTCCTCTTCCCTCCCTCTTTCTTCCTTTTTTCTGTATTGTCATGTAGCTTTTCGTCATTTAGCTTTTTGGGGCTTTTAAAGTCCCTTTTGCTGTGTCTTTCAGTGTTTTTATGAGTGAATGAGTCTCATTTTGCATAATAATAATAATAATAATAATAATAATAATAATAATAATAATCCTTTATTTGTACCCCGCTACCATCTCCCGAAGGACTTGGTGCGGCTTACAAGAGGCCGAGCCCACATACAACAACAAAACAACAACAACAATACAGCAAAATAAATAAATAACAAAGCAATAACAATAACTTTAGGGCAGTTTCTGCAGAAGGAGATTGTCCTCCTGATCTGCCTTTCTTTGGACTATGCAATTCTCCCATCCTAATCTGTTGTTTCTTCCAATTTGGTTAGGAAAGGCTCAGTTCACATAATGGCCAAAGCGCTGGTCTGAACCAGTCTCGCTCCACTTCAGATTTGATATTACATGCATAACAGCATAATGGATATTTTAAAAAACAGGTTATTTGCTTTGCTTTGCCCTTGGAATGCGAGGCAAAATGTTTCGTAAGACCCGAGCAGAAAACCAAGCCGGAAATGTCCTGGAGGAGAAATGGTACCTGGATTAGAAGGGAGACTAGGAATGAAAGCACCAACCCAGCCTCTGAAACACAAGCTATTACTATAATTGGTATTTTGCCTTTATCTTTTCCACACTCATCCACAGAGGAAATGTCAGGCTTCACCAGTTGAGTGAGCCAGCTTTGCACACAGGCAATTAAATCAGCATTCTCAAATCTGGCACCAAATTTTTGATACACCACCACACATTATCCACAGTAAGCATGGTTTTTAAACAATGCTGGGGACATACGACTTAGCAAAATTTCTTGCTGCACAGTTACAAAGCCATATTGGGCTCACTACACACTACATCAAGGACTCAGCCCACTTCATAGAAAAAAATCAGCAATCTCAAGCTAAAGACCAACGACAAACTGATCAGCTTCGACGTGGTATCTCTATTCACCATGGTCCCAGTAGCAGACACCATGGCACTCATCAATCAGAGGTTCCCAGAAGACATCACGGCTCTGTTTCACCATTGCCTCACCACCAGCTACTTTCAGTGGCACAATGAATTCTACGAACAGAAAGATGGAGTAGCTATGGGGAGCCCTCTCAGCCCGGTCATAGCTAACTTTTACATGGAACACTTTGAAGAACAAGCCCTGGAAACAGCAACCAAAAAGCCCACGATATGGTTCAGATACGTGGATGACACCTTCACTATTTGGAGCCACGGAGAAGAAGAACTCAACAGGTTCCTGGACCATCTCAACAGCATCCACCCAAACATCCAGTTCACAATGGAAAAAGAAAATGAAGGAAGGCTGCCTTTTCTAGATGTCCTAGTCATCCGCAAACCAGATCAACAATTGGGTCACACTGTTTACAGAAAACCCCCCCACACAGAGAGATATCTACATCAAAACTCCAACCATCACCCAAGTCAAAAAAGAAGCCCCATTAAAGCCTTGGCAGACCATGCAAAAAGAATCTGTGAACGGCACTTCCTCCAAGATGAACTGAACCACCTCAACTGGGCTCTCCAGGCCAATGGAGGAGACTCCACCTCAGACATCAGAAGACAACCGAGAAGAAGCCACGAGAGATGAAGATCCACCCAGGGGAAAAGTGTTCTTGCCATACATCAAGGGAACCACTGACCGCATAGGGAAGCTGATGAGGAAACACAACATACAAACCACCTACAAACCCACCAAGAAAATCCAGCAAATGCTCCGTTTAGCAAAGGACAAGAGGGATCCTCTCACCTCTGCAGGAGTCTACCGCATACCATGCAGCTGTGGACAAGTCTGCATAGGGACCACCAAACGCAGCGCCCAGACACGCATCAAGGAACATGAAAGGCACTGCAGACTACTTCAACCAGAGAAGTCACCCAGAGCACACCATGAACCATTCTGGATACAGCATATTATTATTTGAGAACACAGAAATGCTGGACCACTCTCACAACCACCATGTCAGGCTACACAGAGAAGCCACTGAAATCCACAAGAAGCATGTGGACAATTTCAACAGAAAGGAAGAAACCATGAAAATGAACAAAATCTGGCTACCAATATTAAAAAACTCAAAAATTACAATAGCAAAACAACAGAGAGTAAACAATCAGGCACATCAAATCACCTCTCAACAAAAAAGATTCCCTCATTTAATGGCTTGGCACTTCCAAGCCATTAAATGCTAATCAAGGTGGTCACTTGAAACATTCACACCTAGCTCCAGCAGACAAAAGTCCTTTGTCCCACCTTGGTCATTCCACAGATATATAATCCCATTTTCCTACTTCCAACAGACCTCACTACCTCTGAAGATGCTTGCCATAGATGCAGGCGAAACGTCAGGAGAAAATGCCTCTAGAACATGGCCCTATAGCCCGAAAAAACCTACAGCAATGCTGGGGATGATGGGAGTCATAAAACCATAGAATTGGAAGAGACCACATGGGCCATCTAGTCCAACCTCTTGCTATGTAGGAAAAGCACAATCAAACCATCCCTGACAGATGGCTATCCAGCCTCTGTTTAAAACTTTCCAAGGAAGGAGGGGCTTCCACCACACCCCAAAGAAAAAAGGAAGGAACGCTAGGGCATCTGCATGCAAAAGGTGATGAAATGCTAACTAAGGATAGATAACGAAAAGGCAGAGATGCTCAACACCTTCTTTGCCTCAGTCTCCTCCTAAATAGCGATATATAACGAACGTTGCCTCTGAACACTCTTCCTCTGTTTACAAAAGCCTTGCTTTCTGTCTATACTCCCATCATTTTAACTCTCATTAACTTTGGCACCTGACAAAATCATCTTCAGACAGTTGCTCTGAGAAAGACTGTGAAGGGCCTCTCTCAAGAATGTGGCCTTGTGAATCTTCCTGAGACAGCCTCAACCCACTGTTGAGGCCCCATTTAGTTTGTGCATTTGCCCCACAGACAACATATGTCATCTTAAACACATACTTCCTGCTTACCTGGGCACAGGTGCCCTAGTTTTTAGTCTAGAAACTCCTATTCTCACTGGTTGTTGCATTACACTATGTAACACAACCTGAAAATATAATAATATAATCTATACAAATAAAAATGTAATGTTTGTTTGTAGGATTAACATAACTCAAAAACCACTGGACGAATTGCCGCCAAATTTGGCCACAAGACACCTAATAACCCAATGTATGTTCTTCACTAAAAAAAAATGATTTTGTCATTTGGGAGTTGTAGTTGCTGAGATTTATAGTTCACCTACAATAAAAGAGCATTCTGAACCCAACCAACGATGGCATTGAACCAAACTTGGCACACAGTTCTCCCATAACCAACAGAAAATACTGGAAGGGTTTGGTGGGCACTGGCCTTGAGTTTGGGAGTTGTAGTTTACCTCCATCCAGAGAGCACTGTGGACTCAGACAATGATAGATATGGACCAAACTCAATATGCCCAAATACGAACAGTGGTGGAGTTTAGGGAAAATAGACCTTGACATTTGGGAGTTGTACTTACTGGGATTTATAGTTCACCTACAACCAAAGAGCATTCTGAACCCCACCAACGATGGAATGTAACCAAACTTGGCACACAGTTCTCCCATGACCAACAGAAAATACTGAAAGGGTTTGGTGGGCAGTGTCCTTTGGTTTTGGAGTTGTAGTTCACCTACATCCAGAGAGCACTGTGCACTCAAACAGTGATGGATATGGATCAAACTCTACATGAATACTTAATATGCCCGAATGTGAACACTGATGGAGTTTGGGGAAAATAGAATCTTGACATTTGGGAGTTGTAGTTGCTGGGAGTTGTAGTTCACCTACAATCACAGAGCATTCTGAACTCCACCAATGAGAGAATATCGCCAAACCTCCCACACAGAACCCCCATGACCACTAGACTGGGCCGCAGCAACACGTGGCAGGGGACAGCTAGTACAACATAAAATCATAAACTAGTACAACAAATTATGCTTGGGAAAATGGAAGGAAAAAAGAAGAGGGGCCGACCAAGGGCAAGATGGATGGATGGCATCCTTGAAGTGACTGGCTTGACCTTGAAGGAGCTGGGGATAGCCACGGCCGATAGAGAGCTCTGGCCTGGGCTGGTCCAGGAGGACATGAAGAGTCGGAAGCGACTGAACAAATGAACAACAACAATACAACATATAAACTACAATAAAAATCAAAAGAAAATAATACAAAATAATACAAAATAAACACAAGATATAACATAAATAATAAAACAATAACCAAGTGGGCAGGGACAAATAGAACAAATAGGATGAGCAGGTTGATATATCTGGTGGGAGGTTCGGATGGGACAAACAATGGGATTTAGTTCACTAAAATGTATAATATCACAAGGGATTACCACCTCACCCGCCTCATAGGAAATCTGCTACAAAACAGGAGCTTTTTTGTTGAGTTCCAGGGCCAAAGAAGCAGATGGCAGAAACAGGAGAACGGCCTGCCTCAGGGGAGCGTGCTCGCTCCATCCATGTTCAACATTTACACAAATGATCAGCCACTGCCAGAAAGGACAGAGAGATTCATCTATGCTGATGATCATGCCATTACCGCTCAAGCAGGAAGCTTTGAGATGGTTGAATAGAAGCTCTCCGAAGTTCTAGGTGCTCTTACTGCCTATTACAAGGAAAACCAGCTGATCCCTAATCCATCTAAAACACAGACATGTGCCTTTCATCTCAAGAACAGATAAGCATCCCGAGCTCTGAGGATTATTACCTGGGAAGGAATCCCACTGGAGCATTACAGCGCACCCAAATCCCTGGGAGTCACTCTGGACCGTGCTCTGACCTACAAGAAGCACTGCCTGAATATCAAGCAAAAAGTGGTCGCTAGAAACAATATCATACGAAAGCTGACTGGCACAACCTGGGGATCACAACCAGACACAGTGAAGACATCTGCCCTTGCGCTATGCTACTCTGCTGCTGAGTACGCATGCCCAGTGTGGAACCCTTCGCACCACACTAAAACAGTGGATGTGGCTCTTAATGAGACATGCCGCATTATCATGGGGTGTCTGTGCCCTACACCACTGGAGAAATTACACTGTTTAGCCGGTATTGCACCACCTGACATCCGCAGGGAAGTAGCAACCAATAGTGAAAGGACCAAGGCAGAGACATCTCTGGCCCATCCTCTGTTTGGGTATCAGCCAGCACGCCAATGACTTAAATCAAGAAATAGTTTTCTAACATCTACAGAGACACTTGCTGGAATACCTCAGCAAGCGAGAGTCCAAGAGTGGCAGGCTCAAACCCAAAACCCCAATCAATGGCTGATACCAAATGAGAGACTCCCTCCTGGGCACACAGAAGACTGGGCAACTTGGAAGGCGCTGAACAGACTGCGCTCTGGCACCACAAGAAGCAGAGCCAACCTTCAGAAATGGGGCTACAAAGTGGAATCCACGACATGCGAGTGCGGAGAAGAGCAAACCACTGACCACCTACTGCAATGCACCCTGAGCCCTGCCACATGCACAATGGAGGACCTTCTTATAGTAACACCAGAGGCACTCCAAGTGGCCATCTACTGATCAAAGGACATTTAATAGAATACCAAGTCTGTAAATTGTATGTTTTGTTTGTTTGTTTGTCTGTTTTTTAATGCAATACAACTGTTTTGGTTCGCTCCTGACACGATAAATAAATAAGTTCACTGAAGGGTGAGATAAAGTGCATCGAAAGACATTATGTGCTGAATTGTCCTGTTCCTGGTTTGAAAGTGTTATTTCCTGTTTAGTTGTGTGGTCCTTACTTTGAAAGTAGTTGTCCTACTCCAGAAATTTTGTTTTTGTGGCACAAACTAGGTTGAATTGGTTGAGACTCTCATGACGAGATATTCATTGGAAAACCAGAACAGCAGAATGTCCTTCCCACAAAGACAAAGTTTGTGCAGTTTGATAAACTTTCTGCATGTTTTTATGCTAGACCCAATTAGGAAATGACATTTACAACCCAGGAACAAAAACCATGTTACATAGTGCTATGGACTGTCTTAATTAGGGAGGAGGTTCTGGATGAAAGCTCCTCCATGAGGCATCCTAAGACACTCCCGGAAGTCATTATCCTGGGATTGGAGGTGACAAGTGGCAGAACAGGCTGGGCTCCTTTAAGGTGAATCACATACAGGGTGCTGTTTAGGGAGCTGTGGTGCCCTTTGACAAGTAGGACGCCAGGAATGCATGACATTTGAGCCCGGGAAATTGTGCTAGACTTTGGCAATAATTACAAATGCAATGCACAGAGAGATTTAGCATGCATGACCCTTGGCTTGAAAGCAATCCATGCGGCAGTGATCTAGGAGCCTAAGCAGAACACAAGCTGAACATGAGTCAGGAGTGTCATGAAGCAGCCAAAAAGGCCAATGCAATTCTAGGCTTGTCTCCTGCACTGTGTTAATTATAATATAATATAATATAATATAATATAATATAATATAATATAATATAATATAATATAATATAATATAATATAATATATAAATAAAAATGTAATGTTCGTTTTTGGGATTAACATAACTCAAAAACCACTGGTCACGAAATTTGGACACAATACACCTAACAGTCCAACGAGTGTCCATCACCCCTAAAAACACACACACAAATCCCCAGTGGAGCAGACTTAAAAACTCAAAAAAATACACCATATATACATATACACATACACTCATATACATATACACATGCACACATTCATATATATATATATATATATATATATATATATATATATATATGCACAAGCACACACAAATATACACATATATACACACATACATATACACACACATATATACACATGAACACACAAATATACATATATATACACACACATATATATATACACACACATATGCATGCACACATACATATATATACATATACACATATACACACATATATATACACACAAATATACATATAGACAAGCACACACATATACACAACATGCATGTACACAAATACACAAATATATACACACACATATACACACACACACACACACACACACACATACATATATATATGCAAACACACATATATATACACACACACACAAAACACATATACGCAGACTGGGCGACAGCAACACATCGTTAGGGGACAGCTAGTATAATGTAATGTAATGTAATATAATTATTTATTTACAACATTTATATGCCACCCTTATCACCCCGAAGGGGACTCAGAGTGGCTTACAAGATATATATACATACAATATATATTATTAGAATAGCACAATATCAGTATTATATATTACTATATTGTACTATACCTTTATATTGTAATATTATTAGTAATATTACATGTAATATAAAATATATAATTATATCATATTATTAGTATTATATTGTATTACATTATATATTGTGAATTGGTAAAAGTTTTCCCCTGACATTAAGCCACAGCAACACCTGGCAGGGGATAGCTAGCATCTATATAAATAGAAATGTAATGTTTGTTTGTGGGATTAACATAACTCAAAAACCACTGGACGAATTGACACCAAACTTTGACACAATACACCTCTCTGGCCAACGAGTGACCATCACTCATAAAAACACTGAAAAACAGCAGAAGAAACTTAAAAACCCCCAAAATAAAAAAAATACATTACAACACATGTGCAAAACCATGTATATATACACAAACACACATATATACATATATACACAAATATATACACACAAAAAACATATGTACACAGACTGGGCCACAGCAACGTGTGGCAGGAGACAGCATATATATGTGTGTGTGTGTGTGTGTGTGCATATGTATATGTGTATATGTATATGTGTGTGTGTGTGTGTGTGTGTGTGTATATATATATATATATATATATATATACACACACACACACACACATGAGATAGTGACTAGATCAAGGGAAGTTATAATCCCACTCTCTTCTGCTTTGGTCACTTTGGAAGTAGCAGCCAATAGTGAAAGGACCAAGGCAGAGACATATCCAGCTCATCCCGTTTGGGTATCAGTCAGCACGTCAACGACTCAAATCTAGAAATAGTTTTCTAAGATCTACAGAGACACTCGCTGGAATACCTCAGCAAGCGAGAGTCCAAAAGTGGCAGGCTCAAATCCAGAACCTCAATCAATGGCTGATACCAGATGAGAGACCCCCCCCCCCCCGGGCACACAGAGGACTGGGCGACTTGGAAGGCGCTGAACAGACTGCGCTCCGGCACCACGAGATGCAGAGCCAACCTTCAGAAATGGGGCTACAAAGTGGAATCCTCAACATGCGAGTGTGGAGAGGAGCAAACCACTGACCACCTGCTGCAATGCAACCTGAGCCCTGCCACATGCACAAGGGAGGACCTCCTTGCAGCAACACCAGAGGCACTCCAAGTGGCCAGATACTGGTCAAAGGACATTTAATCAACTACCAAACTCACAAATTTTGTATTTTGTCTGTTTGTTTGCTTTGCTCTGTTAGAAATGTAATATAATGGACTGGCTGCCCTGACATGAGAAATAAATATCTTACTCATGCAATGAGGGATTGCCTAAGTAAGTAAGTAAGTAATAATGTATTTATGTTTTAATTTTCACTGGGGTGCTTCTGTGAATAGTTGTGCCCTAAAGTAATAATATAGTAATATTTATGTTGTTATTGGTACTAGTATCAATTACTATATTATTATATTACTATATTATTATGTAATAATATAGTAATATAATAATAATAATGTAGTTTCCTTTGAAGGGGGAAAGCAGGATATAATAATAATTACAGTATGATTTAAAGTCTAATTTTACTGGAGGGACTATTATTATTATTATATTATTAATAGTAATATAAGTAACAGTCTCCTTTTGGGGGAGGAAAGTAGGATGATAGTAGTAGTAGTAGTAGTAGTAATGGTGTGTTGACACTGTAGAATGGATGCAGTATGAGACCCCTGTAACAGCTTTGCCTCAATGCTATGGAACAGTGGGAGTTATAGGTTGTTGTAGGTTTTTTTCGCGCTATTTGGCCATGTTCTAGAGGCATTTTCTCCTGACGTTTCGCCTGCATCTATGGCAAGCATCCTCAGAGGTAGTGAGGTCTGTTGGAACTAGGAAAATGGGTTTATATATCTGTGGAATGACCAAGGTTGGACAAAGAACTCTTTTCTGCTAGAGCTAGGTGTGAATGTTTCAACTGACCACCTTGATTAGCATTTGATGGCCTGGCAGTGCCTGGAGCAATCTTTTGTTCAGAGGTGATTAGATGTCCTTGTTTGTTTCCTCTCTGTTGTTGTGCTGTTCTAATTTTAGAGTTTTTTTAATACTGGGAGCCAGATTTTGTTCATTTTCATGGTTTCCTCCTTTCTGTTGAAATTGTCCATGTGTTTGTGGATTTCAGTGGCTTCTCTGTGAAGCCTGACATGGTGGTTGTGAGAGTGGTCCAGCATTTCTGTGTTCTCAAATAATCTGCTGTGTCCAGGCTGGTTCATCAGGTGCTCTGCTATGGCTGACTTCTCTGGTTGAAGTAGTCTGCAGTGCCTTTCATGTTCCTTGAATGCAGGCCTCAAAGGCATCATACATATTTTTAAATGCATTTTCTCCAAACAACAACCCTGCAGAGTAGGTTACGTGGAGGGAAATACATGGCCGTGTCAAGGTGGGCGAATGAGTGACGTGGTTGCTGCTTTCCCTTACTTAAAAACGCCACTCTCCATTCTTTGCAAGGATTCGTGTTGTGATGCTTTTCGTCATATTTGTATCGATTCCTTCTATACGCTGTTCTGGGTGCTTTTAAGGAAAGCGAAGCGGCAACGACAACAACAACAGCAGCGGCAAAATATTGACCATAAAGTGTATTTGGACCCAAGCGGAATGTAATGATATATTGAATTTCAGCCCCGTGATTTAAACAAATGCACAGGAGGTACCCCATAAGAGCTCCAAATCATGGAGTTAGAAGAGACTTCCAAAGGACATCCAGTTCCACCCCTTGTAGTGCAATACACAACCAAAGCACTCCTGGCAGACGGCCATCAGCTTAGGAAAGATACATCTGTAATCTGCCTTTTCAACAGAGTTCGGAACTGGGACCTTTTAAAGTTTGTGGAGTCTCCTAACCTGCCATGAACACTTAAGCAAACTACAGCTCTCATCTTTCCATGAATACCTAAACAAACTACAACTCTCATCCTACCACAAACACCTCACCAAACTACACCCAACCTTCCACGAATTCCTCAGCAAACTACAACTCCCATCCTTCTATGCACACCTCAGCAAGCTACAACTCCCGTCTTTCCATGAGTACTTCAGCAAACTACAACTCCCATCCCTCCATGAGTACTTCAGCAAACTCCAACTCCCATCCACGAATTCTTCAGCAAATTACAACTCCCATCCTTCCAAGAATACCTCAGCAAATGACAACTCCCATCCTTACATGAATTCTTCAGCAAACTACAACTCTCATCCTTAAATGAACACTTCAGCAAACTACAACTCCCACCCTTCCATGAATTCCTTAGCAAACTACAACTCCCACCCTTCCACAAACACTTTCGCAAACTACAATTTCCATCCTTCCATCAAACGACAACTCCCATCCTTCATTGAACACTTCAGCAAACTACAACTCCCATAATTCCACGAATGACTCAGCAAACTATAACTCCCATCCTTCCATGAGTACTCCCATAATTCCATAAATACTTCAGCAAACTACAACTCCCATCCTTCCATGAGTACTCCCATAATTCCATGAACACTTCAGCAAACTACAACTCCCATCCTTCCACGAATTCTTCAGTAAACTACAACTCCCAACCTTCCACGAATTCCTCAGCAAACTAAAACTCCCATCCTTCCACGAATACGTCATCAAACTACAAGTCCCATACTTCCATGAATTCATCATCAAACTACAACTCCCATCCTTCCACGAGTGCTTCAGCAAACTACAACTCCCATAATTCCACAAACGACTCAACAAACTATAACTCCCATCCTTCCATGAATACTCCCATAATTCCACGAACACGTCAGCAAACTACAACTCCCATCCTTCCATGAATTCTTCAGCAAACTACAACTCCCATCCTTCCACGAACACCTCAGCAAACTACAACTCCCATCCTTCTATGAGTACTCCCATAATTCCATGAACACTTCAGCAAACTACAACTCCCATCCTTCTATGAATACTCCCATAATTCCACAAACACTTTAGCAAACTACAACTCCCATTCTTCCATGAGTACTCCCATAATTCCACGAACACATTAGCAAACTACAACTCCCATTCTTCCATGAGTACTCCCATAATTCCATGAACACATTAGCAAACTATAACTCCCATCCTTCCATGAGTACTCCTATAATTCCATGAACACTTCAGCAAACTACAACTCCCATCCTTCCACGAATACTTCAGCAAACTACAACTCCCATCATTCATTCAACACTTCAGCAAACGACAACTCCCATCCTTCCACGAATACCTCAGCAAACTACAACTCCCATCCTTCCACGAACACTTCAGCGAACAACTCCCATAATTCCACAAACAACTCAGCAAACTACAACTCCCATCCTTCCACGAATACCTCAGCAAACTATAACTCCCATCCTTCCATGAATTCATCATCAAACTACAACTCCCATCTTTCCATGAATTCATCATCAAACTACAACTCCCATCCTTCCATGAGTGCTTCAGCAAACTACAACTCCCATCCTTCCACGACTACCTCAGCAAACTATAACTCCCATCCTTCCATGAATTCATAATCAAACTATAACTCCCATCCTTCCATGAATTCATCATCAAACTATAACTCCCATCCTTCCATGAATTCATCATCAAACTACAACTCCCATCCTTCCATGAGTGCTTCAGCAAACTACAACTCCCATCTTTCCACGAACACCTCAGCAAACTACAACTCCCAAGGGGTCCCATGAGCAGGGGTGCCCAAAGTGGGTTAATTCTGCCCAGTGTAGACACCCTCAGAGGGAGAGGGAAGCAGGCTCCCTTTTCCGCCTCAGTTCCTGTTGAGGGATGCTGGGAGTCGGAGTCCAAAACACAGGGAGGTGCTTTGAGGGAAAGGACTCCAACTCCCGTCGTGCCTCGGGGCGCGGGGACAGAGAGGGGGCGGGCTTGGCCGCAGTGACGTCGCCGCCGCCGTCCAATAAGAAGCCCGGCCTGGGCGGTGAGGTCACTGTGGGTGACGTCAGAGGAGAGAGAGAGAGGCAGCAGAAGAGCCTCGGCGGCGGGCGAAGCAGAAGCAGCGAGCAGCGAGCAGGAGAAGGAGGAGGAAAGCGGTGCGGAAGGGCGCAGGAAACAGAAACACAACAAGAGGAGAACCAAGGAAATTAAGAGAGGGGAGGGGGTGCCAGGAAGAGCCGGCTCGGGAAGGGCGGGGCCTCGGAGGAAGGAGCAAAGGAGGCGGAGCCAAGGAGAGAGAGAGAGAGAGAGAGAGCCCACCGCGCAGGCGCAGGAAGCGGGGCTCCAGCGTTAAAGGGGTCCTGACAGGACAAGAGAGGCCGCCGGCCGGGGGGGCGCCATGTCCTCCCCCAGCCCTGGCAAGAGGCGGATGGACACCGACGTGGTCAAGCTGTATCCTTCGCCTGCGGGAAAAGGGGAACGGGGGAAGGAAGGGGTGTTGTGGTTGTGGGAAACGGGGGGCACCCCAAAAGGCAGGGAAATGGGACGCTGGCCCTTTAAGAAGGCCAAGCAGGCAGGGAATTGGGGGGGGGGTCCCCTCACAAGCTGGGGGTTGCTTACAGGGTCTTGCTCCTCAAGTCAAAGAAATTGAGAGATATTTTAAAAAGGATAGACTCCCCTCCAAAAAAATAGACCCCCATTGGAGTAAAAAAAGAGGATACTGGCCCTTTAAGAAGACCCTTTCTCCATTGGAGTAAAAAAAGAGGATACTGGCCCTTTAAGAAGGCCAAGGGTCACAAGCTGAGGTTTGGTTACAGGGTCTTTCTCACCAAGTCTTCCCTTTGAGAAAGGAATACAGAGAGATTTGTAAAAGGACAACCCCTCCCCAAAGAGATAAAGGCCCCTTCCCCATTGGAGTAAAAAAAAAAGAATACTGGCCCTTTAAGAAGGCCAAGGAAAGGGAAGGCTTGCTTACAGGGTCCGTCTCTTCAAGTCTTCCCTTTGAGAAAGGAATTAGAGATATTTTAAAAAGGACAGACCACCCTCCCTCCAAAAAAAAGAGAAAGACCCCTTCCCCATTGGAGTAAAAAAAGAGGATACTGGCCCTTTAAAGAAGTCAGGCACTGGGCTGCTGGGCCTTTCAGAAAGTACATTTAGTAAATTCCTCATTGAAATGACTTGAGGAGTAAAAAAGAGAACGCTGGCCCTTTAAGAAGGTAATTCTGAGTCAGGAAAGGCCAGGAAATGGGGGGCACTGGCCCTTTAAGAAGGCCAAGGAGACAGGGAATTGAGTCTTGGTTACAGGGTCCTTTTCACCAAGTCATCCCTTTCAGAAAGGAATACAGAGAGATTTGTAAAAAGACAAATCCCCCCCCCCCAAAGAAAAAAAGACCCCTTTCCCATTGGAATGACTAGAGGAGTAAAAAAAAAAAAAGGTTGCTGGCCCTTTAAGAAGGCCAAGGGTCCAGGAAATTGGGGTATCCTCACAAGCTGAGGCTTGTTTACAGGGTTCTTCTCACCAAGTCTTCATTGATTCCTTTTTTAAAAGGGAATAAAGAGAGATTTTAAAAGACTGGCCCTTTAAGAAGGTAATTCCGAGTTAGGAAATTGTGGTGCTAGCCCTTTAAGAAGGTAATTCTGAGTCAGGAAAGGTCAGGAAATGGGATACACTAGCCCTTTAAGAAGGTAATTCCGAGTTAGGAGATTGGAGTGCTGGCCCTTTAAGAAGGTAATTCTGAGTCAGGAAAGCTCAGGAAATTGGGGGAACTGGTCCTTTAAGAAGCTAATTCTGAGTCAGGAATTAGGTGACACTGGCCCTTTAAGATGGCCAAGGAATAGGATGTCCTCACAAGGAAAGACTTGGTTACAGGATTCTTCTCACCAGATCTTCATTGATCCCATTTTAAAAAAGAAATAGGTTTAAAAAGGACAACCTCCCTCCAAAAAGAGAAAGACCCTTCCCCATTGGAATGGCTTGAGGAGGAAAAAGAGGGTTCTGGCCCTTTAAGAAGGTAATTCTGAGTCAGGAAAGGTCAGGAAATGGTGGGACTAGCCCTTTAAGAAGGTAATGATTGAATCAGGAAAGGTTGCCTCTTAATGAAGACTTTTGCTAGAATTGCCCCCCCCCCCCAAATTTTTGTGTGTATATATGTATATATATATATATATATACACACACACACACACACACATATATATATACACACAACACATACACACACATATATACATACACACACCATATCAATAGAGGAGGCTTGACCAATAATCGCATAATCATATTCCAAGATAAAGACCCCCTTCCCCATTGGAATGATTTGAGGAGGTCAGGAAATGTGGGTGCTGGCCCTTTAAGAAGGTAATAATAATAATAATAATAATAATAATAATAATAATAATAATAATAATAATAACATCAACAACAACAATAATAATATCTTTATTTGTATCCTGCTTTTCTGGGACCCAAAGTGGCTTACAACATATTAAAATAATGTAAACAACAATCCAAATACATCTATAATAAGTATAAAACATCATAAAATAACAATTTAAAGCAACAATAACATACAGTCACATTCTTGTGGCATTGTGTCAGATCAGGTAATTATGAGTCAGGAAAGGTTGCCTCTTAATGAAGACTTTTGTTAGAATTTGCCTCCCAGTTTCTATATCTTCATCTATTGCATTTAGAAGACTTAAAAATAGGGAAAATCCCAGTGAAATCGGAGCATGTCAATAGAGAAGGCTTGATTATTATTATTATTATTATTATTATTATTATTATTATTATTATTATTATTATTATATCCCAATGAGATGCAAGAAATGGGGAGAAAGGAAAAGCTTTTTGGAATAATAATATGTAAATAGGGGAGGCATGGTTCTAGACTATTATTATTATAATACTTATATCTCACTGAGATGCAACAGAGGTGCCATAAATAGGTAGAAAGGAAAGGCTTTTTGGAATAATAATAATAATAATAATTTCTATTTGTCACCTTTCCTCCAATATTTAACCCAGGATAGGTGAATATATTTGGGCCTTTTCAATAGAAGAGCCTCCCCAAGAGGCTCTCAAGCCTCGTGGAATAATAATAATATTGTATTGTCGAAGGCTTTCATGGCTGGAATCACTAGGTTCTTGTGGGTTTTTTCGGGCTATAGAGCCATGTTCTAGAGGCATTTCTCCTGACGTTTCGCCTGCATCTATGGCAAGCATCCTCAGAGGATGCTTGCCAACAGACCTCACAACCTCTGAGGATGCTTGCCATAGATGCAGGCGAAACGTCAGGAGAAATGCCTCTAGAACATGGCTCTATAGCCTGAAAAAACCCACAAGAACCTAATAATAATATTATTCCACGAGGCTTGAGATTATTATTGTTATTGTTATTATTATTATTATTATATGCCTCTATTTGGGCCTGTCAATAAAAGAGGCTTTGATTGAGAGCCTCCCTAAGAGATAGGGAGAAAGCAAATACTTTTTGGAATAATAATAATAAAATAACAATAATCCAAAAGTATTTGCTCCTAATAATAATAATAATAACAATAATAAAATTGATATATACTTCACTTGAGAGCCTCCTAAAGAGGTAGCGAGAAAGCAAAGACTTTTTGGAATAACAGTAATGATTACTATTATTCCAAAAAGTCTTTGCTCTTAATAATAATAATAATAATAATAATAATAATAATAATAATAATCCAAAAAGTATTTTCTCCTAATAATAATACTAATAATAAATTTGATATATGCTTCGCTTGAGAGCCTCCTAAAGAGATAGCGAGAAAGCAAAGACTTTTTGGAATAACAATAATGATTATTATTATTCCAAAAAGTCTTTGTTCTTCATAATAATAATAATAATAATCCAAAAAGTATTTTCTCCTAATAATAATAATAATAATAATAATAATAATAATAATAATAATAAATTTGATATATGCTTCGCTTGAGAGCCTCCTAAAGAGATAGCGAGAAAGCAAAGACTTTTTGGAATAACAATAATGATTATTATTATTGCAAAAAGTCTTTGCTCTTAATAATAATAATAATAATAATAATAATCTAAAAAGTATTTTCTCCTAATAATAATAATAATAATAAATTTGATATATGCTTCACTTGAGAGCCTCCTAAAGAGGTAGCGAGAAAGCAAAGACTTTTTGGAATAACAATAATGATTATTATTATTGCAAAAAGTCTTTGCTCTTAATAATAATAATAATAATAATCAAAAAGTATTTTCTCCTAATAATAATAATAATAATAATAATAATAATAATAAATTTGATATATGCTTCACTTGAGAGCCTCCTAAAGAGATAGTGAGAAAGCAAAGACTTTTTGGAATAACAATAATGATTATTATTATTGCAAAAAGTCTTTGCTCTTAATAATAATAATAATAATAATAATAATAATCCAAAAAGTATTTTCTCCTAATAATAATGATACTAATAATAAATTTGATATATGCTTCGCTTGAGAGCCTCCTAAAGAGGTAGCGAGAAAGCAAAGACTTTTTGGAATAACAATAATGATTATTATTATTGCAAAAAGTCTTTGCTCTTAATAATAATAATAATAATAATAATAATAATCCAAAAAGTATTTTCTCCTAATAATAATAATAATAATAATAATAATAATAAATTTGATATATGCTTCGCTTGAGAGCCTCCTAAAGAGATAGTGAGAAAGCAAAGACTTTTTGGAATAACAGTAATGATTATTATTATTGCAAAAAGTCTTTGCTCTTAATAATAATAATAATAATAATAATAATAATAATAATCCAAAAAGTATTTTCTCCTAATAATAATAATAATAAATTTGATATATGCTTCACTTGAGAGCCTCCTAAAGAGATAGTGAGAAAGCAAAGACTTTTTGGAATAACAGTAATGATTATTATTATTGCAAAAAGTCTTTGCTCTTAATAATAATAATGTTATTATTTATTGGCTACCTGTGTCTATTTGGGACTGTCATTAAAAGAGGCTTTGCTTGGGAGCCTCCCCAACAGATAGGAAGAAAGCAAAGACTTTTTGGAATGCTAATAACACCTTTTATTGTATTCCTGCCTCTCCTCAGGGATTTTCCCTCTGATATTGAAGTCAAGATAGGTGAATAATATGATGGAGAAGAGTCCTTTGCTTCCTTTCCAAGCAAGGCCTCATATTAAATTTTTTTAAAGGAACCTTGTCAATAGAAGAGGCTTCGCTAGAGAAGAGCTTCCGCCAATAGACTGCTTTTAATTCTAGTTCTTTAAAGATATTTTTAATATGTTTACATCCCACGACACAAAAAAATGTTTAATTTTCAATATTCAAATGTTAAGGCACTGGCTCTGATTTTAATTATATTGTGGCCTGCCTTGCATCTCAGTCTAGAAATAAAAGCAGGAAATAATAATAATAATAATAAGGTTCTTGTGGGTTTTTTCGGGCTATAGGGCCATGTTTATAGCCTGAAAAAACCCACAAGAACCTAGCGATTCCAGCCATGAAAGCCTTCAACAATACAATAATAATAATAATAATAATGAAACTGATAGAAAAAGGCTCTGGCACAAGCCAGTCAAGGGGGTCCCAGTGGAGATCGGCACACTGGGTGCAGTACCGCAAGACCTTGGCCTGCACTTAAAAACAATTGGCGCTGACAAAATCATCACCTGTCAGCTGCAAAAGACCAACCTACGCATTATTTGCCAATACATCACACAGTCCTAGATACTTGGGTAGTGTCTGACGTGTGATCGAATACAAAAGCCAGCATAATGATCTCGTTTGCTATTTACCAATCTTGCTGTGTATATAATAATAATAATAAGTGTTTGCTTGTAGTCCCCATTTAAGTAGACTAAAAATAAATAGGGAGAGTGAAGAGTTTGAAATGGGGAATACCTTTCCCATATTGAGTCTAACGGAGAAGAGTCTTCCTCTTCTTTCCAAGCAACGACGGCCAATTAAACTTTTTGAAAACATTGAGGGATTGTGCCAAAAAGACTTTGGCCTGAGCAATGGGGCACTCACAGAGAGAGCAATGCTCCCTTCCCGAAATAATGGAGCTGCTGGTGAAGAATTATATTTATTTATACACCGCTGTCCTCTCTTAAAGCGACTTTAAAGTCTTAAAAATAATAATAAAACTTTATTTTTAGAATGCACCTCTCTCCCAAAAGGGACCCAGGGCAGTTTACAGCACCAAAACAAGCAAATATTCAATGTTTTGCAAAGTAAACAAACAACATCAGGAATAATACAAAATAATCTCTCTCTCCCAAAAGGGACTCAGGGCGGTTTACAGCACCAAAATAGGCAAACATTCAATGCTTTGCAAAGTAAACAACATCAGGAATAATACAAAATAATATCTCTCTCCCAAAAGGGACTCAGGGCAGTTTACAGCACCAAAGCAGGCAAATGTGCAATGCTTTGCAAAGTAAACAAACAACATCAGGAATAATACAAAATAATACCTCTCTCCCAAAAGAGACTCAGGGTAGTTTACAGCACCAAAACATGCAAATGTTCAATGCCTTACAAAGTAAACAAACAACATCAGGAATAATACAAATAATATAAATCTCTCCCAGAAGGGACTCAGGGTGGTTTACAGTACCAAAACATGCAAATGTGCAATGCTTTGCAAAGTAAACAAACAACATCAAAAGAGACTCAGGGCGGTTTACTGCACCAAAACAAGCAAATATTCAATGCTTTGCAAAGTAAACAACATCAGGAATAATACAAAATAATACCTCTCTCCCAAAAGAGACTCAGGGTAGTTTACAGCACCAAAACATGCAAATGTTCCATGCCTTACAAAGTAAACAAACAACATCAGGAATAATACAAATAATATAAATCTCTCCCAGAAGGGACTCAGGGTGGTTTACAGTACCAAAACATGCAAATGTGCAATGCTTTGCAAAGTAAACAACATCAGGAATAATACAAAATAATACCTCTCTCCCATCAGGGACTAGGTGCAGTTTACAGCACCAAAATAGGCAAATATTCAATGCTTTGCAAAGTAAACAAACAACATCAGCAATAATACAAAATAATACCTCTCTCCCAAAAGGGCAGTTTACAGCACCAAAACCATCAAACATTCAGTGCCTTACATAGTAAACAAACAACATCAGGAATAATACAAAACAATACATAATAATAACAGTAAACTTATAATGCAAGAATTAAATGTTTGGAATGGGGAATAAACGAATTAGACAATAAACTAGGATGTGTAAACATGAAACATGTATCCTATAAACATATTTGTATTACAATATAAAACCTGCAGCATATAGAAATAAATGTAGAATAGGCCTAAGCCCTTGTTTGTCTTTCCTCCAAATGCTGAGAATCAGGATTTCCATCAGCTCCAGGTGCATTTTATTTATCAAGGTTGGAGAAATTGGGGCGGAAGAGTAGTTGCAGGCGTTTTTTTGGAATGGAGCCACAGGTTTAGAGAAGAGAAGAGAGAGGGTAGGCCTAGAAAGGCTCAAAAACATCCCCTTCCCTGCTGCAAATATTTGGGAAAGGTCTATTTTCCAGGCCTTACAGGTTTAAGAAAGAGACATTAGGGAGGATTAACAACAACAGCCCCCCCTTTTCCAGAATGGAGGGAGTAAAAGACAACTCTGGGGAACTTCTCCTTTCCAGCCCCCCCAGCAGGAAACGGGAGACATTTTCCCTTCTGCTTCCTACAAACAAGGTTCGGGTTCGTGATGAACCTGAGCCTGTTTCTTGCCCCCCAAACAGGTTTTGCCTTCTCCGATGCAACCCCCTTATTGTAGAGGCCTCCTTTCTCAACATATACCCCCCTCAATTCCGAGCAAATAATGGGGTCCCATTTATAGCAGTGTTGAAACCCTTCACAAATAGCAAAGTGACTAATTTATGGGCAGCATAACCCCCCTTTCTGTGCCAGAGACCTGTTCCCCTTCAGAGCAATTTTGGGGTGTTATGGGGATCCCTTCACTCCTGGCCTTGGAAGTCGAAAAGAGGGTTTGTTTGGATAATGTTTGTCATTGTGAAGGTGTTTATATTGGGGGGATGTTTGTCTCGGATGGTAATATTTGTCACTGGATGAAGTAAACATTTTGGGGTGTTATGGGGATCCCTTAACTCCTGGCCTTGGAAGTCGAAAAGAGGGTTTGTTTGGGGAATGTTTGTCATTGTGAAGGTGTTTATATTGGGAGGAATGTTTGTCTCGGATGGTAATATTTATCACGGGATGAAGTAAACATTTTTGGGGTGTTATGGGGATCCCTTAACTCCTGGCCTTGGAAGTCGAAAACAGGGTTTGTTTGGGGAATGTTTGTCATTGTGAAGGTGTTTATATTGGGAGGAATGTTTGTCTCGGATGGTAATATTTGTCACTGGATGAAGTAAACATTTTTGGGGTGTTATGGGGATCCCTTAACTTAAGTCGAAAAGAGGGTTTGTTTGGGGAATGTTTGTCATTGTAAAGGTGTTTATATTGGGGGGATGTCTGCCTCAAATGGTAATATTTGCGAAGTGAACCCCCTTATTGATGTTTGTACGTGAACAACAACATGCTAGATGAATCCCCCTCCCCATGGCTGTTCTTTCCTCTCAAATATAGCTTGCTTTGCATATTGGGGTGCAGTGGGGCCTGCTTAAGTGGGGAGGAAAACAGTATATATATATTTTTGTGGGGGGGGGGGGAAGAGAGGATTTGGTTGTTGACAGTGACAATCTGGTGTTACTATTGACTCGGTTTTAGTTTGCCGTTCGTTCGGGAAGCTTCCGATGCTAGCAAAGGTGGGGGGGGGGGTTATTGTGGGGTGGAGTGGGGTGCCTGGAGAACAACATTCATTTCAATGGGGATAATGAGGGTGGGGGGAGACGCTTGAAACGACACGAATCTGATTCCGTCCCCCTCTTTTCCCTCTCCTCGTCTCTGGTTGCTGATGTTGTTTATGTAACACTTCGGTTCCATGTAGATTCCCCCCCTTTACTTTTTGCAGGGCTCTACCTTTGTTTTTTCATCCTTGATGTTTATATACTTATGTGTGGATATATTTCAGAGTTCAGAATGACTGCAGTGCATTTGTGTATAGGATTGCTTTAGCGATAGTGATGTTTGTCGAGCGGTGGGGAGGGAGGCGAAGCACGGGTTGGGGAGGGGGTTTGACATAATGCCCGAAGTGCATTCGGAGATGTTTATTGAGCATGTAAGCCTCCCCCAGGAGTATTTAATCAAGACAGAATTAACTGGATGGAGGTGCGAAGGGGTTACAAAGAGCATTCCGTTTCCAGAGATAAACAAACTTGTTTGGATTAGGCCTGCTGGGGAGGAATTATTACAGTCAGCCTTGACAGGGCATGGCCAGTTTCTAACCTGCTTAACCCTCGGCGTTTCTCTCTTTTGGAAAAAACAAAGGCCTGCTCTTGATCGAGTCCTCCTCTCTAAAATGTTTTTTAGCAAATAGGAAGTGGCACACGAAGATCCGATCCGATCGACGACGACGATCGCTCTGGAATCAAAGCTATTTTTATCCTTGGCTTGAGTTGTCGCCTATGCATGTCACATCCTCCCTTCAAATGCAAAGTTCATTTGATGGTAATTTTTCTCTCTCTCCTGGTTTGAGGGAAGGTTAGAACTCCAGCTGTTCGATGATCAAAAAGGAAGAACAGGGGGAGGGATCCTCATTACATATCAATTGTGCAAAGGCTGCTGGATTATGCCAGTGCAAGGCACCACCGGGATGACCTGGCGCATCCTCTCTCTCTCTCTCCCCCTCCGGCCCTCCCCTGGTTTATGCTGTTCACTTGGTCCCGGAGAGGCTGAAAGAACATCACGTTTGAGGAGACAAAGAGCACGGTTTTCCTGAAAACACATACATGACTTCATGTGGCTCAGCACTGGCCGGCGTTTATGGCATGACGTTGGGCAGGAGAGAAGCCAAGAGGGTGGCAGTCCTCTCCAGTTTGTGTGGGTCTCTCTCCCTCTGCTCAGCAGAAGAAACAAAACAGATTTTGCAAAAGACCTCTTACTATTTACCCTACTCTTTCAAGGGACCATCTTTTTCCTGTGTGCAAGTGGACATGGGTGGGAGTGAGGTCCAAGCTGTGTTTATGCCTGGATTGTCCGTGTCTTGACCTCAACTACTTGCCATTGTTTGCTTGGAAGCCCTGGCAATGTTTATTTGGGTTTATCGCCTATCTACTGGGCCCAGAATAGTAATCTTAGGTTCTGTATGAAGTGGATAGGAGCCTATGCCTGGACTGTCAGTGTTTTGGGTACACAGAACAATCCAAGCTGTGCTTATGCCTGGAATGTCAGTGTCTTGGGGACCCACTTGCCATTATTTGCATGGAAGTCCTGACAATGTTTATTTGGGTTTATCTCCTATCTACTAGGCCCAGAATATTAATCTTAGGTTCTGTATGAAGTGGATAGAAGCCTATGCCGGGACTGTCAGTGTTTTGGGTACACAGAACAATCCAAGCTGTGCTTATGCCTGGAATGTCAGTGTCTTGGGGACCCACTTGCCATTATTTGCTTGGAAGTCCTGACAATGTTTATTTGGGTTTATCTCCTATCTACTAGGCCCAGAATAGTAATCTTAGGTTCTGTATGAAGTGGATAGAAGGCTATGCCTGGACTGTCAATGTTTTCAGTATACATAACAATCCATTTACGTTAACCATCATTTGTTTGGAAGTCCTGCTGATGTTTATTTGGGTTTTATTTCCTTGCAACTAGTCCCAGAATTGCAGCCTTGGGTTTTGGTACACTGAATGGTCAATTGACACAAACCATTTGCTGGGAAGTCCTCTTGGTGTTTCTTTAGGTTTATTTCTTAGTAACTAGGCTTGGAATAGTAATCTTGGGTCCTGTCTGAAGTTGTGAAGTGGATAGAAGCTTGTGCTCGGACTCTCAGTGTCTTTGGTACACAGAACAGTCCGTAGACACTAACTGTTGTTTACTTGGAAGTCCTGTTGATATTTATTTGAGTTTATTTTCCAGTAACTAGGCCCAGAATTGCAACCTTAAGTTTTGTCCTTTTACAGATCTTCCTACTCGCCATTGTTTGCTTGGAAGTCCTGGCAATGTTTATTTGGGTTTATCTCCTATCTACTAGGCCCAGAATAGTAATCTTAGGTTCTGTATGAAGTGGATAGGAGCCTATTCCTGGACTGTCAGCGTTTTCAATATACATAACAATCCATTTACGTTAACCAATTTTTGTTTGGAAGTCCTGCTGGTGTTTATTTGGGTTTTATTTCTTTGCAGCTAGACCCAGAATTGAAACCTTAAGTTTTGTATGAAGTTGTGGATAGAAGCCTATGACTGGGCTCTCAGAGCCTTCAGTACACAGAATAGTCCAATTACACTAACTATTGTTTGTTTGGAAGTCCTGGCGATGTTTATTTGGTTTTTCTTTCCTAGTAACTAGGCCCAGAATTGCAACCTTAAGTTTTGTATTGTGGATAGAAACCTATGGACTGTCAGTGTCTTTGGTATACAGAGAAGTCCATTGACACTAACCATTGTTTACTTGGAAGTCCTGGCAATGTTTATTTGGGTTTATTCCCTAGTAGTTAGGCCCAGAATTGCAACCATAAGTTTTGCATGAAGTTGTTAATAGAAACCTATGCAGGGACTCTCAGTGTCTTTGGTACGCGGAGAAGTCCATTGACACTAACCATTGTTTACTTGGATGTCCTGGCAATGTTTATTTGGATTTATTCCCTAGTAACTAGGCCCAGAATTGCAACCATAAGTTTTGCATGAAGTTTGTCTTTGTGGATAGAAACCTATGCCTGGACTGTCAGTGTCTTTGGTACGCGGAGAAGTCCATTGACACTAACCATTGTTTACTTGGAAGTCCTGTTGATGTTAAGTTGGGTTTATTTCTTAGTAACTAGGCACTGAATAGTAAGCTTGGGTTCTGTATGAAGTTGATAGAAGCCGATACCTGGACTGTCAGCATCTTTGGTACACTTAACAGTTCACTGACACTAACCATTGTTTGCTTGGAAGTTCTGGCAATGTTTATTTGGGTTTTTCCCCTAGAAACTAGGGACTAACTAGGGACTTCCCTAGTAACTAACCTGAATTGCAGCCTTGGGTTTTGTAAGATGTTGTGGATAGATGCCTATGCCTGGACTCTCAGTGCCTTAGTACACAGAATAGTCCAATTACACTAACCATTGTTTGCTTGGAAGTCCTGGCAATGTTTATTTGGGTTTATTCCCTAGTAACTCGGCCCAGAATTGCAGTCCTGGGTTTTGTAAGAAGCTATGCCTGGACTGTCAGTGTCTTCGGTTCACCGTACAGTCCATTGATACTAACCATTGTTTGCTTGGAATCCTGTTGATGTTTATTTGAGCTTTCTTTACTAGTAACTAGGCCCAGAATTGCATCTTAGGGTTTTGTATGAATATTTGGATAGAAGCCTATGCCCGGACCGTCAGTGTCTTCAGTACACAGAATAGTCCAATTGCAGTAAGTATTGTTTGCTTGGAAGCCGTGGCAATGTTTATTTGGGTTTTCTTTCCTGGTAACTAGGCCCAGAATTGCAACCTTATGTTTTGTATGAAGTTGTGGATAGAAAATCTATGCCTGGACTGTCATTGTCTTTGGTACACTGAATGATCCATTGACACTAACCATTTGCTGGGAAGTCCTCTTGGTGTTTCTTTAGGTTCATTTCTTAGTAACTAGGCCTGGAATAGTAATCTTGGGTTCTGTATGAAGTTGTGAAGTGGATAGAAGCCGATGCCTGGAGTCTCAGTGTCTTTGGTACACTTAACAGTCCACTGACACTAACCATTGTTTGCTTGGAAGTCCTGGCAATGTTTATTTGGGTTTATTCCCTAGTAACTAGGCCCAGAATTGCAGCCTTGTTTTTTGCAAGAAGCTGTGCCTGGACTATCAGTGTCTTCGGATCACCGAACTGTCCATTGACACTATCACTTGTTTACTTGGAAGTCCTGTTGATGTTTATTTGGGTTCATTTCCTAGTAACTAGGCCCAAAATAGTAATCTTAGGTTCTGTATGAAGTTGTGGATGGAAGCCTATGCCTAAACTGTGAATATCTTTGGTACACTGAATGGTCCATTGACACTAACCATTTGCTGGGAAGTCCTCTTGATGTTTCTTTAGGTTTATTTCTTATTAACTAGGCTCTGAATAGTAATCTTGGGTTCTGTATGAAATTGTGAAGCGGGTAGAAGCCTATGCCTGGACTGTCAGTGTCTTCAGGACATAGAACAGTCCATTGACACTGACCATTGTTTCCTTGGAAGTCTTGTTGATGTTTATTTGGGTTTATTTCTTAGTAACTAAGCCTAGAATAGCAGCCTTGTGTTTTTTATGAAGTTGTGGATAGAACCCTATGCCTGAACTCTCAGAGCCTTCAGTACACAGAATAGTCCTATTACACTAACCATTGTTTGCTTGGAAGTCCTGGAGATGTTTATTTGGGTTTTCTTTCCTAGGCCCAGAATTGCAACCTTAAGTTTTGTATGAAGTTATGGATAGAAACCTATGCCTGGACTGTCAGTGTCTTTGGTATACAGAGAAGTCCATTGACACTAACCATTGTTTACTTGGAAGTCCTGTTGATGTTAAGTTGGGTTTATTTCTTAGTAAGGAGGCACAGAATAGTAAGCTTGGTTTCTGTATGAAGTTGATAGAAGCCGATGCCTGGACTGTCAGTGTCTTTGGTACACTTAACAATTCATTGACACAAACCATTGTTTACTTGGAAGTTCTGGCAATGTTTATTTGGGTTTTCCCCCTAGTAACTAGGGACTAACTAGGGACTTCCCTAGTAACTAACCTGAATTACAGCCTTGGGTTTTGTAAGAAGTTGTGGATAGACACCTATGCCTGGACTCTCACTGCCTTCAGTACACAGAACAGTCCAACTACACTAACCATTGTTTGCTAGGAAGTCTTGGCAATGTTTATTTGGGTTTATTCCCTAGTAACTCGCCCAGAATTGCAGTCCTGGGTTTTGTAAGAAGCCATGCCTGCACTGTGTCTTCGGTTCACCGTACAGTCCATTGATACTAACCATTGTTTCCTTGGAAGTCCCATTGATGTTCCTTTAGGTTTATATCTTAGTAACTAGGCCCAGAATAGTAATCTTGGGTTCTGTATGAAGTTGTGAAGTTTATAGAAGCCTATGCCTGGACTGTCAGTATCTTCAGTACACACAACACTCCAATGACCCTAACCATTTACTTGAAAGTCCTGTTGATGTTTATTTGGATTTATTTCTTAGTAACTAGGCCCAAAATATTAATATTGGGTTCTGTATAAAGTAGTTAGAAGTCCATGCCTGGGCTGTCAGAGTCTTTGGTACACAGAACAGTCCATTGACATTAACCATTGTTTGCTTGGAAGTCCTGTTCATGTTTATTTCAGTTTTATTTCCTAGTAACTAGGCCTAGAATAGTAATCTTGGGCTTTGTGTGAAGTTGTGAAGTTCATAGAAGCCTATGCTTGGACTGTTGGTGTCTTCAGGACACAGAACAATCCATTGACATTAACCATTGTTCACTTGGAAGTCCTGGTGATGTTTATTTGGGTTTTATTTCCTAGTTACTAGGCCCAGAATAGCAGTCTTGGTTTTAGTATGAAGTTGTGGATAGAAGTCACCCAAAGAGCTATCTACTTTGTTGTGTTTTCTCAGGTTCTGTGAGAAACCTGAGAACCTTTGGGTGGATAGAAGTCACCCGAAGAGCCATCTACTTTGTTGTGTTTTCTCAGGTTCTGTGCCTTTTCTGTTGTTGCTTCTTTCATTGCAGCCATTCCTGCTTTTGTCATGTAATCTGGAGTCACCCAACTTTGGCAAATTCATGGTCCTGTGCCTCATTCTGGGGTGATATTGTGGGTGGCGAACGAGGACAGGGCCCCATGGAAAGAGTGTGGATCCATCTCTTTCCTCCTCTTGACAGGTTTGATGGGGCGGTTGGTGGTGTCGCTTCCCACCGCCTTCCTATTTTTACTCCCTCTGACGACGTGGCGTGTGCTTTCTGTGCGCACACATCTGTGCAACTCAGGAGGGGGGGGAAAGGGAGAGGTGGCTCGTCCGGCCTTCCTGTGTTACATGGGGAACTTGTTCGCCTGTCTCTTGTTTGAGGCAAAGCCTCATCTTGGTAATTGCATGACGGTGATCTGAAACTCTGAGTCACTCGGAGCTGCTTTCTTGGACGCTTCCCTAAACATTGTGCAAAAGAGAAAAAAATGAGCTTTGAAAGAAACGAGAAGCTGTGTAACACGCCTTATATTTTGCGTTGCAACCCAAATTGGAGAATTGCAACTTCTGGGTTTGTTTACACGCCTTATGTTTTATGTTGCGATTCAAATCGGAAAATTGCAACTTCTGGTTTTGTTTACACGCCTCACATTTTGTGTTGCAACTCACATTGGCGAATTGCAACTTCTGGGTATGTTTACACGCTTTATGTTTTGTGTTGCGACTCAAATCGGAAAATTGCAACTTCTGGGTTTGTTTACACTCCTTTTGTTTTGCATTGCGACCCAAATCAGAGAATTGCAACTTCTGGGTTTGTTTACATTCCTTATGTTTTGTGTTGCAACTCAAATCGGAAAATTGCAACTTCTGGGTTTGTTTACATGCCTTACATTTTGTATTGTGACTTGAATCTGAAAATTGCAACTTCTAGGATTGTTTACATGCCTTATGTTTTGCGTTGTGACCCAAATCCGAAAATTGCAGCTTTTGGGTTTGTTTAAATGCCTTATGTTTTGTATTGAGACCCAAATCGGAGAATTGCAACTTCTGGGTTTATTTACACGCCTTATGTTTTGCGTTGCATCTCAAATTGGAGAATTGCAACTTCTGGGTTTGTTTACGTGCCTTATGTTTTGCGTTGCATCTCAAATTGGAGAATTGCAACTTCTGGGTTTGTTTACATGTCTTATGTTTTGCGTTGCGACCCAAATTTGAGAATTGCAACTTCTGGGTTTATTTCCAGATTGGGTTTGTTTACAGATCTTTCTGGCTGGGCAAAGTTAATAATTAGTTCAAAACCGAGCAACTCCAGTGTCCTTCCCACTCTGTCTGGGGTGTCCTCTTCGTAATACCCGGATTAAATGTTGGTGAACTTAGGCCTTGGAGTTTTAAGTCTGCACCAGGTGATGAAGAGGTTAAAGGGAAATGGGATTTGGTCCCAATGGAGGCCAGTCTCCCCCCTTTCTTCCTTTCCTTTCTATGGCACTTGGGTTCCCTCTCCTTGCTCCGGAAGGACCCGGGACGACGCGGAGGCTTGTTTTGGAAAACTCTTTGCGGGCGAAAGGCCTCTGGGCAGGCCCCACAAGCCACCGGATTGGCTCCCCTGTTACTACCCGGAAAGGAAGCTTAGGCGGAGCGACCCAAACAGCTGATGGAGTGTGTGACAAGAGTGTGTTTATGTCCAGGAGGGAGGAAAGCAGGGAGGGGGACGGCTTTGGCGATTTGAGACTGGAACAGCCTGTGCCGCCGGGTCAAGGGTGTGCTGCTCCTCCTCCTCCTCGGCAGCAGCAGCAATAGCGCAGGAAGGGAGGAAAAGGTCCCTGCCAAGTCTAGATCATGATAATCTCCAGGAATAGGGCCGGCCCGCAAGGAAGAAATGGGCTTCCCCGTCCCCAATGCATTTACAATAGCTTTATGGTTTGTTGATGTTTGGCTCAAAATAGTCTAATACACAGGGTTGAACAGGCATGAGCAAACTTGGGCCCTCCTGCTTAAGCAGCTGAGGGGGAAAAGAAAGGGGCATAAGGTGTGTAAACAATCCCAGAAGTTGCAATTCGCCGATTTAGGTTGCAATGCAAAACAAAAGGCATGTAAAAAAAACCCCAAAGGTTGCAATTCTCCGATTTGGGTTGCAACACAAAACATAAGGCATGTAAACAAACCCAGAAGTTGCAATTCTCCAAATTGGGTTGCAACGCAAAACATAAGGCGTGTAAACAAACCCAAAAGTTGCAATTCTCTGAGTTGGGTTGCAACGCAAAACATAAGGCATGTAAACAAACCCAGAATCATAGAATCATAGAATTAAAGAGTTGGAAGAGACCTCATGGGCCATCCAGTCCAACCCCCTGCCAAGAAGCTGGAGAAGTTGCAATTCTCCAATTTGGGTCAAAACACAAAACATAAGGCATGTAAACAAACCCAGAAATTACAATTCTCTGAGTTGGGTTGCAACGCAAAACATAAGGCATGTAAACAAACCCAGAAGTTGCAATTCTTCAAATTGGGTTGCAACGCAAAACACAAGGCATGTAAACAAACCCAGAAGTTGCAATTCTCCGATTTGGTTCGCAGTGCAAAACAAAAGACATGTGAACAAACCCAGAAGTTGCAATTCTCCGATTTGGGTCGCAACGCAAAACATAAGGCGTGTAAACAAACCCAGAAGTTGCAATTCTCCGATTTGGGCCACAATGCAAAACATAAGTCATGTAAACAAATCTAGAAGTTACAAATCTCCAATTTGGGTTGCAACCCTTTCCCTTCATCTTAAGTGGCTGAGAGGAAAAGGAAAGGGCCTGAGGCTGTTAGGAATGGTGGGAGCTGGAGTCCAAAACTCCTGGAGGGTGTGATCTATTGTTTCATCTGCTTCCTTGCACATTTGGGATCTGTTGTCGACTTTTCAATTCTGGCTTTGATGGCATTGGTTGTAATGGCTTATTATTGGGCTGCTAGAATCAGGCCTTCCATCTCCATTTTTCAAAGTTCTATTATTATTTGTTTGTTTACATTATTCAAAATAAGACTTGTATTTGGGAGAAATAGAGGTGAGGATTGCTGTTGGTATCTGGGAAGAAAGCATCTCTGCTTCCAGAATTCAGGTGTGTGAGCGTGAAAGCCAGGTTCCATATTGAAGTTATGGATGGAGTGCTAGACTACAGGGAGTTAGGGCTCACCTGTGCGGTTTCGCCTCCTTTACGGTCCAATATTTCTCAGTATTTGGATTCTTTCCTGTAAAATGGCAACAGGAGTGAGCACACCTGTGCTCTTTCACCTCATTCACGGTCTATCATTTCTCAGTATTCAGATTCCCTCCTGTAACATGAGCATAGGGTTTCTTCTTTAGGGGAGTAACGTACCTTAGACTAGATTGATCTCCTTGTTGCCAGGATTCGGATATGATTTCCTGTGTCGGTGGACACTTTCCTCTTCTGCCAGGTTGCAGAAGCCAGAACTCCTCTTAAAACAATGTTTCTCAACCTTCCTAATGCCCTGATCCCTTGATCCAGTTCCTCATGTTGTGGTGACCCCCAACCATAACATTATTTTCATTGCTACTTCATAATTGTACTTTTGCTACTGTTATTAATCGTCATGTAAATATATGGTATGCAGGATGCATTTTCATTCACTGGACCAAATTGGGCACAAATACCCGATAAACCTAAATTTGCATACTGCTGGGTTGAGGAGGATTGGTTTTGTCATGTGGGAGGTTGTAGTTGCTGGGATTTATAGTTCACCTACAATGAACTCCACCAATGATGGAATTGAACCAAACTTGGCACACAGAACTCTCATGACCAGCAAAAAACACTGGAAGGGTTTGGTGGGCATTGACCTTGAGTTTGGGAGTTGTAGTTCACCCACATCCAGAGAGCACTGTGGACTCAAACAATGGTGGGTCTGGGCCAAACTTGGCACGAATATTCCATATGCCCAAATGTGTACACTGATTGAGTTTGGGGGGAAATAGACCTTTACATTTGGGAGTTGAAGTTACTGGGATGTATAGTTCACCCCCTATCAAAGAGTATTCTGAACCCCACCAATGACAGAATTGGGCCAAACTTCCCACACAGAACCCCCATGACCAACAGAAAATACTTAAGGCCATCCAGTCCAACTCCCTTCACCAGGGCAAGAAAACGTAATCAAAGCCCTCCTGACAAAGAGCCTTCCAGCCATAGATATAGATTGATATATGATTCACACACACACAGATATAGTATCATAGATTTGAAAGGGACCCCTAAGGAAGGACAATTATATGATGGTCCTCCAAGTGTAGTGTCCTGGCGGTGGGTCCATAGGTGTCTGTAGAGCTTTATTCTTGATCTGCATCTTCTCCCACAGTGCATTTTGGGTTTCCTTGCCAAAGTGTCATACTGGACATTGCTCCCAGTTGAATTCCATTGTTTTCGTTTAATTCTCTGCTTTGTGAAGGTCATTTTGGGTTCTGATCCTGTCCTCTGCAGTGTTTCAAGTTGAGCTTTCTCCAGTCTGGAATGGGACGAAGGAGCAGACTGTCTTCCTCTCCTAAGAGAGAAGTATCCCAGAACTTTGGTGTTGGTTGAATCTCTGGAAACACGTAGCACGCCATCCCTTGAAGGAAGTAAACATGGCATTTTTCTGTGCCATCGTTTTATCCTTCTATCAATATTATGAAGGCAGATTTCCCCAAAATGTAAGTAGAAAGACAGACCCAGAGTTTGAGACTCTCAAGTCCTAGTTATTTTTGCATATCTATTTTTAACTTTCACCCGTTTGTGGCATGATTAAAATGCAGTACTTGCTGCAGAATGGTTACACAACGAAATTAAATGCAAATATACAATTCTAAACTGGAAATAGTCTGCAGTTGCTTTCACACCAGCATTTTAGCAGCCACTTAATTTCCTGCTCACATGACTGGGTTTTTAAGTATTTACATCAAGGGTGCAAAATCCCAAATGTCCCTCCTTTTCCCTCCCAAAAATCTGAACCTATTTCTTGCAAAAAAATGGCCTCTGCATCCCACCTCGTAACCTAAGATTGTCCGGAGAGGCTCTGCTCTTGCTTCCATCAACATCACAAACGCGGCTGGTGGGGACGAGGGACAGGGCCTTCTTGGTGGTGGCCCCCGGCCTGTGGAACGTGCTTCCAAATGAGATACGATTGACCCCATCCCTCCTGACTTTCAGGAAGAAAGTAAAATCGTGGTTGTGGGATTAGTCCTTTGGTCAGCAGACATAAAGCAGCACTTTGGTTGAAATGGACTGGAAAGACGATTTACATGAGGATACAGTTTTATTGGTAATTAAGATTTTATACTGTTTAATTAATGGCTTATGTATTTTATGTATTTTAATGGTTTGATGGGTTTTTTTTAATGGTTATTGTATTAGTTTTTCATGTAACGGCATTGAATTGCTGCCTATGTAAGCCGTCCTGAGTTCCCCTTTCGGGGTAGAGAAGAGACGGGATATAAATGCCAGAAATAAATAATAAATAAATAAAATTCTGTGTCATTTTGCCTCCCTGACCATGGAGCAAGTCACGCAAAAGAGTGAAAACATACCTAAGAGAATATAGATATAAATATATAATAGTTATAATATTATACTGTAATACAATATATTACTACTACTAATAATAATATGATTTATAATTATATATTTTATATTACATGTAATATTACTAATAATATTACAATATAATGGTATAGTATAATATAGTAATATGTAATACTGATATTGTACTATGCTAATAATATGATATATTGTGTGTGTGTGTGTGTATATATATATATACACACACACACACACACACACTAGCCATCCCCTGCCACACGTTGCTGTGGCCCACCTGGGGGTTCTGTGTGGGAGGTTTGGCCCAATTCTATCATTGGTGGGGTTCAGAATGCTCTGTGATTGTAGGTGAACTATAAATCCCAGAAACTACAATTCCCAAATGTCAAGAATCTATTTTCCCCAAACTCCACCAGTGTTTACATTTGGGCATATTGAGTATTCTTGTAGAGTTTGGTCCAGATCCATCATTGTTTGAGTCCACAATGATCTCTGGATGTAGATGAACTACAATTCCAAAACCAAAGGACACTGCCCACCAAACCCTTCCAGTATTTTCTGTTAGTCATGGGAGTTCTGTGTGCCAAGTTTGGTTCAATTCCATAATGGGTGGAGTTCAGAATGCTCTTTGATTGTAGGTGAACTATAAATCCCAACAACTACAACTCCCAAATGACAAAATCATTTTTTTTTTTAGTGAAGGACATACATTGGGTTGTTAGGTGTCTTGTGTCCAAATTTGGTGTCAGTTCATCCAGTGGTTTTTGAGTTCTGTTAATCTCACAAACGAACATTACATTTTTAATTATATAGATATTGTACTGTGATAATAATATAATATATTGTATGTAGATATATGTTGTAAGCCACTCTGAATCCCCTTCGGGGTGAGAAGGGCGGCATATAAATGTCATAAATAAATAAAATAAATAAATTAGAGAAGAAAACCACACAAGTCACCTGTTGCCATTTCAGCAATCGAGGGTTTTAAAACGTTTAAAACTTGTTTAACAACAAGTTAAACATGAGCCAACAATGTGATGTGGCGGCAAAAAAAGCCAATGGGATTTTGGCCTGCATCAATAGGAGCAGAGTGTCTAGATCTAGGGAAGTCATGCTACCCCTCTATTCTGCTTTGGTTAGACCACACCTGGAATATTGTGTCCAATTCTGGGCACCACAATTCAAGAGAGATATTGACAAGCTGGAATGTGTCCAGAGGAGGGCGACTCAAATGATCAAGGGTCTGGAGAACAAGCCCTATGAGGAGCGGCTTAAGGAGCTGGGCATGTTTAGCCTGAAGAAGAGAAGGCTGAGAGGAGATATGATAGCCATGTATAAATATGTGAGAGGAAGCCACAGGGAGGAGGAAGCAAGCTTGTTTACTGCTTCCTGGAGATTAGGACAAGGAACAATGGCTTCAAACTACAAGAGAGGAGATTCCATCTGAACATGAGGAAGAACTTCCTGACTGTGAGAGCCGTTCAGCAGTGGAACTCTCTTCCCCGGAGTGTGGTGGAGGCTCCTTCTTTGGAAGCTTTTAAACAGAGGCTGGATGGCCATCTGTCAGGGGTGATTTGAATGCAATATTCCTGCTTCTTGGCAGAATGGGGTTGGACTGGATGATGGCCCAGGAGGTCTCTTCCAACTCTATGATTCTATGGGGCCCCTCGTTGTAATTTGTAAACAACCGTTCTGCTTTGAAGAAGTAATTATAGACTCTGACATGAAAGGGATGCTGAAGTGTTGGGAAAGACATGCAAGCTGGTTTGCCCCCATTATGGAAGCCTCCTTTATTGGAACGCAGGGGCCCTTCCACACAGCCATATAACCCAGAATATCTGCTTTGAACTGGAATATCTGAGTCCACACTGTCATTTTTCCCAGTTCAAAGCAGATAATGTGGGATTTTATTCAGCCGTGTGGAAGGGGCCTTGGATGGAACATTTCCACCCTAACATAAATAATTGTTCAATAGTGGAATATATTGACTGAAAGTCCAGTAGAGTTTAATGTATTGTCGTAGGCTTTCATGGCCGGAATCACTGGATTGTTGTCGGTTTTTTTGGGCTATATGGCCGTGTTCTAGAGGCATTCTCTCCTGACATTTCATCTGCATCTATGGCAAGCATCCTCAGAGGTAGTGAGGTCTGTTGGAACTAGGAAAAAGGGTTTATATATTTATGGAATGATGAGGGTGGGACAAAGAACCCTTGTCTGTTGGAGCTAGGCGTGAATGTTTCAACTGACCACTTTGATTAGCATTTGATGGCCTGGCAGTGCCTGGGGCAATCTTTTGTTGAGAGGTGATTAGATGTCCCTGATTGTTTCCTCTCTGTTGTTGTGCTGTTGTAATTTTTGAGTTTTTTAATACTGGGAGCCAGATTTTGTTCATTTTCATGGTTTCTTCCTTTCTGTTGAAATTGTCCACATGCTTGTGGATTTCAATGGATTCTCTGTGTAGTCTGACATGGTGGTGTGAGAGAGGTCCAGCATTTGCTACGTTCAAATGCTCCGTTCAGCAAAGGACAAGAGGCATCCACTCACTTCTGCAGGAGTCTACCGTATTCCATGCAGCTGTGGACAAGTCTACATATGGACCACCAAACGCAGCAGCATTGCCCAGACACGCATCAAGGAACATGAAAGGCACTGCAGACTCCTTCAACCAGAGAAGTCAGCCATAGCAGAGCACCTGAGGAACCAACCTGGACACAGCATAGTATTACTTTTTGATGTTTAGCTGCAACCCAGCTTTTGCGCTTTCTTCTTTCACCTTGATTAGAAGGTTCCTCAGCTCCTCCTCGCTTTTGGCCATCAAAGTGGTGTCATCTGCATATCTAAGGTTGTTAACGTTTCTTCCAGCAATTTTAACCCCAGCCTTGCATTCCTCAAGCCCCGCACATCCTCGCATGATGTGTTCTGCATACAAGTTAAAAAGGTTGGGTGAGAGGATGCAGCCTTGCCGGACGCCTTTCCCAATCTTGAACCAGTCTGTTGTTCCGTGGTCAGTTCGGATTGTTGCTCCTTGGTCCTTATACAGATTCCTCAGGAGAGAGGGAAGGGGGCTTGGAATCCTGCGTCTGCAGTCATCTTTGCACCTAGAAATACAAACCCTGTCTCTGCCTCCATGTTTTCGCCCTGTATTTGCCAGTTCTCAATCAGTCTGGTTGCCACCATCTTGGTTGTTTTGATGTTTTTGATGTTTAACAGACACTGACTGCAGCCAGGAAATCAGAAGACACTTACATCTTGAGAGGAGAGCAATGACCAATCTCGATAAAATAGTGAAGAGAAGTAGTTTGCAGTGCCTTTCATGTTCCTTGATCCGTGTTTGGGCAATGCTGCTGCGTTTGGTGGTCCCTCTGTAGACTTGTCCACAGCTGCATGGGATACGGTAGACTCCTGCATCATCATAATAATAATAATAATAACAACAACAACAATAATAGACTCTGGCACAAGCCTGTCAAGGAGGTCCCAGTGATGAGAGGACCCCTCTTGTCCTTTGCTGAATGGAGCATTGGTTGGATTTTCTTGGTGGGTCTGGAGATAGTTTATATGTTGTGTTTCCTCATCAGCTTCCCTATGCGGTCAGGGATAGGGACATGGAAGGCACTGCAAACTCCTTCAACCAGAGAAGTCAGCCATAGCAGAGCACCTGATGAACCAACCTGGACACAGCATAGTATTTGAGAACACAGAAATACTGGACCACTCTCACAACCACCATGTTGTTCATATAGATGATGATTTTATATATATATATATATATATATATATGTATATGTATATGTAAATGCTCTGTGCGTCATGAGTACCTTAAAAACAAAAGAACCAATGAATAAAATCACACCAAATTTGGCAACAAAACATCTCACAACACAAGGAGTGACCATCACTCAAAAAATTACGATTTTGTCATCTGGGAGTTGTAGTTGCTGGGGTTTATAGTTCACCTATAATCAAAGAGCATTCTGAACTCCACCAATAATGGAATTGAACCAAACTTGGCACACAGGACACCCCTGACCAACAGAAAACACTAGAAGGGTTTGGTGGGCATTGACTTGAGTTTTGGAGTTGTAGTTCACCTACATCTAGAGAGCACTGTGGACTCAAACAATGATGGATCTGGACCAAACTTGGCACGGATGCTCAATATGCCCAGATATAAACACAGATGGAGTTTGGGGGAAATAGACCTTGACATTTGGGAGTTGTAGTTACTGGGATTTATAGTTCACCTACAATCAAGGAGCATTCCAAACCCAACCAATGATGGAATTGGATCAAACCTCCCACACAGAACCTCCATGACCAACAGAAAATACTGTGTTTTCTGGTGGTCTTTGGTGATCCTTCTGACATTTGAGAAATGCTGCCTTAAGGCCATCCAGTCCAACTCCCTTCACCAGGGGAAGAAAACATAATCAAAGCCCTCCTGACAAAGGGCCATCCAACCATTCACACACATATGTATATGACAGATGCAATACCAAAGATCTGAAAGGGACCCCTAAAGAAGGACAATGATATGTTGCCTGTTCCAGAGTAGGCCAACCAGACACTCTCGACATCAACACTGACAAAGAAACAGCAAGAAATACTGTTTACCCACAAACAGAAAGACATGGCATATATTAGAAACCAACACTTTCTCATAACTTTATTTTCCAGATCGCCAGACTGGGCCACAGCAACGCCTGGCAGGGGACGGCTAGTTGTTATTATAGTCTGGCCCAAGTTTGTCTCATCCCTGCTAAATCTGAATTAATTTTAACGTGCCAAACGCAGGCAAATTGCACCCAAAGTGGCCAACCTTCACACTGTGCTCCCCGTAGCAAGGAACAGCAATCTTTTGAGCACAGAACACCATTTCACAGAGGGGCAGCTCTGATTAAATATTCATATTTTTTAATCCGCAATTAATGAGGTGCCGGAGCAGGCCGAATGATTGCAGACGGGGTCGGTCAGCTGTGCCTCGAATGATGGCTTTCCAGGATCCCACCTTGTTGCGTTCAGAAAGGAACTTAGCTTGGGTTGCTCGGCTTTGATTTCCAATTCCCAGCCTCATTGTTGCTTTGTCAGTTTGATTGCGCCTCCCATTGAAGCTTAGCCTCGTAACCCAGACTTGAAAGAGTGCTGCATCTACTTATAATATCATTAAAATGGCGACGTGGATAGGAATGGGCTCCGAACAGCTTGCGCGGCTCAGGGCCCGGCCACCTTTTCATCCTGGCCTGCCTTCTCATAATAAGAGCTTGTTTGCGCCTGGATTCGGCTTCATTAACCCGTAAGCTGGGAGCAGATATTGAGTTACGGCGCGATTAATGTGTTAATTGGGTTCCAGAGATATGAAATCCATTTTTAAAGGGACGGTTGGCTCATTTGGAGCGGTCACTCGTTGGGAAAAGGCCGGGCAACGTTCGTCGACTTCGCGCAAAGGACGTCGTTTGGAATTTGAAAGTGGCCTCAAAATGCAAAAGTGCTAATATATCCTAATCGTGTCTTGAGAGGGAAGCAAGCAAGATCACAACATATTTGCACTTGCTGCGCATTTCAAGTCGTCAGTCTGCGCTTGAGTGATAACTGCCATCCTTGGATGCCTTTTGCAGCATGGTTGAACATCCTTGGCTTCTCCCTTGGTGTCCCTAGAATCCTAGAATCCAAGAGTTGGAAGAGACCTCCTGGGCCATCCAGTCCAACCCCCTTCTGCCAAGAAGCAGGAATATTGCATTCAAATCACCCCTGACAGATGGCCATCCAGCCTCTGTTTAAAAGCTTCCAAAGAAGAGCCTCCACCACACTCCAGGGCAGAGAGTTCCACTGCTGAACGGCTCTCACAGTCAGGAAGTTCTTCCTCATGTTCAGATGGAATCTCCTCTCTTGTAGTTTGAAGCCATTGTTTCGCGACCTAGTCTCCAGGGAAGCAGAAAACAAGCTTGCTCCCTCCTCCCTGTGGCTTCCTCTCACACATTTATACATGGCTATCATATCTCCTCTCAGCCTTCTCTTCTTCAGGCTAAACATGCCCAGCTCTTTAAGCCTCTCCTCATAGGGCTTGCTCTCCAGACCCTTGATCATTTTAGTCGCTCCTCTGGACACATTCCAGCTTGTCAATATCTCTCTTGAATTGTGGTGCCCAGAATGGACACAATATTCCAGGTGTGGTCTAACCAAGGCAGAATAGAGCATGGGGAGCATGACTTTCCTAGATCTAGACACTAGGCTCCTATTGATGCAGGCCAAAATCCCATTGGCTTTTTTTGCCGCCACATCACATTGCTGGCTCATTTCAAGATTGTTGTTTTCTATGGATCCCAGCACCACCAACAACAGGAAACTGTGATGATCTAGAGCTTGCGTTGTGTTCTTCCAGACTCTAGAACAAGAACCAGTGGCTTCAAATAACAAAATAAGAAATTCACCCCAAACATTTGGAAGAACATAAATAAGACTCTTTGATGATGGAATAGATCCCTCAAAGTGTAACGAACTCTACAGTTTTACAAGTGTTTAAGCAAAGATTCAGTGGTCACTTTTCAGGATTGCTTTAGTTGTGTAATTCTGTATGTCAGAATGATGTTTGGACTAAACCAGGGGTGTCAAGCTCGCTTTCAAGGAGAACTTCATAGTTGTCTTCCAAGGGCCGTTGAGGCCATAGACGGAGAATCTGTAAATATGTAGAGCCAGCTATAATTTGTTTACATAGTGGCTGGTATTCTCTACTTTTTACCAAGTACTTTTTACCAACACATCCTTTCCCTAAGCACAATGTCAAGGACCAGATCTCTGTTTTCCGTACAGCAGAACCTGACTCCCTGCACAAAATCCAAGACTCCAAAAGCACACTTCTTCCTCTTCCCTTGAGAAAGAAGCCCCAAAGTGATCAGACGGCTCCCGTGCAAATCTGCCATTCTCCATAGATACACTCTCTCCTTCCCATGGAGCAGAGCATGACAGGTGAACCAGACTCCTCAGGTCTGTCACACTTTGAGTATTATTAGATAAAGTCTTTTATAGGAATATTTTTCTGATGTAGTCCCAAAGTTGTCAATTAATGCTAGATGTCTTCCATCCTGGTTCCATCTCAGTTTCCTGGCCAGATGTTAATCTTCTTGATTGGTGTTGATCTTATGTTCACTTCCTTCTTAACATTTCTGTTATCATTGTCCGAGTTCTTATCAGAGTTTACTTTTCAGTTATTATTAGCAACTTTTAATTACAGTCCAACAAGCAGGTAGTTCGTCATTGCAGGCCTTGGTCTTTTACTGGTGTTTCCAACATTATTAACTCCACCCATATATCCTTCCATTCTTCCATTCATAAACACACATAATTTAAAATCCACATTGATAAAATCTGCAATGATATTTTTGTGACATGCTTGCATGCACTGAGCATTTTCTCTAGAGTAAGAAAGTCAAAACTTGCCTTGGAAATAGTGTGTGTGTGGCTTGCAGGCCCAGCGTGCCTACCTGCAGCCAAGCGTTTCCTCTAGAGTAAGAAAGTCAGAACTAGCCTTCTTGTCTTGGAAAGAGAGAGTGCGGTTGTGGCGTTCAGTCCCAGAATGTGTGCCCACCTACCTGCAGGCGAGCACCTATCCTCTAGAATAGAAACAAGTAAGAAGCCTCCTTAAAGTGCACACCTGCCTGCAGCTGAACGCCTCTCCTCTAGAGTAAAACATCTTATATGCCTAAAATGATGGGAAGGGAAGCCACCCCCCTCCCATAATGGGCTGATAGAAAACGGATCTTTTGGTACCCCAGAGCGAAAACAAATATCTGTCCACCCGATTTTCGGGAGGCTCCCAAAAAACGGATCGGGGCCCCATCAAAAGCTGGGACATGAAATTGGTCAAGGTTTACCATGAATACACAAGCCTAGTTGCAGATAAAGGTGGCTTTGAGCATTATTAGACTGAGTCTTTTATAGGAATATTCTGCTGATGTCGTCCCAAAGTTGTAAATTAATGATAGACGTCTTTCACCCTGGCTCCATCTCGGTTTCTTGGCCAGATGTTGATCTTCTTGATTGGTGTTGATCTTATGTTGACTTCCTTCTTACTATAGTAAACATTTCTGTTATCACTGTCCCAGTTCTTATCAGAGTTTACTTTCCAGTTCTTATTAGCAACTTTTAATTACAGTCCAGCAAGCAGGTAATTAGTCATTGCAGACTAATCCTTCCATTCTTCCATTCATACCCACACATCATTTCAAATCCACATTGATCAAATCTGCAATGATGTGTGGGTGGAAGGATGTGTGTTGTTCATTCGTTCAGTCGTCTCCGACTCTTCGTGACCTCATGGACCAGCCCCCGCCAGAGCTCCCTGTCGGCCGTTACCACCCCCAGCTCCCTCAAGGTCAGTCCAGTCACTTCAAGGATGCCATCCATCCATCTTGCCCTTGGTCGGCCCCTCTTCCTTTTGCCTTCCAGTTTCCCCAGCATAATTGTCTTCTCTAGGCTTTCCTGTCTCCTCATGATGTGGCCAAAGTACTTCAACTTTGTCTCTAGTATCTTTCCCTCCAAGTGAGCAGTCGGGCTTTATTTCCTGGAGGATGGACTGGTTGGATCTTCTCGCAGTCCAAGGCACTCTCAGCACTTTCCTCCAACACCACAGTTCAAAAGCATCGATCTTCCTTCGCTCAGCCTTCCCTAAGGTCCAGCTCTCACATCCGTAGGTGACTACAGGGAATACCATGGCTTTGACTAGGCGGATCTTTGTTGCCAGTCTGATGTCTCTACTCTTTACTATTTTATCGAGATTGGACATTGCTCTCCTCCCAAGAAGTAAGCGTCTTCTGATTTCCTGGCTACAGTCTGCATCTGCAGTAATCTTTGCACCTACAAATACAAAGTCTATTCCACGTAATAATATAATAATAATAATAATCAATAAGTTGTCCAGGCCACAGTCTGCATCTGCAGTAATCTTTGCCCCTAGAAATACAAAGTCTGTCACGGCCTCCACGGTTTCTCCCTCTATTTCCAGTTGTCAATCATTCTTGTTGCCATAATCTTGGTTTTTTTGACGTTTAGCTGCAACCCGGCTTTTGCGCTTTCTTCTGTCACCTTGATTAGAAGGCTCCTCAGCTCCTCCTCGCTTTCGGCCATCAGAGTGGTGTCATCTGCATATCTGAGGTTGTTAATGTTTCTTCCAGCAATTTTCACCCCAGCCTTGCATTCATCAAGCCCCGCACATAGCATGATGTGTTCTGCATACAAGTTAAATAGGTTCGGTGAGAGTATGCAGCCTTGCCGTACGCCTTTCCCAATCTTGAACCAGTCTGTTGTTCCGTGGTCAGTTCTGACTGTTGCTACTTGGTCCTTGTACAGATTCCTCAGGAGAGAGACAAGGTGGATTGGTATGCCCATCCCACCAAGAACTTGTCACAATTATTATGATCCACACAGTCAAAGGCTTTGAATAGTCAATGAAGCAGAAGTAGATGTTTTTCTGAAACTCCCTGCCTTTCTCCATTATCCAGCGGATATTGGCAATCTGGTCTCTCGTTCCTCTGCCTTTTCTAAACCCAGCTTGAACATCTGGCAACTCTCGCTCAATGTATTGCTGGAGTCTTCCTTGCAGGATCTTGAGCATTACCTTACTGGCATGAGAAATAAGGGCCACTGTACGGAAGTTTGAGCAGTCTTTCGCATTTCCCTTTTTTGGTATGGGGATATAAGTTGATTTTTCCAGTCTGATGGCCATTCTTGTGTTTTCCATATTTGCTGGCAAATGGCATGCATCACCTTGACAGCATCATCTTTTAAGATTTTAAACAGTTCAGCTGGGATCCCGTCGTCTCCTGCTGCCTTGTTATTAGCAATGCTTCTTAAGGCCCATTCAACCTCACTCCTCAGGATGTCTGGTTCTAATTCATTCACCACACCGTCAAAACTATCCTCAATATTATTATCCTTCCTATACAGATCTTCTGTATAGTCTCGCCACCTTCTCTTGATCTCTTCAGCTTCTGTTAGGTCCCTGCCATCTTTGTTTCTTATCATACCAATTTTTGCCTGAAATTTACCTCCAATGTTTCTAATTTTCTGGAAGAGGTCTCTTGTCCTTCCTATTCTGTTGTCTTCTTCCACTTCCATGCATTGCTTATTTAAAAATAGTTCTTTATCTCTTCTGGCTAACCTCTGGAATTGCGCATTTAACTGGGCATATCTCCCCTTATCCCTGTTTCCTTTTGCTTTCCTCCTTTCTTGGGCTACTTCCAGTGTCTCAGCAGACAACCATTTTGCTTTCTTGGTTTTCTTTTTCTTTGGGACGTACTTTGTTGCCGCCTCCTGAACAATGTCTCGACTTCTGTCCATAGTTCTTCTGGGACTCTGTTTACTAAATCTAGTCCTTCAAATCTGTTCTTCACTTCCACTGTATATTCGCTAGGAATGTTAGTGAGATCATATCTAACTGGTCTGTGTATTTTCCCTGATCTCTTTAGTTTTATTCTAAATTGAGCAATAAGAAGTTCGTGATCTGAGCTACAGTCAGCCCCAGGTCTTCTTTTCACCGACTGGATGGATGTCCGCCACCTTTGGCTGCAAAGGATGTAGTCAATCTGATTGCGGTGCTGACCATCTGGTGAAGTCCATGTGTAAAGCCGTCTTTTAGGTTGTTGGAAGAGAGTATTCGTTATACACAGCGAGTTTTCCTGGCAAAATTCTATCAGCCTGCGTCCCGCTTCATTTTGTTCTCCCAGACCATGCTTGCCTGTGATCCCATGTTGTCATTTGACTTCCCACCTTGGCATTCCAGTCTCCTGTAATGAAAATAATGTCTCTTTTTGGTGTATTATCCAGTAGGTCCTGCAGATCCTCATAGAACTGATCTACTTCTGCTTCTTCAGCAGCTGTGGTTGGGGCGTATATTTGGATCACTGTAATGTTGAAAGGCTTTCCTTGCACTCGAATTGAGATCATCTGTCATTTTTTGGGTTGTATCCAAGCACCGCTTTAGCGAATTTCTTATTAATTATGAAGGCTACTCCATTTCTTCGATGTTCCTCTTGTCCGCAGTAGTAGATCTGGTGGCCATCTGATGTGAAGTGGCCCATTCCAGTCCATTTCAGTTCGCTGACCCCCAGAATGTCTATCTTTAGTCTTGACATCTCACCAATAACAACATCCAATTTGCCCTGGCTCATAGATCTTACATTCCAGGTTCCTTATTGTGTGGATGTGTGGATAGAGTTAATAATTTTGGAAACACCAGTACAGTCCAGGAAACTACCTGCTTGCTGGACTGTAACTAAAAGTTGCTAATATGAACTGAAAAGTAAACTCTGATAGGAACTGGGACAGTGATAACAGAAATGTTAAGAAGGAAGTCACCATAAGATCAACACCAATCAAGAAGAATCAACATCTGGCCTGGAAACTGAGATGGAGCCAGGATGGAAGACGTCTATCATTAATTTACAACTTTGGGATTAGGGCCCCCATCGAAAGCCGGGGCACAAAACAGGTCAAGATTTACCCTGAATGCACAAGCCTGGTTGCAGATAAAGATGGCTTGGAGCTGTCTTTTTTAATGGGATCACTTTAATTTGAAGTTGACTTAACAAGGACAGCTTGTCCTGGTAATTCTAAGAATGAGCTGCAACTTACCTGAAGTACGTTGGTGCATTGTTTGCTTGTTTATTCTGAAGGCAGGTAGCTGAGAATCGTCATTCTCTCCACTTTTAGTGATCAATGATCAAGAGGATGGAGTTTTTATATTGCATCGTAGCTGAGGAATAATTCTGGAGTGGAGAAGGAAAGGAAGGAGGAATACCTGGGGAAGGCATGTTCTGCAGTCTTTGCAGCACTAGTAAAAAAAGCAAAGGCTTCCAGAGCAGATAATCGTAATGGCCTGAATAATGCAACAGATTGACTTGGGTGGGCAGAATAGAGGGAAGGCCTGATAGGAGCTGGCAGGAAAAAAAAAACAATTGGCCCGAAGCCTGAAAGCTGTGTGTGACACAGAGAGCATGGGACGCGAAAGCCTTCTGGTTTCAGTCCATGTGTAGCTCCTCAAAGCTGTGCAAAACTAAAGGGGAATTTAAGTAGCTCCAAAGATATATCAGACCTAGAGATAGCCTGGACTCAGACTATTTGAAGGACTGTGTCTCCCAGGTTGAGCGCTCAGGTATTCGTGTAACGTCCTTCTCTTTCTGTCTCACCTCCTTCTCAGGCCATTCGGTGAAAGCAAGGCCCAGACCCATCATTGTTTGAGTCCACAGTGCTCTCTGGATGTGGGTGAACTACAACTCCCAAACTCAAGGTCAAAGCCCACCAAACTCTTCTAGTGTTTTCTGTTGATCGTGGGAGTCCTGTGCGCCACGTTTGGTTCAATTGCATCATTGGTGGAGTTCAGAATGCTCTTTGATTGTAGGTGAACTATAAACTATCTGCGGTACATAATTAGGTAATCCCTCGTTGTCCAAGTAGGATTGTCTTCCAAGATCCGTAGGTGGCTGTGGAGCCCTATTCTTGACCCGTATCTTCTCCCGCAGTGAGGGCATTGGTTTCCAGGTGGAATGCTGTCCCAGTTGGGGTTGGATTGATGTGCCTTCCTCTTGGCAGGTTTCTCTCTTTCACCCTCCATTCGTGCCTCTTCAAATTCTACAGCACTGCTGGTCACAGCTGACCTCCAGCTGGAGTGCTCAAGGGCCAGGGCTTCCCACTTCTCAGTGTCTATGCCAGAGTTTTTAAGGTTGGCTTTGAGCCCGTCTTTAAATCTCTTTTCCTGCCCCCATTTTTGAGAGTAGAGCAACTGCTTTGGGAGACGGTGGTCAGGCATCCAGACAATGTGGCCGGTCCAGCGGAGTTGATGGCGGAGGAGCATCGCTTCAATGCTCTTTTCCTGTCCACCAACTTTCTGTTTTCCGTTCTTGAGTTCAGAGTAGAGCAGCTGCTTTGGGAAACGGTGGTCGGGCATCCAGACAACGTGGCCAGTCCAGCGGAGTAGATGGTGGAGGACCATTGCTTCAATTCTGGTGGTCTTTGCTTCTGCCAGCACACTGACATTTGTCTGCTTGTCTTCCCAAGAGATTTGCAGGATTTTCCAGAGGCAGCGCTGATAGAATTGTTCCAGGAGTTGCATGTGATGTCTGTAGACAGTCCACATCTCGCAGGCGTATAGTAGGGTTGGGAGGACAATGCCTTTAGAAACAAGCACCTTTGTATCCCAACGGATGTCCTGGTCCTCAAACACTCTCTGCTTCATTCAGAAAATGCTTCACTTGCAGAGCTCAGGCAGTGTTGCTTTTCAGTGTCAGTGTTGATGTCTGTAGACAGTCCACGTTTCACAGGCATATAACAAGGTTGGGAGGACAATGGCTTTATAAACAAGCACCTTGTTGTCCCTACGGATGTCCCGGTCCTCAAACACTCTCTGCTTCATTCGGAAAAATGCTGCACTCGCAGAGCTCAGGCGGTGTTGTATGGTGATGGAATTCTCATGCCGTACTCTTTTGCTGATCTTTTAAAAGATGACATGCATTTTGAATGGTGTTTTTGTATGTGTATCAGAAGAAACTTGAGAGACCGCAAGTCACTTCTGGTGTGAGAGAATTGGCTGTCTGCAAGGACATTACCCAGGCGATGCCCGGATGTTTGATGTTTCACCATCCTTGTTGGAGGCTTTTCTCATGTCCCTGCATGGGGAGCTGGATCTGATAGAGGGAGCTCACCCCGTTCTCCCCGGATTCAAACCGCTGACCTTTTGGGCAGCAGTCCTGCTGGCACAAGGGTTTAACCACTGCTCCACCAGGAGCTCCATTTGAATGTTTTTGACACTATATTGGTTTTGATACACACATGGCTGGTGTTAGCCTTTTATATGTGTGTCTTTGCATGGCTTTTAAAGTATATTGGTTTAAATGGTTCGTAAACTGCTTTACGGTCCTAATATTAGAAGGAAAAAGTGGTGTTTATTGGGTTTTTTTTGCCATGGCAAATGTTGAGTTTACAAAAGGAAAGTCTCAGGTATCAGGTGTTGCAAACTCAGAGCAGCCGTGGCATCCTTGATGGAATTAACCCACCTGCAAATGTTAAAATTTTGTCCTGCCGGTCTACCAAAGTTTCCCATTCTCCCTGTAAGGCAGGCATGGACAAACTTGGTCCCTCCAGGTGTTTTTGACTCCAACTCCCACAAGTTTGGTTCAGTGTGCCAAGTTTGGTTCAATTCCATCATTGGTGGAGTTCAGAATGCTCTTTGATTGTAGGTGAACTATAAATCCCAAATGACAAAATCAATTTTTTGAGTGATGGTCACTCCTTGGGTTAGCAGATGTCTTGTGTCCAAATTTGGTGTCAATTCGCCCAGTGTTTTTTGAGTTCTGTTAATCCCACAAATGAACATAACTTTTTATTTATATAGATTATGCCACAAGCTTTGACTCTGATTCCTTGTGATCAAGCAGTCCTCTCCAGGGGATCCTGGGGGAGATCTTGGGGGGGGGGGGAGATCTTGGGAGATCTTGCATGTTAATAGGAGAAAGGTTCTGGAATGGATTAGAAGGTGATGCGGAGGAGAACCAGCCACGCATGCCTTCCATACCTGGTGTGGCTGGAAAAACACACACAGCCAGCGGCTTATCAGATGACCCACCTCCTGGAAAGTTCTGTCTCTGTGTTGCCTGCAAAACTCGGTCCTTTTTTCAGTCCAGAAACTTGGATGCAGAGCTTTTAAGGCTGGTGTTGGAGCTGCCTTAGAAGTAGTGGCCAAGGAAAGGGGTGGGGGCTACGGAGACAAAAATAGCCAAACTCACCCAAAAGAGGTGGGGAAGGGGGTCTCCTGAAAGGCCTATTCATGAGAGCAGAGCCTTGAAGTTTTCTCTGTGCTTTCCCCCTCGCTATTATGATGGCCACTTTTCCCATGGCTCGCATAATGGCTCACATAAAGTGCCAAAGGGCCGGCACTTGTTAATAAATTAATCCACTTGCTCTCAACAGTCCTGTGGCATGACCTTTGGACAACGCTATGGCGAAGAGGCCAAGGGATTGGGGCCAGAAACGCAGAATAATTTCCCAAAACGATAAGTTTTGACTCCTGGGTGTGTTGGCACTGTCCCACGGAGACGGGTCTGCCCCTGCCAGGCTTGGGAAGCGGAGGCATTGTTCGGGCAGTTGTCAATGGGGCCTCAAGCTGGTCATTAATCTGAAAGGAGCGCCCATTCATTAGCGGGAGTGGGGTCTTCATGCCGTACAGAGAGGGGGCTTCATCCCATCTAGAGACAAGCAGACAGAGGGAAAGGAAAGGAAAAAGAAACAGACACACAACCTTAAAAAATAACCATATATGGGTTGTTGTAGGTTTTTCCAGGCTATATGGCCATGTTCTGGAGGCAATTTTTCTCCTGACGTTTCGCCTGCATCTATGGCAAGCATCCTCAGAGGCAGTGAGGATGCTGCCATAGATACAGGCGAAACGTCAGGGGAGATTGCTTCTAGAACATGGCCATATAGCCGGAAAAACCTACAACAACCCAGTGATTCCAGCCATGAAAGCCTTCGACAGTACAAATAACCATATATGTTTGCTCATGCACATATATATAGCTGGTATCACCTGCGCTGTGTTTGGATTTTGTTTTGGGGTCTTTCTTTTCTTCCTCTCTTTCTTTCATATATCTTCCCCCTCTCTTCCACCTTTCTTCCCTTGCACACTTCCTTCCTTCCTTCCTTCCTTCCTTCCTTCTTCCTTCCTTCTTCCTTCCTTCCTTCCTTCCTTCTCTCCTTTTTCTTCCATTTTCTTTCTTCTTCTCTTCTTTCTCTCTTTCCTTTGCCCTCATTTTCTCCTTCCTTTCCCTCTTCTTCATTCTTTTTCCTTCCTTCCTTCTTTTTCCCTTTCTTTCTCTTCTCTCCTTCCTTGCTTTCCCTCCTTCTTCCTTTCTTTCTTCTTCTTTCTTTCTTTCTTTCTTCTTTCCTTTCTTTCTTTCTTTCTCTTCTCTTTTCCTTCCCCTTTTTTCTCCTTCCTTCCTTCCTTCCTTCCTTCCTTCCTTCCTTCCTTCCTTCCTTTCTTCTTTCACAGCTTTTCTTTCTTTCTTCTTCTCTCTTTCTCTCTTCTCTTCTCTTCTCTTCTCTTCTCTTCTTTCCTTTCTCTTCTTTTCTCCTTCCTTTCCCTTCTTTCTCCTTCTTTTGTCTTTCCTTCCTTCTACATTTCCCCTTTCCTTCCTCTTCCTTCATCCTTCTTTCTCTTCCCTCTTTCTTTCTTTCTTCTCTTCCTTCCTTTCCCCTTTTTTCTCCTCCTCCTTCTCCCTCCTCCTTCTCCTCCTTCCCTCCTTCCTCTCCCTTTCATTCTTTCACAGCTTGTCCTTCTGTCTGCCTGTCTTTCTTTATTCTCTTCTTTTCTCTTCTTTCCTTTGTCCCTTCATTTTCTCCTTCCTCTCCCTTCTTTCTTGCATTCTTTTGTTCCTTCAATTCCTTCATATATTTCCCCTTTACTTTCTCTTCATCCTTCCTTGCTCTTCCCTCCTTTCTTTCTTTCTTTCTTTCTTTTTTCTTTCTTTCTTCTCTTCCCTTATACCATTTCCCCCTTTTTCTCCTTCCTTCCTTCCTTCCTTCCTTCCTTCCTTCCTTCCTTCCTTCCTTCCTTCCTTCCTTCCTCTCCCTTTCATCCTTTCACAGCTTGTCTTTCTATCTGTCTTTCTTCTTTCCTTTCCTTCCTTTCTTTTCCTTTCCTTCTTTCTTTTGTTCCTTCCTTTCCCTCATACATTCCCCTTTCCTTCCTTTTCCTCCATCCTTCTTCTCTTCCTTCCTTCCTTCCTTCCTTCCTTCCTCCTCCTTCCTTCCTTCCTTCCTCCCCTCCCTTTCTTTCCTTCTTTCTTCCTTCCTTCCTTCCTTTTCCTTCCTTTGTTCCTTCATTTCCTCCCTCCCTCCCTTCTTTCTTTCTCTTTCTTTCTTTCTTTCTTTCTTTCTTTCTTTCTTTCTTTCTTTTGTTCATTCGTTCTTTCTTTCAATTCCCTCATACTTTCCCCCTTTCCTTTCTCTTCCTCCATCCTTCCTTGCTCTTTCTTTCTTTCTTTCTTTCTTTTGTTCATTCGTTCTTTCTTTCAATTCCCTCATACTTTCCCCCTCTCCTTTCTCTTCCTCCATCCTTCCTTGCTCTTTCTTTCTTTCCTATCTATCTATCTATCTATCTATCTATCTATCTATCTATCTATCTATCCTTTCTTCCCTGTGGGTAATAAGGGTCATGCTGGTTGTGCTTATTCATTTCCTGACTCTTGAGTCAGCTGTTGTGAGTCGTCAAAGGCTTTCATGGCCGGAATCACTGGGTTGTTGTAGGTTTTTCCGGGCTGTATGGCCATGTTCTGGAGGCATTTCTCCTGACGTTTCGCCTGCATCTATGGCAAGCATCCTCAGAGGTAGTGAGGTCTGTTGGAAGTAGGAAAAAAGGGTTTATATATCTGTGGAATTACCAGGGTGGGACAAAGGACTTTTGTCTGCTGGAGCTAGGTGGGAATGTTTCAACCTTGATTAGCATTTAATGGCTTGGAAGTGCCTGGGGGGAATTTTTGTTGAGAGGTGATGTGATGTGCCTGATTGTTTCCTCTCTGTTATTTTGCTGTTGTAATTTTTGAGTTTTTTAATACTGGTAGCCAGATTTTGTTCCTTTTCATAGTTTCTTCCTTTCTGTTGAAATTGTCCACATGCTTCTTGTGGATTTCAGTGGCTTCTCTGTGTAGCCTGACATGGTGGTTGTGAGAGTGGTCCAGCGTTTCTGTGTTCTCAAATAAAATGCTGTGTCCAGGTTGGTTCATATGGTGCTCTGCTATGGCTGATTTCTCTGGTTGGAGTAGTCTGCAGTGCCTTTCGTGTTCCTTGATTCGTGTTTGGGCATTTCTGCGTTTGGTGGTCCCTCTGTAGACTTGTCCACAGCTGCATGGAATACGGTAGACTCCTGCAGAAGTGAGAGGATCCCTCTTGTCCTTTGCTGAAAACCTTTGCTGACCGTGCAAAAAGAATCTGCGAAGCCCACCTCCTCCAAGATGAACTGAACCACCTCAACTGGGCTCTCCAGGCCAATGGATATTCCACCTCAGGCATCAGA
>NW_026847549.1:5215518-5303018 GCF_025583915.1 Anolis sagrei ordinatus | reverse complement strand
TGACGTTTCGCCCGCATCTGTTGCTAATGGCATCTTCAGAGCTCTGTTGTCAGTGTGGCAAGTGGAGTGTATAATAGACCTGTGGGAGAAACAACCCTTGTCCGTTTAGAGCAAGCGTGGATATTGCAGTTAGCAAGCTTGATTAGCAATTGAGTAGCCATGCAGCTGCAAAGCCTGACTGTTGCTGCCTGGGGGCATCCTTTGGGTACCTTTTTAGAGATACATAAATAATTATCCTCATCTGTTGTTGTTGAAGGCTTTCATGGCTGGAATCACTGGGTTGCTGTGGGTTTTTTGGGCTATATGGCTGTGTTCCAGCAGCATTCTCTCCTGACGTTTCACCTACATCTGTGACTAATGGCATCTTCAGAGGTCTGTTGACAGTGAGGAAACCATATACCTGTGGAATAATGTCCAAGGTGGGAGAAAGAACCCTTGTCTGTTCGAAGCAAGCATGGCTATTGCAATTAGCAAGCTTGATTAGCAATTGAGTAGTCATGCAGCTGCAAAGCCTGGCTGTTGCTGCCTGGGGGCATCCTTTGGGTACCTTTTTAGAGATACATCAATAATTATCCTCATCTGTGTTGTTGGGGGCTTCCATGGCTGGAATAACTGGGTTCCTGTGGGTTTTTTGGACTACATGGCCATTTTTGGCAGCATTCTCTCCTGACATTTCCCCTACATCTGTGGCTAATGGCATCTTCAGTGAAGAAACTATATACCTGTGGAATAATGTCCAAGGTGGGAGAAAGAACCCTTGTCTGTTCGAAGCAAGCATGTATACTGCAGTTAGCAAGCTTGATTAGCAATTGAGCAGCCATGCAGCTGCAAAGCCTGGCTGTTGCTGCCTGGGGGCATCCTTTGGGTACCTTTTAAGAGATACATCAATAATTATCCTCATCTGTGTTGTTGACCGGAATCACTAGGTTGCTGAGGGTTTTTTGGGCTGTATGGCCATGTTCATGGCCAGAATCACTAGGTTGCTGTGAGTTTTTCGGGCTATATGGCCATGTTACAGCAGCATTCTCTCCTGACGTTTCACCTATATCTGTGGTAATTATCCTCATCTGTGTTGTTGACTTTCATGGCCGGAATCACTAGGTTGCTGAGGGTTTTTTGGGCTGTATGGCCATGTTCCAGCAGCATTCTCTCCTGACATTTCCCCTACATCTGTGGCTAATGGCATCTTCAGTGAGGAAACTATATACCTGTGGAATAATGTCCAAGGTGGGAGAAATAACCCTTGTCTGTTCAAAGCAAGCATGGCTATTGCAATTAGCAAACTTGATTAGCAACTGAGTAGCCATGCAGCTGCAAAGCCTGGCTGTTGTTGCCTGGAGGCATCCTTTGGGTACATTTTTAGCGATACATCAATAATTATCCTCCTCTGAGACCTAATGTTTGGGTGACATCTCAAACATGGCTCCATCCTAGTCTCCGGAGCAGCACAAAGCAAGGTTTTAACTTCGTATATGTCTTAATGTCCAAAACACATGGAGGGCCAAAGTTGGCCAATGCCTATTACATCAGGAAGGCTTCCAAGATGAGTTTGAGGCTGATGTATATTGACCCACTTGGGGGTTTGAGAGGTCACTTGGGACATTAACGCTGCGTTTAATGGCTGATGTTTTTAATTACATGCCATTTATTTTCCATTATGGCCTCTGCCGCCTCGGTTTCCCTTGGGAGGAGGGGGCCAGTATTAAAACAATTAATCCCTCCTTTTGTGCCTTGAGGATCTGCGGAAAGCGGCCGAAATGGATCCACTTTGGCTCACTCACCTGCAGTTTTGCCCTGTGAGTGGCCTTTGCTGTCTTTTCCCCATTCAGAGTGCCTTTTATTTATTCTGAGATTTTGCAGGAAAGCAAGGCATCCATATATAAACATACATACATACATACATACATACATACATACGCCTTTGCCCAGTTGGAATTTTGGCTGGAGCGGAGTCACGCATCAGGTTAAACTCATAGACTCTTGCCTTTTCAGCTCCGGTTAAGCATAGCTTGGGTTGTGTTTGGACAAGGAAGCTGCAATTAACGGCTTCCAAGCAACAAACAGTACGCAAGTAGAATGGCTTGAGCTTGGCTTTGCAATTCTTGTGTTGAGGTCGTTTGTCGCGAAATACACCTGAGCAGGAGTCTAGGGAGTGTTAGTGAATCTCAAACTTAACAGGTGGGATGATGATGATGATAATAATTATTATTATTCTTTTTGTCGTGTCAGGAGCAACTTGAGAAACTGCAAGTTGCTTCTGTTGTGAGAGAATTGGCCGTCTGCAAGGACGTTGCCCAGGGGAACGCCTGGATGATTTGATGTTTTTATCATCCTTGTGGGAGACTTCTCTCATGTCCCCGCATGAGGAGCTGGAGCTGATAGAGGGAGCTCATCCGCCTCTCCCCGGATTCGAACCTGCGACCTGTTGGTCTTCAGTCCTGCCGGCACAGGGGTTTAACCCACTGCGCCACCAGGGGCTCCAATAATAATAATAATAATAATAATAATAATAATAATAATAATAATAATAACGAGAGACTGGGCCTTCTCAGTGGTGGCCCCTTGGTTGTGGAACTCCCTCCCTAGTGACATCAGAGCAGCTCCCTCCCTATTGGCCTTTAGGAGAAGAGTGAAAACCTGGCTCTGTGAGCAGGCCTTTGGAAAATAGGGCAACTTTGGGTGCAGCACAGCTGGCTGGGTGTCAGCTGCATTAAGATCGTTACTGAAAGGTCATGAGTTCGAAGCCAGCCCGGGTCGGAGTGAGCTTCCGACCAATTGTGTAGCTTGTTCTCGACCTTTGCAACCCGAAAGACAGTTGCATCTGTCAAGTAGGAAATGTAGGTACCACCTATGTGTGGGGAGGCTAATTTAACAAATTTACGAGGCCATAAAAAAAATCTCCAGCAAAAAGCATGCGGGGAATGCGGAAGTACTTCATCAGTGTCGCAGATGGACAGTGAAGCGACAGCTCCCCTGGTAGCCAAAAAAAATTGGAATGTTAAATAGCCTCTGGCTGTCTGTCTATATGTGTTGTGTGTCTATGGCATTGAATGTTTGCCATGTATGTGTACATTGTAATCCGCCCTGAGTCCCCTGCGGGGTGAGAAGGGCGGAGTATAAATATTGTAAATAAATAATAATAAATAAATATAATGAATGCAGATTGACCCCACTTTGACTGCAATGCTTTGAGGTTAAAGAATTATTATTATTTATTTTATTTACTTCATTTCTAACCCACCTTTCTCGACCCTGAGAGGGGATTCAAGGCGGCTTACAAATCCGGCAAAAATTCAATGCCGCACAGGTAAACAATAAAACACAATAACTCATCAAAATGTAAACAATCTTGGTATATAAACAATTCAAACACATCTCGCCATTTTGACTGCAATGCTTTGAGGTTAAAGAATTATTATTATTTATTTTATTTACCTTATTTATAACTCATCTTTCTCAACCCCGAAGAGGACTCAAGGCGACTTACAAATCCAGCAAAAATTCAATGCCGCACAAGTAAACAATAAAACACAACTCATCAAAATATAAACAATCTTGGTATATAGACAATTCAAACACATCTCAATCAAACTGATTTAAAATCATATAAAATAGCGAGTTGTAGTTTCACAAGGTCTTTAGTTAGCCTTCAACCAAACTACAGCTGCCGAGGGTCCATAGCACTGAACCGGGGCAGTTCAAGCAGTGTCAAACTGCATTAACTCTGCAATGTAGATGCATTCTTTGACTATGAGAATCCTAAAATGTATAGTTTGGTGGATTGATGGTTAGACTTCCTTGCTGGTGCTTCTGCTGTATTCTCTTTAATTATAGCACTCTCTAATATACTGCAAATTCCAGGATTCCCTAAGATGGAACTATGGCAACTTAAAGTGGTATCAAAGTGCTGCAAATGTGCAGTGTGGATACAGCCTTAGTGAAGCCAGTTCATCTTGGTTTCTCAGAAAAATAACAGTTTTGGAGAAAGCCACTTTATGGGATCCATTTGATTGATTGATATGCGTTTTCATTGGATTTGTTTATATTTTGATGAGATGTGTTTCATTGTTTACTTCTGCGGCACTGAATTGTTTACCACGCAGCATATAGGTTCCCAACCCAGAAATATGAATGGATTCCTAATCCAGAAACCCAATCCTCAATATATCTGATCTAGAAATAATAGAATAATAGATCTGACATGTTTAAGAAAGGGTTTTTGGGTTAGGAATCTTGTCTTGAATGGAGCATGTTTTCTGATTTGTTATTTCAGATCTGTAAATAATATAATTTATTTCTTGATCAGACGTGTTTAGGATTGGGTTTCTGAGCGAGGAATCCAAATGATCTGAATGGTAACACAGCAAAGAATCCGATTCCTTTGCAATCCGTTCATATTTGTTTACATTTTGTTTCTCCGTTAGGGGAGCTTAAGCAGACTTCCATCAAGCTGTAACGAGCCATCTGTTTGCAAAGGGAAACGAGGGCCAGTTTTGTGCCACGCACCGTATTTGCACGGCTTTGCAGTCTCTCCGCGTAGAATTTTGTATTAAGTCTTGAGCTGGATGTTGGGAGCCGGAGCAGAAAAACTTCCTGTGTGTTTGTGGTTTGTTTGAACAGGGTTTCGAGCCACTTTGGGGAAAAATACAAAAGTTTTTGGCCAGGGATTCTGGGGGAAATGCCTTGTTCCAGAATCTGAAATGGGAGAAAAGAGAAAAGGAATGGAAGTGGATTAACTGACTTTGAATATCTGTTTCCAACTTTCTGATTTGGCTCATTTTTCAATCAACATTAAGGTCACGCAACCCAAAACCATCTCCTTCTATGAACCATCACTGACATTAAGATCTGCCAGGGAGTTGTTGTTGTTCGGCAATCCATCGTAGTCTGAGGATGATGGTCCTCCAAGTGTAGTATCCTGGTGGTGTGTCCGTAGGTGACTGTGGAGTCCTATTCTTGATCTGCATCTTCTCCCGCAGTGAGGGCATCGGTTTCCAGGTAGAAGGCGGTCCCGGTCGGGGTTGGCTTGACGCGCCTTCCTCTTGGCACGTTTTTCTCTTTTGCCCTCCATTTGTGCCTCTTTAAATTCTGCAGCACTGCTGGTCACAGCTGACCTCCAGCTGGAGCGCTCAAGGTCCAGGGCTTCCCAGTTCTCTGTGTCTATGCCAGAGTTTTTAAGGTTGGCTTTGAGCCCGTCTTTAAATCTCTTTTCCTGCCCACCATTCTTGAGTTCGGAGTAGAGCAACTGCTTTGGGAGATGGTGGTCGGGCATCCAGACAATGTGGCCGGTCCAGCGGAGTTGATGGCGGAGGACCATTGCTTCAAGGTCGTCTGTGCGCATTCAGAAGAAGACCTACAAGCCACTCTAAACACCATTGCAGAAGTATATGAGAAGCTCAGCCTGTCATTGAACATCGAGAAAACCAAAGTGCTCTTCCAGCTGTCACCAGCCATCCCCTCCCCAATGCCAGAGATATTGCTTAATGGTGTAACATTAGAAAATGTTGACCATTTCCGCTCCCTTGGCAGCCACCTCTCCACCAAAGTCAACATCGACACCGAAATACAACACCGCCTGAGCTCTGTGAGTGCAGCATTTTTCCAAATGAAGCAGAGAGCGTTTGAGGATCGGGACATCCATAGGGAGACCAAGGTGCTTGTTTATAAAGCTATTCCCCTCGCAACCCTGCTATATGCCTGCAAAACGTGGACTGTCTACAGATGTCACATACTACTCCTGAAACGATTTCATCAGTGCCTGAGCTCTGCGAGTGCAGCATTCTTCTAAATGAGGCAGAGAGTGTTTGAGGACCAGGAAATCCGTAGGGATACCAAGGTGCTTGTTTACAAAGCTATTGTCCTCCCAACCCTGCTTTACTCCTGAAAAACGTGGACTGTCTACAGATGTCACATATTACTCCTGAAACGATTCCATCAGTGCCTGAGCTCTGCGAGTGCAGCATTCTTCCAAATGAAGCAGAGAGTGTTTGAGGACTGGGACATCTGTAGGGAGACCAAGGTGCTTGTTTATAAAGCTATTGTCCTCCCAACCCTGCTATATGCCTGCGAAACATAGTCTACAGATGTCACATGCAACTCCTGGAACGATTCCATCAGCGCCGCCTCCAGAAAATCCTGCAAATCTCTTGGGAAGACAAGCGGACAACTGCAAGAAACTGTTCTACAAACCTCACACTCAATTGTGTGTTGATTTTCACCTCTTGTTCTTCCCTTTAGGTGTAACCACACTTCTGCTTTTGGTAACATTCCTCTTAATTCATAAATCCAACTTTGAAATCCGTCTTGTTGCTGTGAAAAGGTGATAAACAAGGCTCGGTCTTTCTTGATTTTCTTGGGCAAAGATTTCTCCTTTTTGGATAATTCACAGCTCTTTGTCAGGCATTCTTCTTGCATTGGGACGACTTGTTTCTTCCATCTCGGTGCATAAACGATTCATGCTGCAGTTTTCCTATATTGTCATAATCTTTTATTGTTGATCATCCAGCATTCCCAGCATTTCTGAGAAGGTTGGGTTGAATTATAAAGCCTTGCAACAGAGTTATGATTGAGTCGAGACGCCAGTTTGGGACTATAGCTTTCTCTCAACCTGTCACAATGCCCGGGCTCTGCCGATACAGAGGCAGAGATGAACCAAATAAATCCCCAGTTTGAGTTAAACAATTTAATTAAAACAGCACTTACTTTCTGGCTGTTTTAAGAGTCCAAAATATAAAACATAAAGGTAGCACTCAGCCACAGAATACAAAACAAAAACTGACAGCAAACACTGTTATAGGTTCAAGAGAACACCGTAGTCAAAAGGTCCAGTCCAGTGGTCAAACGCCAAGAGTTCAATGAGCAAAGTCCAGGGATCAGGAGTGTATACTGTAGTCCAAAGCCAGTCCAGAGATTCAAAGTTCCAGGGCTCAAAGAGTTCAGTAGACAGGTCAGGATAAGAAAAATCTAGAGACCTGGGGGGAAACCAGTAGCATCTACCACCAAAATCAGATAAATGCTTTTCTCCCGAAGATCAGTCCCAAGGCTAGCTCCTTATATCCAGAAACACCCAGCTGCAACCCATCTCTTGCATCCCTCCACCCTTAATTGCTTTCACCCATGAACTCTTACTTACAGATTACTCAACCCTTTAGAACTAAGACTTACATTAACCCTTCCATCACCAACTGCTAGGCCTACCACCACCAACCACCATCAATTGCAGAACATGGTACATGACACAAACGTTGTGTTCTTATGGTCTCCATTTCGATTTGATCACCCCCCCCCCCACCCTTGTAGACTTCTTTTTTTAGGGATGGCTAAAACTGCAATTCTTGTGCTGTGAGAGACTTGTGAACCAACACTCTCCTGCACCAGTTCTTTTGTGTTTGATATAGATGTTTTGGATAGGTCTTATTTTCAGGCTTATGCTGGGAAACCCAGCCTTGTTGACCTTTCTGAAAAATCGTTAAACTTAGCCTTGCCAAGCCTTGATCGTGACAAAGGGTTGGGAGAAAATGAAGCTGTGCAACATCTTGCCATTATCCTTGATTCACCACCGAATGCCTTGAGCGGGTGATATCTCTATATCGGTGCCGCGAGGAACAGATACATCGGGGTTTGTTTCTATATCTGCAAGTGTGGAAGGGAAAGAAGTATTTGGTGGAATGGAGAAACGTTTTATGAGTTGGCCTGCGTTATTATTTATTAGCTATGCCCCTTCTCTATTTTCCTTCCTTGGCAGGTAAAGGACCTTTCTATATAAACAGATATTTGGCTGCAAACGGGTCAAACAGGGAAGCCTTTTCATAGCGAGCCCATGTGCGTGCAAGCGCTGTACCTGCCTTTCTAACGCTATTTTAATATGCCCTGTTCCAGAGTTTTCTCTCCTTATTGAGACAAAAAGTGGGGTATAAATAAACATAACAATAATAATAATATGAAGCAGAGAGTATTTGAGGACCGGGACATCCGTAGGGAGACCAAGGTGCTTGTTTATAAAGCTATTGTCCTCACAACCCTGCTGTATGATCTGCGAAACGTGGACTGTCTACAGACGTCACATGCAACTCCTGGAACGATTCCATCAGCACTGCCTCCGGAAAATCCTGCAAATCTCTTGGGAAGACAGGGGGACAAACATCAGCATGCTGGAAGAAGAAGCAAAGACCACCAGCATTGAAGCGATGGTCCTCTGCCATCAACTCTGTTGGACCAGTCACGTTGTCCGGATGCCCGACCACCGTCTCCCAAAGCAGTTGCTCTGTTCCGAACTAAAGAACGGGAAATGGAATGTTGGTGGACAGGAAAAGAGATTGAAAGATGGGCTCAAAGCCAACCTTAAAATCTCTGGCTTTCATGGCTGGAATCACTGGGTTGTTGTAGGTTTTTCGGGATGTATGGCCGTGTTCTAGACGCATTTTCTCCTGACATTTCGCCTGCAGTGGCAAGCATCTTCAGAGGTTGTGAGGTTTGTTGGAAACTAGGAAAATTGGGTTAATATATCTGTGGAAGGTCCAGGGTGAGAGAAAAAACTAAGTGTGACTGTTTCAATTGGCCACCTGGATTACCACGCCTAAAAACTGTCAGGCCATCGAATGTTAATCAAGGTGGCCAATTGCATTCCTTGGAGACCCCTTTTCGCTATGATTATAACTGTTTCCTCTTCCTTCCAAGGGGTAGATTCACTTCCTGTTGTCTTGGCCCCGTTCTTAACTATGAGTTGTTTGTAAGTCAGATGTTTGTAACTTAGGGGCGACTTACTTACTTTACTTAGGCAATCCCTCGTTTTCCGAGGATAATTGTCTTCCAGTGTTCTTGTGGGTCCGTATGTGGCTCTGGAGCCCTATTCTTGCTCTGCATCTTCTCCCGCAGTGAGGGCATTGGTTTCCAGGTGGAAGGTGGTCTCGGTCGGGGTTGGCTTGATGCGCCTTCCTCTTGGCACGCTTCTCCCTTTCGCCCTCCATTCGTGCCTCCTCAAATTCTGCAGCACTGCTGGTCACAGCTGACCTCCAGCTGGAGCGGTCAAGGGCCAGGGCTTCCCAGTTCTCAGTGTCTATGCCAGAGTTTTTAAGGTTGGCTTTGAGCCCATCTTTCAATGTCTTTTTCTGTCCACCAACATTCTGTTTTCCGTTCTTGAGTTCGGAGTCGGGCAACTGCTTTGGGAGACGGTAGTCGGGCATCCGGACAACATGGCCAGTCCAGCGGAGTTGGTGGCGAGGGACCATTGCTTCAATGCTGGTGGTCTTTGCTTCTTCCAACATGCTGACATTTGTCCGCCTGTCTTCCCAAGAGATTTGCAGGATTTTCCGGAGGCAGTGCTGATGGAATCGTTCCAGGAGTTGCATGTGACGTCTGTAAACAGTCCACGTCTCCCAGGCATTGGGAGGACAATAGCTCTATAAACAAGCACCTTGGTATCCCTACGGATGTCCCGGTCCTCAAACACTCTCTGCTTCATTCGGAGAAATGCTGCGCTTTGGTGGAGAGGTGGCTGCCAAGGTAGCGGAAATGGTCAACATTTTCTAATGTTACACCATTAAGCTGTATCTCTGGCAATGGAGAGGGGTTGGCTGGTGTCTGCTGGAACAGAACCTTGGTTTTTTCAATGTTCAATGACAGACCGAGCTTCTCGTATGCTTCTGCAAAGGTGTTTAGAGTGGCTTGTAGACCTTCTGAATGCACACAGACGACGTTGTCATCAGCATACTGGAGTTCTATAACAGATGTTGTTGTAACCTTGGTTTTGGCTTTCAGTCTGCTGAGGTTGAATAGCTTGCCATCTGTCCGATAGATGATTTCCACTCCGGTGGGAAGCTTCCCATCAACAAGGTGAAGTATCAAAAATTGGGGGCGGCCTGTATTATTAAAGCATAAGGAGATAGTCATATTATCTTGAGTCTATTTCGGCCCTCCAGGTGTTTTGGACTTCAACTCCCACAATTCCTAACAGCCTACCTACTGTTAGGAATTGTGGGAGTTGGAGTCCAAAACACCTGGAGGGCCAAAGTTTGCCCATGCCTACTGTGGAGTCCTGGGGGATTTAGTTTGACAAGACCTTGAGCGCTGCCAAAAAGTGTGGATGCTCCACTAAAGTACAAATCCCAGGATTGTATAGCATTGAGCCGTGGCAATTAAATTACAGGTGACGTCCCTCAAATAGAAGCTTTATTTATTTATTTTATATTGTTATGCATTCATACGTTTTATATAATTATGATGTTGTTTATTGTTTTCATTTTCATGTTTATTTTGCTGTAATTTATTGTTTGGTCTTGGCCTCATGTAAGCCGCCCCGAGTCCCCATCGGGGAGATGGTGACAGGGTATAAATAAAGTTTCATTCTTATTCTTATTCTTATTCTTCTTATTATTATTTACTAGCCATCCCCTGCCACGCATTGCTGTGGCCCAGGCTGTGTTTATGTGTATTGTGTGTGTATATATTTGTGTATATATATATATGTGTGTGTGTTTTCATTTACATATGTGGTTTTGCACATACATTGTAATGCATTTTTTTTATTTTTTTGGTTTTTTAAGACTCTTCCATTGTGTTTTTCATTGTTTTTATGAGTGATGATCACTCGTTGGCCTGATAGGTGTATTGTGTCCAAATTTGGTGTCAATTCATCCAGTGGTTTTTGAGTTATGTTAATCCCACAAATGAACATTACATTTTTTTATTTATATAGATTCTGCTCCTGCATGTTCCTTCTCCCACATGGGGGTTCTGTGTGGGAGGTTTGGCCCAATTCCATTGTTGGTGGGGTTCAGAATGCTCTGTGATTGTAGGTGAACTATAAATCCCAGCAACTACAACTCCCAAATGTCAAGGTCTATTTCCCCCAAACTCTATCTGTGTTCACATTGGGGCATATGGAATATTTGTGCCAAAGTTTGGTCCATATCCATCATTGTTTGAGTCCACAGTGCTCTCTGGATGTAGGTGAACTACAACTCTAAACTCAAGGTCAGTGACCTCAAATCCTTCCAGTATTTTCTGTTGTTCATGGGAGTTCTGTGTGCCAAGTTTGGTTCAATTCCATCGTTGGTGGGGTTCAGAATGCTCTTTGATTGTAGGTGAACTGTGAATCCCAGTGACTACAATCCCAAATGTCAAGGTCTATTTCCCCCAAACTCCATCTGTGTTCATATTTGGGCGTATTGAGTGCTTGTGCCACGTTTGGTCAAGATCCATCATTGTTTGAGTCCACAGTGCTCTCTGGATGTAGGTGAACTACAACTCCCAAACTCAAGGTCAATGCCCACCAAACCCTTCCAATATTTTCTGTTGGTCATGGGAGTCCATCGTTGGTGGAGTTAAGAATGCTCTTTGATTATATAGTTCACCTATATAGTTTATAGGTGAACTATAAATCCCAGTAACTGAAACTCCCAAATGACAAAATCATAAATGTTTGAGTGATGGTCAGTCCTTGTGTTGTGAGACGTTTTGCTGCCAAATTTGGTGTGATTCCGTTCATTGGTTCTTTTGTTTTTAAGGTACTCATTATGCACAGAGCATTTTTATATATATAGATTGCATTTGTACACCGCCTTTCTCTGCCAGAGAAACTAATACCTGCCTTGAGTATGTCCAGTTTGGGCAGTGCCAGGCTACCTGATTATTAAGGCCAGTAGCGAGAAGGATAGCAACCCGGGCAATTCCATATCTGGCATCCCCTGCGGCCTCGGGATCAAACCGGGTGTCCAAGTCTCAGCTTTCCTTCCATTAAAAATAGCTCGTTCCTGGATCCGGCCCCTCGTTGCAAGTGCCCCGCTTTCCAGTCTTAGCAAAAAACTCATTTTCCCTTGCAAAGGAAGTCAAGCTGCATCTACCTGCCCTCAAGTGGGATTCATAGAATCTTAGAGTCCAAAGGGATCTCTAAAGGTCATCTAGTCCAATCCCATTCAAGAAGACACTATACCCCTAACAGAACAATGAGTAACCATAACTCATAACCACCACGAAAAGGACTTAAAAACCCCAAAAAGCTAAAAAAAAAGACTAAATGATGATACAGAAAAAGGGAAGAGGGAGGAAAAGAAGGGGAGAAAGAAAGAAAGAAAAAGAAAGAAAGAAAGAAAGAGAAAAACATAGAAAGAGAGAATGAGGGAGGGAAATAAAGAAGGAAAGAGAGAAAAAGGTAAAAGGTAGAGAAGGAAGAAAGGAGAAAATGGGAATGAAAAGAGAAAAGGGGGAAGGAAGGAAAGAAGTAGAGAAGGAAGGAAGGAGAGAAGGAAAGAAAAAAGGGAAGGAAGGAAAGAGGGAAAGAAGGAGAGAAAGAGGGAGGCAAGGAAAGAGAAGGAAGGATGGAAGCAAAAAGCAAAGGAAGGAAAGAGGGAAAGAGGTAGGGAACGAAGAAATGAGAGAAAGAAGAAGATAAAAAAGGGGAGGAAGGAAAGGTAGAGAAAGGAAGGAAGGAGAGAAGGAAAGAAAAAAGGGAAGGAAAGAAGGAGAGAAAGAGGGAGGCAAGGAAAGAGAAGGAAGGATGGAAGCAAAAAGCAAAGGAAGGAAGGAAAGAGGGAAAGAGGTAGGGAACGAAGAAATGGGAGAAAGAAGAAGATAAAGAAAAAAGGGGGAGGAAGGAAAGGTAGAGAAAGGAAGGAAGGAGAGAAGGAAAGAAAAAAGGGAAGCAAGGAAAGAGGGAAAGAAGGAGAGAAAAAGGGAGGGAAAGAAAGAGAAGAAAGGATGGAAGCAAAAAACAAAGGAAAGAAGGGAGTAGGGAAGGAAGAAATGAGAGAAAAAAGATAAAGAAAAAGAGGGGAAGGAAGGAAAGGTAGTGAAGGAAGAAAGGAAAGAAAAGGGGAAGGAAGGAAGGAAAGAGGGAGCAAAGTAAGAAGGGAAAGGAAGGGAAGGAAAGAGAGGATGGAAGGAAGGAAGTAGGGAAGGAAGAAATGAGAGAAAAAGATAAAGAAAAAGGGAGGAAGGAAGGAAAGGTAGAGAAAGAAGGCAGGAGAGAAGGAAAGAAAAAAAAGGGAAGGAAGGAAAGAGGGAGCAAAGGAAGGAGGGAAAGAGGGAGGGATGGTTGGCCACAGCAACGCGTGGCGGGTACAGCTAGTAAATAAATAAATTAAATAAAATAAACTCTGGATGGCCATCTGTTAGGAGGGCTTAGATGGTTTCTTCCTGGATAGCACTTCAAATATCTTCCATCTCTAGTGGTATTATTAATATTACTAATACCAACAATAGCAGCGATGATAATAATAAAAGCAATAATAATAAGCAGACTGGATGGCTATCTGTTGGGAGGGTTTGAATGGTTTTTACCTGGATGGCCCTTGGAATATCTTGCAACCCTATAATTTTATGGTATTATTAATAATACTAATGACAATGAAAATAATAACAATAAGCAGACTTTTATTATCTGCTGGGAGGGCTTGGAATGTGTCTTCCTGCCTGGCAGAAGCGGGTTGGACTAGATGGCCTTTGGGGGTCCCTTTCAACTCTGTGATTCTGTGATCCTTGTCATGTAGATAATGTTGGAAAATGGGAAGGGGGGGGGTGGTGGTGGTGGGGGGAATGTAAGATGATTGGCTTTCCTGGGCTCAAAATACCAACACATGCTGGAAAAATACATTCCCTCCTTGTCAACCTCTCTTCCAAAGAGGAATATGATGCAAGGGCGCATTCCAAACCTTGCAAGTTCTTCCTACAAGGCCGAGCAAAACCATACATGGTTTTTTTCTCATGTTTTGTCACCTACCTTATTATTATTATTATTATTATTATTATTATTATTATTGACACAAAAGCACAGTATGTCACAGCAAACAAGATCTCTATGCTGGATTTCGTATCACAAAATCACAAGTCGAACCCTTCCCAAGCGTCTAGAACTGTGAGATGTATTTCGAATGATGTGCGCAGATCCAAGTCAAGTAGCCTTTTGCACTTGACAGATCGTGATTTTGTCAGTGTTTATTGTTTGCAAATGCCAGCTGAGATCTTTTGGCACGGCACCTAGTGCGCCAATGACCACTGGGACCACCTGTCCTGGTTGATGCCATCAGAGCCTTTGCAGTTCCATTTTGAGGTCTTGATAGTGGCTGAGTTTCTCCTGTTGTTTTTCCTCAATGCGACTGTCACCCGGTATGGCGACATCCATAATCCAAACTTTTTGTCAGTGTTTATTGTTTGCAAATGCCGGCTGAGATCTTTTGGCACAGCACCCAGTGCGGCAATGACCACTGGGACCACCTGTCCTGGTTGATGCCAGAGCTGTTGCCGTTCGATTTTGAGGTCTTGATAGCGGCTGAGTTTCTCCTGTTGATTTTCCTCAATGCGACCGTCACATGGAATGGCGACATCCATAATCCAGACTTTTTTCTTTTCCACAATCATGATGTCTGGCGTGTTATGTTCCAAAACTTTGTCAGTCTGGATTCGAAAGTCCCACAGTATTTTAGCATGTTCATTTTCCATGACCTTTGCGGGTTTATAATCTCACCAATTCTTTACTGCTGGCAGGTGGTCCTTGTGACATAAGTTCCAGTGAATCATTTGGGCCACAGAGTTGTGCCTCTGTTTGTAGTCCGTCTGTGCAATTTTCTTGCAACAGCTGAGGAGATAGTCCATGGTTTCATCAGCTTCCTTGCACAGTCTGCATTTTGGGTCATCTGCTGATTTTTGAATCCTGGCCTTAATGGCAGTGGTTCTGATGGCTTGCTCCTGGGCTGCAAGAATTAGGCCTTCTTCTGTCTCCTTTTTCAGGGTTCCGTTCATGAGCCATCACCAGGTCTTCTACTCGTCAACTTTTCCTTCAATGTTGTCAAGGAACTGCCCATGTAAGGCTTTGTTGTGCCAGCTCTCAGCTCTGGTTTGGAGTGCAGTTTTCTTGTACTGACTATTTGTCTGCTGTGCTTTGAGAAATTTCCAATTATTGACTTCAATTAAAGCAGGTTCTTGGCATCCTTGACATATTCTGCCAGGGCATGTTTTCCTTCTTCAAATGCTAGTTTTACTTGTAAAAGTCCTCTGCCCCCAATTCCGGCTGAGATCTTTTGGCACGGCACCCAGTGCGCCAATGACCACTGGGACCACCTGGACTGGTTGATGCCAGAGCCTTTGCAGTTCGATTTTGAGGTCTTGATAGCGGCTGAGTTTCTCCTGTTGTTTTTCCTCAATGCGAGTGTCACCTGGAATGGCGACATCAATAATCCAGACTTTTTTCTTTTCCACAATCGTGATGTCTGGTGTATTGTGTTCCAAAACTTTGTCAGTCTGGATTCGAAAGTCTCACAGTATTTTTGCGTGTTCATTTTCCACGACCTTTGCGGGTTTTATGATCCCGCAGATAGAGCTGGTCAACATCACTGTGAGAACGTAATGAATTATGAATGGAAAGTTTTCTTGTTTTTCTGTCCAAATTGTCCAGTTCTGCCTGTGTCCAGTTTATGAGGCCAGCAGTTGTTGTTGTTGTTGTTGTTGTTGTTGTTGTTGTTGTTGGTCTTCTTCTTCTTCTTCTTCTTCTTCTTCTTCTTCTTCTTATTATTATTATCTATATATATAAAAATGCTCTGTGCATAATTAGTACCTTAAAAACAAAAGAACCAATGAACGAAATCACACCAAATTTGGCAACAAAACGTCTCACAACACAAGGAGTGACCATCACTCAAAAAATTATGACTTTGTCATTTGGGAGTTGTAGTTGTTGGGATTTATAGTTCACCTACAATCAAAGAGCATTCTGAACCCCACCAACGATGGAATTGAACCAAACTTGGCACACAGAACTCCCATGACCAAAAGAAAATACTGGAAGGGTTTGGTGGGCATTGACCTTGAGTTTGGGAGTTGTAGTTCACCTACATTCAGAGAGCACTGTGGACTCAAACAGTGATGGATCGGGACCAAACTCTACATGAATACTCAATATGCCCAAATGTGAACACAGATGGAGTTTGGGGAAAATGGAATCTTGACATTTGGGAGTTGTAGTTGCTGGGATTTATAGTTCACCTACAATCACAGAGCATTCTGAACCCCACCAACAATAGAATTGGGCCAAACCTCCCACACAGAACCCCCACGTGGGCCACAGCAACATGTGGCAGGGGACAGCTAGTTATTATTATTATTATTATTATTATTATTATTATTATTATTATTATTTCTCCAAGCTCTGGAGAACAGAGGGGATGGGTTAGACAACTACAGAGTGTGTTTGTGTGTTCAGATGTGATTTAGATGCGTTTCTGTTTTCTTCCAAACGAATAATAGTAATAATACTAGGTTCTTGTGGGTTTTTTCGGGCTATAGGGCCATGTTCTAGAGGCATTTCTCCTGACGTTTCGCCTGCATCTATGGCAAGCATCCTCAGAGGTAGTGAGGTCTGTTGGAAATAGGACAAGGGGTTTATATATCTGTGGAATGGCTGGGGTGGGGCAAAGAGCTCTTCTCTGCTGGAGCTATGGCAAGCATGGCAAGCAGCCTGCCTGAGCCTGGGAAAACCTTACAACAGCAAAACAGCAGAGAGGAAACAACCAGGCACATCTTAACACCTCTCAACAAAAGATTCCCCAGGCTCAGCCAGGCCTTCAAATGCTAATGAAGGTGGTCAGTTGAAACATTCACACCTAGCTCCAGCAGAGAAGAGCTCTTTGCCCCACCCCAGCCATTCCACAGATTATGTTGTTCATTCGTTCAGTCGTCTCCGACTCTTCGTGACCTCATGGACCAGCCCACGCCAGAGCTCCCTGTCGGCCGTTACCACCCCCAGCTCCCTCAAGGTCAGTCCAGTCACTTCAAGGATGCCATCCATCCATCTCGCCCTTGGTCGGCCCCTCTTCCTTTTGCCTTCCACTTTCCCCAGCATCATTGTCTTCTCTAGGCTTTCCTGTCTCCTCATGATGTGGCCAAAGTACTTCAACTTTGTCTCTAGTATCTTTCCCTCCAGTGAGCAGCCCGGGCTTTATTTCCTGGAGGATGGACTGGTTGGATCTTCTCGCAGTCCACATTCCACAGATATATAAACCCATATTCCTAATTCCAACAGAACTCACTACCTCTTGAGGATGCTTGCCATAGATGCAGGCGAAACGTCAGAAGAAAATGCCTCTAGAACATGGCGCTATAGCCCCAAAAAACCCACAAGAACCTATTATTATTATTATTTCTCCAAGCTCTGGAGAACAGAGGGGATGGGTTAGACAACTACAGAGTGTGTTTGTGTGTCCAGATGTGATTTAGATGTGTTTCTGTTTTCTTCCAAACGAATATTCGTAATATAATAATAGTAATAATACTGATTGAACAACCTAGGTTGAGGATCCTTGGTGTGTGCTGCTTCTTCTCCTTGCCTCTGTCCTGACGCCTGGCTTGTTTACATCGTCTGTTGCCCTGAGATAATGCCGCCTTAATTCACGCCTGTCTCTGCTTTGTACAGGACCAAAGGGTTATTTGGGGCCACTTCAAGGCTTTACGTGTTGATCAGAGCTGTTCTTCAGGTTTCCCGTGGAAGCCGGGCGTGTTTCCTTTTCTTGAAAAACACAAATAGAGGTGCTGCAGCTGTGCCGAGGAGCCCAGGCCGCCTTCTCTCGCCTTGCCAGAGTTTTGGCTTTTTTTCTGATGGAGCAATTGTTAGAATGTGAGCTTCCAAGTACCAGATTGAGTGGGGGGACCTGGAATAATAACAATAGTAATAACAACTATTATTATTATTATTATTATTATTATTATTATTATTATTGTTATCATCATCATCCTGCTTTTAGAATGGGGTCGTAAGCCTTCAGGTACTAGATTTAGTGGAGGGATCTCTAAATAATAACAACAAATATATTATAATTATATATTTACATTACATGTAATATTACTAATAATATTACAATATAGTGGTATAGTGCAATATAGTAATATATACTGATATTGTACTATGCTAATAATATAATATATTGTATGAAAATATATATTGTAAGCCGCTCTGAGTCCCCTTCGGGGTGAGAAGGGCGGCATATAAATGCCGTAAATAAATAAATAAACAAACAACAAAATTAAAATAATAATACCTATCATTATAATAACAATAGCAATTACCAGCATCCTGCTTTTAGAATGTAAAACCTAAGCTTACAGGTATTAGATTTAGTAGGGGGATCTGTAAATAATAATAATAATAACCACAACAACAATAATGTATTGTCGAAGGCTTTCATGGCCGGAATCACTGGGTTGTTGTAGGTTTTTCTGGGCTATATGGTCATGTTCTAGAGGCATTCTCTCCTGACGTTTCGCCTGCATCTATGGCAAGCATCGTCAGAGGTACTGAGGTCTGTTGGAACTAGGAAAAAGGGTTTATATATCTGTGGAATGACCAGGGTGGGCTGCGATTCCCTTCCTTGGGCACCGGTGCTCCATTCTATACTGTGCTGGTCAAAGACCGTAATAAATCATTGATTGATTGATTGATTGATTGATTGATCAGGGTGGGACAAAGGACTCTTGTGTGCTGGAGCTAGGTGTGAATGTTTCAACTGACCCCCTTGATTAGCATTTGATGGCCTGGCAGTGCTTGGGGCAATCTTTTGTTGAGAGGTCGTTGAGAGGCACTGCCAGGCCATCAAATGCTAATCAAGGTGGTCAGTTGAAACATTCACACCTAGCTCCAACAGACCCTGGTCATTCCACAGATATATAAACTCTTTTTCCTAGTTCCAACAGACCTCACTACCTCTGAGGATGCTTGCCATAGATACAGGTGAAACGTCAGGAGAGAATGTCTCTAGAACATGGACATATAGCCCAAAAAACCCTACAACAACCCAACAACAACAATAATAATAATAACCGATACATCACACAGTTCTAGACACTTGGGAAGTGTCTGACGTGTGATCCAATACAACAGCCAGTAGAGTTTCAGTAGAGTTGTGTTTCAAATAATAATAATAACACAAGAACAAGATATTGGAATCAATGCCATCAAAGCCAGAATTGAAAAGTCGATGACAGATCCCAAGTGTAGACTCTGCAAGGAAGCAGATGAAACAATAGATCCCATCCTCGGGTGCTGCAAGAAGATCGCGCAGACAGACTACAAGCAGAGGCACAATACCGTTGCTCAGGAGATTCATTGGAACCTGTGCCATCTGCCCATGACAAAGAACTGGTGGGACCACAAGCCAGAAAAAGTTACAGAAAATGAACACATCAAACTCCTCTGGGACTTCCGGATCCAGAGAGACAGAGTTTTGGAGCACAAGACTCCTGACCTCTCGATTGTGTTAAAAACAAAGTATGGATCGTCGATGTTGCAATCCCAGGTGACCACAGGATTGAAGAGAAACAACTGGAAAAGATGACATGATATGAGGATTTAAAAATTGAACTGCAAAGACTCTGGCACAAGCCAGTCAAGGCGGTCCCAGTGGTGATTGGCACACTGAGTGCAGTGCCTCAAGGCCTTGGCCTGCACTTAAACACAATTGACGCTGACAAAATTACTATCTGCTAGCTGCAAAAGGCCACCTTAATGGGATCTGCATGCATTATTCGTCGACACACACCTAAGTCTCTCAGACAGACTCCCACAATTGTGGGAATTGAAGTCCAAAATACCTGGAGGGCTGAAGTTTGCCCATGCCTGCTCTATAGGAATCGTGGTGGAGGACCTGCAGACGATGTCTGGAGAACCTCTCTCTCTAGGAACCCCTCGAACCAATGGAATATGCTGCTGCCTTTTGGAGTCCGGTGGAGTCTCCTTCTCTGGTGGTTTATAAATAGAGGCCAGGTGTATTGTTGAAGGCTTTCATGGCCGGAATCACTGGGTTGTTGTAGGTTTTTTCGGGCTATATGACCATAGTCTAGAGGCATTCTCTCCTGACGTTTCGCCTGCATCTATGGCAAGCATCCTCAGAGGTAGTGAGGTCTGTTAGAACTAGGAAGAGGGGTTTGTATACCTGTGGAATGACCAGGGTGGTGGAGCTAGGTGTGAATGTTTCAACTGACCACCTTGATTAGCATATAATGGCCTGACAGTGCCTGGAGCAAACTTTTGTTGAGAGGTGATTAGATGTCCTTGTTTGTTTCCTCTCTGTTGTTGTGCTGTTGTAATTTTAGAATTTTAATGTTGGTAGCCAGATTTCGTTCATTTTCATGGTTTCCTCCTTTCTGCTTGCCATAGATGCAGGCGAAACGTCAGGAGAGAATGCCTCTAGAACATGGCCATATAGCCCGAAAAAACCTACAACAACACAAAGGCCACATGGCCATCTGACAGAAGGGATCGGATTGTGCTTCCCTGTCTGGCAGAAAGGGGGTGGACTAGATGACCTCTAGGGGGTCCCTGTGGCTCTGGGGAAATGTCTTAGCCCCCTGCCTGGCCCTGGAACCCCCCCTTGGTGACCTTGCGCATGTCACACTCTCTTGACCTCAGACATCCCGGACGCAGGGTCATCGTAGGGTCGCCATAAGTCCACAGTTAATCCCGCCACACAGATGAAGGTCTCCAGGCAGCATGAAATAAACAACAAAAATTGTCCTTTATTCAAATTGGAATTTTCCCTTCTTCTTTTTTTGTTGATTTAGATTTACAAACACTTCCTTTATTTTGTGTTGCGAAACACAAAGGAAGACAGCAATACTCATGATACCTACACGGATATAAACATGTTGAAGGACAGTTACATAACTCGCTACACAAACAAAAACGTGTATGCCTACATAAACATACTCGAACAACATTATTAACTACACAGTTTCTCCATACATAATATACATACTTGGAACAACAATTACGTTATTAACTACACAATTTCTCTTACCCACATATCCCTAATTGCATATTAACTCTAAAATACAAGTATAAGTAAGCAAATTAGTTTTTCCTACCTCCCTTTTGTTGGTTTCTCATTTTTTGTTGGTTTAACATTTTTTGTTCCACTTTGTATGCCGCGGTTTATTTACTTTTGTTTGTTTATACATTGACAAGTGAATATCCCAACAGTTTATATCTCCAAAACTGTAAATAAAGTACTTACTTACTTACTTAGGCGATCCTTCGTTGTCTGAGTAGGATAATCCTCCAGAGTCGGTCCGTAAGTGACCATTGAGCCCTATTCTTGACCCACATCTTCTTCCGCATTGGTTTTCAGACGGAAGGCGGTCTCGCTCGGGGTTGGCTTGACGTGCCTTCCTCTTGGCACGTTTCCCTCTTTCACCCTCCACTCGTGCCTCTTCAAATTCTGCAGCACTGCTGGTCAGAGCTGACATCCAACTGAAGCGCTCAGCCCATCTTTAAATCTCTTTTCCTGCCCATCAACATTCCGTTTTCCATTCTTGAGTTCAGAGTAGAGCTTTGGGAGATGGTGGTCGGGCATCCAGACAACGTGGCTGGTCCAGCGGAGTTGATGGCGGAGGACCATCGATTCAATGCTGGTGGTCTTTGCTTCTTCCAGCACGCTGACGTTTGTCTGCTTGTCTTCCCAAGAGATTTGCAGTATTTTCCAGAGGCAGCACTGATGGAATCATTCCAGGAGTTGCATGTGACATCTGTAGACTGTCCACGTCTCACAGGCTTATAGCAGGGTTGGGAGGACAATAGCTTTATAAACAAGCACTTTGGTATCCCTACGGATGTCCCAGTCTTCAAACACTCTCTGCTTCATTCGGAAAAAAGCTGCACTCGCAGAGCTCAGGCGGTGTTGTATTTCGATGTCAATGTTGACATCTGTAGACAGTCCATGTTTCGCAGGCATATAGCAGGGTTGGGAGGACAATGGCTTTATAAACAAACCCCTTGGTCTCCCTACGGATGTCTCCGTCCTCAAACACTCTCTGCATCATTTGGAAAAATGCACTCACAGAGCTCAGGTGGTGTTGTATTTCGGTGTCGATGTTGACTTTGGTGGAGAGGTGGCTGCCAAGGCAGCGGAAATGGTCAACATTTTCTAATGTTACACCATTAAGTTGTATTTCTGGCATTGGCTGGTGACTCCTGGAAGAGCACTTTGGTTTTCTCGATGGTCAATGAGAGGCCGAGCTTCTCGTATGCTTCTGCAAAGGTGTTTAGAGTGGCTTATAGGTCTTCTTCTGAATGCGCACAGACGATGTTGTCATCGGCATACTGGAGTTCTATAACAGGTGTTGTTGTAACCTAAAGTATTTTCTTTTCCTTCAGATATATAATAATAGTAATAGTAATAATAACATTATCTATGTATTGGATGAGAATACACTCTATACAAACTGGTGAAGAAGTCTAAGGTTTAATAATAATAATAATGATAATAATACACTTTATTTAATACTCTGCTTTATCTCATCAGAGGACTCAGAGAGAATTGCAGTATACACATACAAGATAAACATTCAGGGTCTTTTACACCATGAACAACAACGACATACAATACACAGACAGAAGTAAAGGCCTCCCCTTTTCCATCTCCGGCGTCTGGAGGCAATGCTCAACTCTGGGCATGAGAAGGTGTTTTTGTTCCATTTTTCCATGTCGAGGAGCCTGTTGTCCATAGACCTCTCCAATCGTGTTGCTGGCATGTCTGCATCCCTTTTACCTTCCCGTCGAGGCGGTACCTATTGATCTACTCGCATTAGATTGTTTCGAACTGCTAGGTTGGCAGAAGCTAGAGCTAACAGCAGGAGCTCCCCCTGACTTGCGGCTTTGAACTGTCTACCCTCCAGTCAGCAGATTTCCTGCAGCTAGTGTAGGAAGCATAGCAGTGTTTCTCCATCTTGATCTGTAACCCCATTTTGGAAGAAAAGTGGCATATATATATATCCAATAAATAGTGTGTTCCAGAATAGGATTGGACTGGGTTATACGAGGGTTGAATGAAAAGTAATGCCTGCACCTTCATAACTCCTGCAGCAGGTACTGGTTTGTTCAGTAGACTCTCCTTTGGATTGGATTGTACGAGGGTTGAATGAAAAGTAATGCCTCCACCTTCGTAACTCCTCAACAGATGACAGTACTGGTATGCAGCAGGTACTGGCTTGTTCAGTAGACTCTCCTTTGGACTGGATTGTACGAGGGTTGAATGAAAAGTAATGCCTCCACTTTCGTAACTCCTCAACAGATGACAGTACTGGTATGCAGCAGGTACTGGCTTGTTCAGTAGACCCTCATTTGGACTGGATTGTACGCAGGTTGAATGAAAAGTAATGCCTCCACCTTCGTAACTCCTCAACAGATGACAATACTGGTATGCAGAAGATACTGGCTTGTTCAGTAGACTCTCCTTTGGACTGGATTGTATGAGGGTTGAATGAAAAGTAATGCCTCCACCTTCGTAACTCCTCAACAGATGACAGCACTGGTATGCAGCAGGTACTGGCTTGTTCAGTAGACTCTCCTTTGGACTGTATTGTACAAGGGTTGAATGAAAAGTAATGCCTCCACCTTTGTAACTCCTTAACAGATGACAGTACTGGTATGCAGCAGGTACTGGCTTGTTCAGTAGACTCTCCTTTACAGTTCCATTTTGGCGGGAAGCCTTAGCATTGAACAGTTGTGTTGTTAAAGTGCAAAGTATTGAACCCTATGCAGACGGTCAGTCAATGCGACTTAAGCAACGTGCAGCCATTGAATTCTTCACAGCAGAAGGTGTCACCTCAACATCTTTAAACTTTCTTGCCCAATGACGCACAGTACTCACATCAACACAATCCCCATAAAGAGCTTGCATTCCATGATGAATCTCCTTTGGGGTGACACCTTTTGCTGTCAAGAATTCAATGGCTGCACGTTGCTTATGTCGCATTGACTGACCATCTGTGCAGGGTTCCATACTTCGCACTTTAACAACACAACCGTTCAATGCTAAAGCTTCCCACCAAAATGGAACTGTAGAGGAGAGTCTCCTGAACAAGCCAGTATCGGGCGCATATGTTGCTTAAGTCGCATTGACTGACCATCTGCCCAGGGTTCCATACTTTGCACTTTAACAACACAACTGTTCAATGCTAAAGCTTCCTGCCAAAATGGAACAGTAGAGGAGAGTCTACTGAACAAGCCAATACCTGCCGCATAAATTGCTTAAGTCGCATTGACCCGACCGTCTGCGCAGGGTTCCATAACACAACCGTTCAATGATAAAGCTTCCCACCAAAATGGAACTGTAGAGGAGAGTCTACTGAACAAGCCAGTACCTGCCGCATACGTTGCTTAAGTCGCATTGACCGACCGTCTGTGCACGGTTCCATACTTTGCACTTTAACAACACAACCGTTCAATGGTAAGGCTTACTGCCAAAATGGAACTGTAGAGGAGAGTCTACTGAACGAGCCAGTACCTGCTGCATTCCAGCACTGCCATCTGTTGAGGAGTTATGAAGGTGGAGGCATTACTTTTCCTTCAAGGCTATTATTCCATGCTTGAATGATCCATATATGATAGGATCCTGGCCTGAGTCTGTGTTTGTTCTCACTTCAGCACTCGATCACTCAAGTCTTGCGGCATTCCTCAAAAATGTCATTCCACGTTCCCTTCGATCGGCAGCTGCTTTTTTTTTTCCTTCCAGAAGGCAGCTGCTTCTTCTGGAAATAATATTCCCATTGTCTCCTTCAGGATTGGCAGGGCTTGCCCTTGGAAAAGACGTCCCTCTCAGTAGGTTACTTGAGGACAAAGGCAATTAGTTCGACTTGCATGCATTGGTCTTGCACTCCACTCATGCGCTGTTGTTTCCTCTTGCGGAGCATTTACTCTGGAGCTGGAGGGGGAATCGTGTCCTTTGGCTTCTAGTTTATGGGTTAAGGGTTCAAGATGCTTGCAAATTTCTCCCCGGGATTGTGAGAGTGCTGGCAATGGAGTGGGTTTGCTTTAATAGGATGCATTTGATGAGATGTGGCATTTGATAATGATGATAATACTGTATATGTATTTATTTTGATTTACCCCAACCTCATCCAGCTTTATCTGTTGGTCAAGCTGGGTCCGCTTGCCAAGTTTGGTCCAGATCCATTGTTGGCTGGTTCAGAGTGACATCTGAATGTGGATGAACTACAACTCCCAAAATCCAAGGTTCATTTTCCCCAAACTCATCCAGCATTATATGTTGGTCATGCTGCATCTGCTTACCAAGTTTGGTCCAGATCCATTGTTGGCTGGGTTCAAAGTGGCATCTGAATATGAACAACAATTCCCAAAATCCAAGGTTCATTTCCCCCAAACCCATCCAGCATTATCTGTTGGTCATGCTGCATCTGCTTGCCAAGTTTGGTCCAGATCCATTGTTGGCTGGTTCAGAGTGACATCTGAATGTGGATGAACTACAACTCCCAAAATCCAAGGTTCATTTCCCCCAAACCCATCCAGCACTATCTGTTGGACATGCTGGGTCTGCTTGCCAAGTTTGGTCCAGATCCATTGTTGGCTGGGTTCAGAGTGATGCCTGGATATGGGGGAACTACAACTCCTAGAATTCAAAGTCCATTTCCCCCAAACGCTTCCAGCATTCATTATCTGTTGGTCATGCTGCATCTGCTTGTTAAGTTTGGTTCAGATCCATTGTTAGCTCTGTTCAGAATGATGCCTGGATATGGGTGAACTACAACTCCCAGAATTCCAGCTCCATTTCCTACAAAGACTTCTAGCATTCATTATCTGTTGGTCATGCTGCGTCTGCTTGCCAAGTTTGGTCCAGATCTATCATTGTTTGGGTTCAACGGTGCTCTCTGTTTGTAAGTGAACTACAACTCCCAAAATCCAAGGCCCATTTTCCCCAAACCCTCCCACCATTATCTGTTGGTCTTTTGGGGGGAGGGTCTGTGTGCCAAGTTTGGTCCAGATTCGTTGTCAGCGGGAGTCACAGTGCTCTCTGGGCCATCTTGCAAAATAAATACAAACAAGCATAGATACATACAAACAAACAAACTTTGACTTTTGATAGATAGATAGATAGATAGATAGATAGATAGATAGATAGATAGATAGATAGATAGATAGATAGAGGTCTGTGTTAACTTCTGTAGCATCCCTTGAGTCCTAAACTAGTAAACAAAAGGCATGATGTAGATCAACAACAACAAACTTGTTGACTTGGAACGATTCAGTTCTCTGCACTCTATTATTATCTGTTAGATACTTCTCTGCACTTTAATCAATGGCTATAACGTCAAATATATTCTATAACTAGTCGTCCCCTGCCACACATTGCTGTGGCCCACATGGCTGTTCTGTGTGGGAGGTTTGGCCCAATTCTATCATTGGTGGGGTTCGAAATTCTCTTTGATTATAGGTAAACTATAAATCCCTGCAACTACAACTCCCAAATGTCAAGATTCTATTTTCCCCAAACTCCACCAGTGTTCACATTTGGACATATCGAGTATTCATGTAGTTTGGTCCAGATCCATCATTGTTTGAGTCCACAGTGATCTCTGGATGTAGGTGAACTACAACTCCAAAACCAAAGGTCAATGCCCACCAAACCCTTCCAGTATTTTCTGCTGTCATGGGAGAACTGTGTGCCGAGTTTGGTTCAATTCCATCGGTGGTGGGGTTCAGAATGCTCTGTGATTGTAGGTGAACTATAAATCCCAGCAACTACAACTCCCAAATGTCAAGATTCTATTTTCCCCAAACTCCACCAGTGTTCACATTTGGGCATATTGAGTATTCGTGTAGAGTTTGGTCCAGATCCATCACTGTTTGAGTCCTGGATGTAGGTGAACTACAACTCCAAAACCAAAGGTCAATGCCCACCAAACCCTTCCAGTATTTTCTGTTGGTCATGGGAGAACTGTGTGCCGAGTTTGGTTCGATTCCATCATTGGTGGAGTTCAGAATGCTCTGTGGTTGTAGGTGAACTATAAATCCCAGCAACTACAACTCCCAAATGACAAAATCAATTTCTTTGAGTGAAGGACATACATTGGGTTGTTAGGTGTCTTGTGTCCAAATTTGGTGTCAATTCGTCCAGTGGTTTTTGAGTTCTGTTAATCCCACAAACAAACATTACATTTTTATGTATATAGATACTATGGGGAGAATTAATCCAGGTTTGCTTGGGGTTGCCACCATTCCATTTGCAAGTTTTCTGAACATTTCCTTGTTTTTCGAACTTTCCTTGACTTTGCTTCCTCTCCAGCATTGAAAGCAAGCACGAGGTCACGATCCTGGGAGGACTCAACGAGTTTGTAGTAAAGTTCTATGGACCACAAGGAAGTAAGTACGCAAATATATACATCACCTTTTGCAATGCTTTGAGTAGCTAGTACTATACAAAAAGCTGCATTTTTTAAAGAAGTTTCCCAATGAGGAAATAAAACATTGTGGGAAATGCAAGATGTCCGAATCAGGTGAGGGTGGAGGTCTTTTCATACTTGTCTATGTCCCCAATAATTGAGTATATTCAAAATATGGCAACAGACAAAAAAACCAAAATTATTTTAAGTTGGATAATGAAGGGCCTATGTACCAAATTTGATCCAGATCCATCAGACCTTATTATTATTATTATTATTATTATTATTATTATTAGTAGTAGTAGTAGTAGTAGTAGTAGTAGTTTATTTATTTATCTATCATGTCAGTAGCAACCAGACAATAGTATTACATTTTAAACACATTTTTAACAAACAGACAAAACAAAGTTTGCAAGCTTGGTAGTTGATTAAATGTCCTTTGACCAGTATCTGGCCACTTGGAGTGCCTCTGGTGTTGCTGCAAGAAGGTCCTCCATGGTGCATGTGGCAGGGCTCAGGTTGCATTGCAGCAGGTGGTCAGTGGTTTGCTCCTCTCCACGCTTGCATGTTGTGGATTCCACTTTGTGGCCCCATTTCCTAAAGTTGGCTCTGCATCTCGTGGTGCCAGAGCGCAGTCTGTTCAGCGCCTTCCAAGTCGCCCAGTCCTCTGTGTGCCCAGGGGGGAGTCTCTCATTTGGTATCAGCCATTGGTTGAGGTTCTGGGTTTGAGCCTGCCACTTTTGGACTCTCGCTTGCTGAGGTGTTCCAGCGAGTCTCTCTGGAGATCTTAGAAAACTATTTCTTGATTTAAGTCGTTGACATGCTGGCTGATACCCAAACAAGGGATGAGCTGGAGATGTCACTGCCTTGGTCCTTTCACTATTGGCTGCTACTTCCCGGCGGATGTCAGGTGGTGCAATACGGGCTAAGCAGTGTAATTTCTCCAGTGGTGTAGGGCGCAGACACCCCGTGATAATGTGACTCATTAAGAGCCACATCCACTGTTTCAGCGTGGTGAGATGTGTTCCACACTGGGCATGCATACTCAGCAGCAGAGTAGCACAGCGCAAGGGCGGATGTCTTCACTGTGTCTGGTTGTGATCCCCAGGTTGTGCCAGTCAGCTTTCGTATGATATTGTTTCTAGCACCCACTTTTTGCTTGATGTTCAGGCAGTGGTTCTTGTAGGTCAGGCCAGCCCGGCGCTTGCCTGCAGGCATCCTCTGGGTCTGCCTGCACACCCCGCCAGACACGCACACTCAGGGAGTGTGGCGGGGGTGTGTGATGGGGCATATAGGCAGTCACAAAGCATGCCTGCAGCTGAGCACCTCTTACTCTAGAGTAAGAGGTGCTCAGCTGCAGGTAGTGGCAGGTGCATGCACATTCTGGGCCTGCCTGCATGCCCTGCGATACACGCACTCATGGAATGTGTGGCAGGGCATATAGGCAGGCCCAGAGCATGCCTGCAGCTGAGCGCCACTTACTCTAGAGTAAGAGGCACTCGGTTTCAAGTACTGGCAGGCACACGCACTTTCCGGGCCTGCCTGCATGCCCTGCGATACACGCACTCATGGAATGTGTGGCAGGGCATATAGGCAGGCCCAGAGCATGCCTGCAGCTGAGCGCCACTTACTCTAGAGTAAGAGGCACTCGGTTTCAAGTACTGGCAGGCACACGCACTTTCCGGGCCTGCCTGCATGCCCTGCCGTAAACGCATTCGCAGAGCGTGTGGCTGCATGTGTAGGCAGGCGAGGAGCACACCTGTAGCTGAGCACCTCTTACTCTAGAGTAAGAGGTGCTCAACTGCAGGTACTGACAGGCGCACACACTTTCTGGGTGTGCAAGCAGCGTAGGCCTGGAAAGCATACACAGGGCTGCCACTTCCTTCAGCTGAGGGCCTCCTACTCTAGAGTAGAAGCAGCAGGTTTCAAGTAAGAACACCACAAACCAGGAAGGGAAGCCAATGGGTGGGAGGCCCTTCCCCCCCCCATAAAGTTCAGATTTTCGGGCCCTAAAACAAAATAGCCGAAAACAACTCTCCCAATTTGGGAGGCTTACAAAAAACGGATATGGGTCCCCAGTGAAAGCCAGGACATGAAACAGGACAAGGTTTACCCTGAATGCACATGTCTAATAGATCGCTCGCTCGCTCGATCAATCTAGGTATGGAACAAAAGGAGGATAAAGAAAATAGACAGCAAAATTAGTTAATGTAAACACAACAAAGAGTTCAAAGTGTGAATGATTTTTTTATACCTCCCAGGTATATGAAACATAGACATATATTCGTATTTTTTCACTTTCGTGGAGGTTTCATGCCCCTAAACCCAACAAATGTGAAGGGCTGGCTCTATACCTTGCATATTTGTACATTCAATTATGTATGTCATCCTTTTAATTGTAAGCCACATGGAATCTCCTCCAGGAAAGATAAAGAGGGGTAATAATAATAATAATAATAATAATAATAATAATAATAATAATAGTAGTAGTAGTAGTAGTAATACAGCAAAGTGATCTTGTCTGCTCTGGACTCATCTTGTTGTGTTTCTAATAATAATAATAATAATAATAATAATAATAATAATAATAATAATAATAATAATAATAATATCTGATAGGCTTTCATATATGGCCAGATTTAATTCAATGGAATTGAATGTTTGCTTAAGTTTACTCCAACCAGATGAATAGTCCTAATAAGTCAGGGTTAGTAATTAAGGCACGAACTCGAGCTGTTGGGAATACTGCAATTTGGAAGTGTCTCTCATTCATAGTTTTAAGTCAAAGTGGACTCATTGGCAATTAAAAGCATCCTTGTATTATTTATTTATATATTTACCACCTTTATATCCCGCCTTTCTCAGCCCAAAGGCGACTCAGGGCGGTTCATCATTGCCAACAATTTGATGCCTCCACAACTATAAAATGCAAGTTAAAAACAGATTATAAATACAATTAAAACATTAACATGTAATATAAAAAAACCAAACAAAGCCATAAAAACATAATCTGCAGCATCTCCTTACTAAAATCTCTGTATAAGTCTGGAAACAATTGATGCCCCCAAACCTAGGTTGGCTTATCTATGGGTCAAGGTGAGAAACGTACATTTTATCGGATGGTGTAGGTTTTTTTGGGCTATATGGCCATGTTCTAGAGGCATTCTCTCCTGACGTTTCGCCTACACCTGTGGCAAGCATCCTCAGAGGTAGTGAGGTCTGTTGGAACTAGGAAAAGGGGTCTATATATCTGTGGCATGACCAGGGTGGGACAAAGAACTCTTGTCTGCTGGAGCTAGGTGTGAATGTTTCAGCTGACCACCTTGATTAGCATTTGATTGCCTGGCAGTGCCTGGAGCAATCTTTTGTTGAGAGGTGATTATATGTCTTTGTTTGTTTCCTCTCTGTTGTTGTGCTGTTCTAATTTTAGAGTTTTTTTTAATACTGGTAGCCAGATTTTGTTCATTTTCATGGTTTCCACCTTTCTGTTTCTGTTATCACCTTCTCTGAGTAAAGCTGCAAAAGCAAGAGCTTCGTCTGTATTGGGAGGACCCCAAAAAGCACTGATCCCCCCCCCCCCCTTATTCTCTCTCCATTGCAATGCCAATTCTGGGCTTTTAAAAGATTTGACAACTGACCTTTTCCCTTCTCTGCAGAATGACCTTCAGCTTATCTAGGGCTCACATCCAAATCCATAATTTTGCCCCCAAAACCTGCCCTTAAGGTTGAGTTATGCATAAGTTGATATAGGTGAGTTGTTTGGGGTTAACTTCTGAATCCCTCCTAGTTCGATGGTGTCCTTGAAAGGATTTGGAATATTCCAGACAGGCCTCCTGTGCTTCTCGGTAGATTTCCACGTCAAACTCTGGCCTTTTCCGAAAAACGTTTCTAGCTCCAGAAGAACGCCTTTGGCATTGACAACATACACACTTCTTGATACCATCAGCCCGACATAGGGTCCTTCCCAAGCCACTCTTGAGTGTCTAAATCTATTTTAAAATAAAGTTTTCCGCTCCCTTTTGAAAGGAGAAAAACAAAGAGAAAAGCTGGTTGCATTACTGTTTCCATCGAAAAGGGGAAGAAAGCAAACATGGGGTTTGGAAAGCTTTGGATTGCACACAGGATCTGTCCCATTGCTGTTGTTTGCGGCTCAATGCGATGAAATAAGGGGAATTGTAGTTTCACAAGATCTTTTGTCTACTCTGCCAAAGAGTGCCGGTGACTACACCAAACTATAACTCCCAGGGTTCCATAGCGTTGAGCCATGGCAGTCAAAAGTGGGGTCAAACTGCATTAATTCTGTAATGTAGATGCACCCTAAGCCTTCAAGCAGTGGTATTAATGTTTGCAAACTGGTATATTTTTAATTTTATGGTCATAGTTTTCATTGTAAGCCACTTTGAGTGTCCTTCAGGAGAGATGGAATGGGATATCATTATTATTATTATTATTATTATCTATATATATAAGAAGCTGAAAGGCGTCCTTAGGCGGTAAAAAACGGAGGAACCTTCCCGTTATTGGGGTGGCTTCCTGGGCCCTCCCACACAGCCAGAGCACAATCTAGAGAAACACAAATGTCACCTTCGTTTGTGGGATGAACACAACTCAAAAACCACTGGGGGAATTGACACCAGATTTGGACACAAGACACCAATGTATGTCCTTCACTCAAAAAGACACAGAAAAACATAGCAGAAGGGACTTAAAAAGCCAAAACAAAACACGCAAAAATTACAACGCATGTGCAAAACCACATAAAGATACACAAACACACATATATGCATATACACACACAAAACACATAAACAGAAAGGGGGAAGGAAAGAGGGAAAGAAAGAAAGGTAGAGAAAGAAGGAAGGAGAGAAAGAGGGAAATAATAGGGAAAGAAGGAAAGAAAGGAAGATACAGAAGGAAGGAGAGAAAGAGTTTTTTTTAATACTGGTAGCCAGATTTTGTTCATTTTCATGGTTTCCTCCTTTCTGTGGAAATTGTCCACCTGCTTCTTGTGGATTTCAGTGGCTTCTCTGTGTAGTTTGTGGACAATTTCAACTCTAAAATTAGAACAGCACAACAACAGAGAGGAAACAAACAAGGGCATCTAATCACCTCTCAACAAAAGTTTGCTCCAGGCACTGCCAGGCAATCAAATGCTAATCAAGATAGTCAGTTGAAACATTCACACCTAGCTCCAACAGACAAGAGTCCTTTGTCCCACCCTGGTCATTCCACAGATATATAAACCCTTTTTCCTAGTTCCAACAGACCTCACTACCTCTGAGGATGTTTGCCACAGATGCAGGCGAAATGTCAGGACAAAATGCCTCTAGAACATGGCCATATAGCCTGAAAAAACCTACAACAACCCAGGGATTCCGGCCATGAAAGCCTTCGAGAATAATAATGACTATTATTATAATTATTATTGCAGAACTACCTTTTTGATACATGTGTTTATATAATTTTTTGCAATGTTTGTGGACGGTGCTGTGGCCTGCCTTGAGCCACAAGGAGGAGAAGTGGATAAGAAATAATAATAATGACTATTACTATAATTGTTATTACAGAACTGTCTTTTTAATACATGTGTTTATATAATTTTTTGCAATGTTTATATGTTGTGGACAGTGCTGTGGCCTGCCTTGAGCCACGAGGAGGAGGGGTGGATAAGAAATAATAATAATAATAATAATAATAATAATAATAATAATAATAATAATAATAACCATCATCTACATGTCTCTTGTAGATGATGTAGATGATGGTTGTTATTATTATTATTATTACCATCATCTACATGTCTCTTCAGAGCCCCCCGTGGCACAGTGGGTTAAAGCACTGAGCTGCTCAGCTTGTTGATCAAAAGGTCACAGGTTCGATACTGGGGAGCGGGGTGAGCTTCCGCTGTCAGCCCTAGCTTCTGCCAACCTAGCAGTTCGAAAACATGCAAATGTGTGTATCAATCAATAGGTACCGCTCTGGCGGGAAGGTAACGGCGCTCCATGCAGTCATGCCAGTGGCCACATGACCTTGGAGGTGTCTATGGACAACGCTGGCTCTTCGGCTTAGAAATGGAGATGAGCACCACACCCCAGAGTCAGACATGACTGGACTTAATGTCAGGGGACTACCTTTACCTTTACCTACATGTCTCTTCAGAGGCCAATAATCCTCTTGAGTGGGCTTTCCCACGTAAGACTTTTAAAAGGAGATATTTGCAATGATTTTAGATCATCTCAAGCCATGCCTGTGTCTTAGATGCCCAACATAACAGACCTTTCATAGAGATTTGCCTTGTTTTGTTTGCACGACTGACCTGCCTTCCTTCTCTCCTTGCAGCACCGTACGAAGGTGGCGTGTGGAAAGTTAGAGTGGACCTTCCCGACAAATACCCCTTCAAATCCCCATCTATAGGTAACGTTTTCCCATGAGACCTATTTTTCCTCCTTTGGTATCCTCTGCAGGTGGATACCCAGGTGAAAGGTCACTCTAGGGGTCTCTCATGGGATGCTGGTATGTGATTTATAGTTTCCAAATCATGACCTCCCTTTTTTATTTGTCGTGTCAGGGCAACCAGTCAATTATATTACATTTCTAAAAGAAAAAAGCAAACAAACAGACAAAATACAAAATTTGTGAGTTTGGTAGTTGATTAAATGTCTTTTGACCAGTATCTGGCCACTTGGAGTGCCTCTGGTGTTGCTGCAAGAAGGTCCTCCATTGTGCATGTGGCAGGGCTCAGGGTGCATTGCAGCAGGTGGTCTGTGGTTTGCTCTTCTCTACACTCGCATGTCGTGGATTCCACTTTGTAGCCCCATTTCTTAAGGTTGGCTCTGCATCTCATGGTGCCAGAGCGCAGTCTGTTCAGCGCCTTCCAAGTCGCCCAGTCTTCTGTGTGCCCAGGGGGGAGTCTCTCATTTGGTATCAGCCATTGATTGAGGTTCTGGGTTTGAGCCTGCCACTTTTGGACTCTCACTTGCTGGGGTGTTCCAGCGAGTGTCTCTGTAGATCTTAGAAAACTATTTCTTGATTTAAGTCGTTGACGTGCTGGCTGATACCCAAACAAGGGATGAGCTGGAGATGTCACTGCCTTGGTCCTTTCACTATTGGCTGCTACTTGGCGGATGTCAGGTGGTGCAATACCGGCTAGACAGTGTAATTTCTCCAGTGGTGTAGGGCGCAGACACCCCGTGATAATGCGCCATGTCTCATTAAGAGCCACATCCACTGTTTTAGTGTGGTGAGATGTGTTCCACACTGGGCATGCATACTCAGCAGCAGAGTAGCAAAGCGCAAGGGCAGATGTCTTCACTGTGTCTGGTTGTGATCCCCAGGTTGTGCCAGTCAGCTTTCGTATGATATTGTTTCTAGCACCCACTTTTTGCTTGATGTTCAGGCAGTGCTTCTTGTAGGTCAGAGCACGGTCCAGAGTGACTCCCAGGTATTTGGGTGTGCTGCAATGCTCCAGTGGGATTCCTTCCCAGGTGATCCTCAGAGCTTGTGATGCTTGTCTGTTCTTGAGATGAAAAGCAGACGTCTGTGTTTTAGATGGATTAGGGATCCGCTGGTTTTCCCTGTAAGAGGCAGTAAGAGCACCTGGAGCTTCAGAGAGCTTCTGTTCAACCATCTCAAAGCTCCCTGCTTGAGCGGTGATGGCACGATCGTCAGCATAGATGAAGCTCTCTGTCCCTTCTGGCAGTGGCTGGTCATTTGTGTAGATGCTGAACATGGATGGAGCAAGCACGCTCCCCTGAGGCAGGCCGTTCTTCTGTTTCTGCCTTTGCAATAACCCTTACATCATAATAATAACAACAACAACAACAACAACAACAACTTTATTTATATTCCGTAAATATAAATCTCCCCAAAGGGACTCAGGGCAGATTCCAACCACAAAAGGCAATTATTCAGTGCCCGAATACAACAACAATACATCCATACTAACAAAATGTATACAACTCAACATATAAATACGAATTATAACTTAACAAACTAAAATTAAATAAAAAGCACAGCCTGTTATAACAAACATAAGAGAGAACATCATGATTGTGACTCAGCCAGTTACCACATTCCCTTAGGCATTGCATCATGACATTCACAGACATACCCAGGTGCTGTCAATCAAACACATGTTCATCAAACAGTCTTTTCTCTACGTTTAGAAATGCTGTGCCACCAAGGGTCGCAAACCCACTGAAAAGGGACCCATAGGGCCACACATTGCCCACTCCATCCCATAATAACAATCGCAGAAACACCGACACAAAGAGGATTTGCTTTTGAAAGAAAAATAAGATGTGGTCATTGGGAAGGAAAGCCAATGTCAGAACTGGACCTAAGAAAATAATAACCTTCTGTGTCGAAGTTCACAACGGGAAGCTGATCAGGATCTGGCAGGAGCTTCTATTGTGACCCCCTTTCCACCCAAGTAATTTTTCCACAATCCTAGGTATATAAAATAGGTATGAACTCAAATATTTACTGAAAGCAAATCAGCATTTACAAGGGATTGCTCCCTTTTTATGAGATTCAGGGTGAAACATTTTCTGCAGTCCAATGTAAACAATAATAATAATAATAATTATTATTATTATTATTATTATTATTATTATTATTATTATTATTTATTTAGGCACCGAGATTGTGGCGCAGCTGGCTGAGTGTCAGCTGCATTAAGATCACTCTGACCAAAAGGTCATGAGTTCGAAGCCAGCCTGGGTTGGAGTGGGTTTCCAACCAATTGTGTGTAGCCTGTTGTCTACCTTTGCAACCTGAAAGACAGTTGCATCTGTCAAGTAGGAAAATAAGGTAGGTCAAGTAGGAAAATAAGGTACCACCTTAAAGTGTGGGGAGGCTAAATTAAGTGATTTATGAGGCCATTAAAAAAGACTTCAGAAAAAGAATGCGGGGAATGCGAAAGTCATCAGCGTCGCAGATGGACGATTAAAGCGACAGCTTCCCTGGCGGCCAGAAAAAGTGAAATAGCCTCTGTGTATGTCTGTATATGTGGTATGTTAAAATTGGAATTGAATGTTTGCCATATATGTGTACACTGTAATCCGCCCTGAGTCCCCTGCGGGGTGAGAAGGGCAGAATATAAAAGCTGTAAACAAATATGTGTACACTGTAATCCGCCCTGAGTCCCCTGCGGGGTGAGAAGGGCGGAATATGAATGTTTGCCATATATGTGTACACTGTAATCCGCCCTGAGTCCCCTGCGGGGTGAGAAGGGCGGAATATGAATGTTTGCCATATATGTGTACACTGTAATCCGCCCTGAGTCCCCTGCGGGGTGAGAAGGGCGGAATATGAATGTTTGCCATATATGTGTACACTGTAATCCGCCCTGAGTCCCCTGCGGGGTGAGAAGGGCGGAATATGAATGTTTGCCATATATGTGTACACTGTAATCCGCCCTGAGTCCCCTGCGGGGTGAGAAGGGCGGAATATGAATGTTTGCCATATATGTGTACACTGTAATCCGCCCTGAGTCCCCTGCGGGGTGAGAAGGGCGGAATATGAATGTTTGCCATATATGTGTACACTGTAATCCGCCCTGAGTCCCCTGCGGGGTGAGAAGGGCGGAATATGAATGTTTGCCATATATGTGTACACTGTAATCCGCCCTGAGTCCCCTGCGGGGTGAGAAGGGCGGAATATGAATGTTTGCCATATATGTGTACACTGTAATCCGCCCTGAGTCCCCTGCAGGGTGAGAAGGGCGGAATATAAATACTGTAAATACATAAATAAATAAATAAATTTGTACCCCGCTACCATCTCCCCAAGGGACTCGGTGCGGCTTACATGAGGCCAAGCCCATCAACATATCAATAAAAAGAAGGCAATAACAAAATAATCAATACAAAACAGTAAAATAAATCTCATAAACAAAAATAAACAATAACAATGAACAATAACATACAAGCTTTTAAAAACCTATTGCCAGGCCAAATGTAATAATTTAAAACTTCAAAAATAATGCTGGGCATTAGGATATAACTAGGATAGGGTTTTCAAAGAAAGATGAGGGTGCGCAGGCGATCCTAAATCAATGTTAAAGTGCATTTGAGGACATATTTATTATATTATTTATAATAATAAATAAATAAATAAATATTGCTGGGAGTTTTCCTTATTCTGGGAAGGCACACTGGAACAACCACGTTTTCAGGCTCCTCCTAAACACTGTCAGAGTTGGGGCATGCCTGATGTCCTTGGGAAGTGAGTTCCAGAGTTGGGGGCCACCACCGAGAAGGCCCTCTCCCTTGTCCCCACCAATCGCGCCTGCAAAGGAGGTGGGGGCGCGAGCAGGGCCTCTCCGGATGATCGAAGAGATCGTGTAGGTTCGTACACAGAAATGTGGTCACTACAGGTTATTGTTAACATATTTACTATTGCCATTTTTTTTGCAACTCCAACATTGAGCTTAGGGAACCCCATCTGGGGTCAAGATGGGTTTTGTGGTTTTCAATGGTTTTTCACAGGGAATTTTAATACTGTTCATATATAATCCTGTTTCAATGTTTGCATATTGGTACTATTTTAAATTGTATGCTAATGTTTTCATGTTCAGATGATTTGAGTCCCTTTTGGGAGAGATAAAATGGGATATAAATAAATAAATAAATAAATAAATAATAATAATAATAATAATAATAATAATAAGCCGTCATAGTTGAAATGGTTTCAAACTGCATTAATTCTATAGTGTAGATACACCCAGGATATAAAATATGTATAGAAACAGGAGAGGGAGAAAATACCAATAATGGGTATTTTGTGCTTTCTGGGCCACTTTCATCTTTTATTAAGTTATGGTCCATAAAAGAAGAGGCAGAAATACATTGGTGGGTCTTAAAGATGCAACAAAACAACAAAAACAACAACATATAACAACAATGCTATGTAACACTATGATTTTTTAAACTGGGTTCTAAATGTCATTTCCTAATTGGTTCTATCATAAGAACATGGGAAAAGTTGATCAAACAGCAAAAACTTTGCTTTTGCGGGAGGGACATCCTGCAGCACATCTATATATATAAATTTGTTAGGGGCATCCAACGAGGAAACAAAACTCAAAACCCCCCAACGAAACTTAACCAAAATTCCCATGCCCATAACACAACCCACAAGGTACAAACATATCTACTCAAAATGAAAAACAACACAACAACACACTCACAAAACGGCAAAAGAACAAAACTAAAAAAAACCCCAACGAAACTTAACCAAAATTCCCATGCTCATAACACAACCCACAAAGTACAAACATATCTACTCAAAATGAAAAACAACACAACAACACACTCACAAAACGGCAAAACAACAAAACTCAAAAACCCCAACGAAACTTAACCAAAATTCCCATGCCCATAACACAACCCACAAGGTACAAACATATCTACTCAAAATGAAAAACAACACAACAACACACTCACAAAACGGCAAAAGGATAAAACTCTAAAAAAAACCAACGAAACTTAACCAAAATTTCCATGCTCATAACACAACCCACAAGGTACAAACATATTACTCAAAATGAAAAACAACACAACACACTCAAAATGGCAAAAAAACAAAACTCAAAAACCCCAACGAAACTTAACCAAAATTCCCATGCCCATAACACAACCCACAAGGTACAAACATATCTACTCAAAATGAAAAACAACACAACAACACACTCACAAAACGGCAAAACAACTGAGCATGCGCATTGGCGCCCAGACGCAAGTTCCCTGGCGCGCGCACAGCCTTCCGGCCAACGTTCCCTCTGCAGAAGCCATGCCCACTCCAAGCCCCGCCGCGCTGCTTCCCGCACACACACACACCCCTGCCGCACACACACACAACCCCACACTCCATCACTCCCCCGCCGCCGCACACACACACGCAACCCCACTCCCCCCGCCGCCGCACACACACACGCACCCCCACACTCCATCACTCCCCCCGCTGCCGCACGCACACACGCAACCCCACTCCCCCCGCCGCCGCACACACACACGCAACCCCACTCCCCCCGCCGCTGCACACACACACACAACCCCACGCTCCATCACTCCCCCACCCCAATCTTACCTCCTTTTACTTCACGCCACCTCCAAACCCCACCCCGCCCCTTCCCACCCTGTCAAAATCTAGGAAAGACAGGAAGGAAGGAAAGAAGGAAGAAAGAGAAAGGGAGGTAAAGAAAAAGGGGGAAGGAAGGAAAGTTAGAGAAAGAAGGAAGAAGAAAAAGAAAGAAAAGGAAAGATGGAAGGAAAGAAAAGAGAGACAGCAGAAAAGAAAGAAAAAGGGGGAAGGAAGGAAAGAGATAGAGAAAGAAGATGAGAAGGAGGAGGGAAGGAAGGAAGGAAGGAGGGAAGAAGGAGAGAAAGAGGGAAGATTGGCCACAGCAACACGTGGCGGGTAAAGGTTGTTATTTCTATTATTATTATTATTATGCTATTGTTCCTGTGAGACCCTGGAGGAATGGGAGAGCTGTCAGGTCCCAGAGGCAATGCATTGCATTATTGTTATTGTTATGATGGTGGTAAAATAAAAGGAAATAAAAAGTGAAAGAAGGAAGCAAACAGGGAGGGAAGAAAGGCAAAGGAAGAAAGGGGGAGGGAATGAAGGAAAGAGAGAAGGATGAAACCAAGTAGTGAAAGAAAAAAAGAGGTAGAGAAGGAAGAAAGGAGAGAAAGGGAGAAAAAGGGGGAAGGAATAGGTAGGTAGTGGTACCTCTCTTTCATAATAGTCCAGATATCTACCTCAACTTTGATAAGTTTTACTATAGGCCACAGCAACGCGTGGCAGGGCACAGCTAGTTTTGCTATAATTTTTCAGTGGATATCTCATCGAGTTTCAACCAGTTCAACATAGTTTGTGGCACAAAAACAAAGTTTCTGGAGCAGAACAACTATTTTCAAAGTATGGATTGCACAATTAAACAGGAAATCACACTTTCAAACCAGGAACAGAAAAAATTATCAAATTTTGTTACATAGTGTAATACAGGAATCTTTTTTTCCTTCCTCCTCTTTTTATTATACCCTAACAGAGAAATGCATCAATCCCTTAGAAAATATGATAATGTGTGGCTGCCCTCTAGTGGATAGGAGGGCACACTGCACTGGAAGCAAGACATGATTAAATGATAAATTTCATTGATAGGTGTTCTGTCTTTGATGATATCCATATCATATAGAATATACTTGAAATAGGTATATCACTTGGTTCCCAGATGCTAATGTCCATCTGAACATTAGGAAGAACTAGGTTCTTGTGGGTTTTTTCGGGCTATAGGGCCATGTTCTAGAGGCATTCTCTCCTGACATTTCGCCTGCATCTATGGCAAGCATCCTCAGAGGTAGTGAGGTCTGTTGGAACTAGGAAAATGGGTTTATATATCTGTGGAATGGGGTGGGGCAAAGAGCTCCTCTCTGCTGGAGCTAGGTGTGAATGTTTCAACTGACCACCTTCATTAGCATTTGAAGGCCTGGCTGAGCCTGGGAAAATCTTTTGTTGAGAGGTGTTAAGATGTGCGTGGTTGTTTCCTCTCTGCTGTTTTGCTGTTGTAATTTTAGAGTTTTTTAATACTGGTAGCCAAATTTTGTTCATTTTCATGGTTTCCTCCTTTCTGTTGACATTGTCCACATGCTTGTGGATTTCAATGGCTTCTCTGTGTAGTCTGACATGGTGGTTGTGAGAGTGGTCCAGCATTTCTGTGTTCTCAAATAAAATGCTGTGTCCAGGCTGGTTCATCAGGTGCTCTGCTATGGCTGACTTCTCTGGTTGAAGTAGTCTGCAGCGCCTTTCATGTTCCTTGATGCGTGTCTGGGCAATGCTGCTGCGTTTGGTGGTCCCTCTGTAGACTTGTCCACAGCTGCATGGAATACGGTAGACTCCTGCAGAGGTGAGAGGATCCCTCTTGTCCTTTGCTGAACGTAGCATTTGTTGGATTTTCTTGGTAGGTCTGTAGATAGTTTGTATGTTGTGTTTCCTCATCAGCTTCCCTATGCGGTCAGTGGTTCCCTTGATGTATGGCAAGAACACTTTCCTCTGGGTGGATCTTCATCTTTACTCTCGTGGATTGTTCTTGGTCTTGCAGCTCTTCTGATGTCTGAGGTGGAGTCTCCATTGGCCTGGAGAGCCCAGTTGAGGTGGTTCAGTTCATCTTGGAGGAGGTGGGCTTCGCAGATTCTTTTTGCACGGTCTGCCAAGGCTTGAATGGGGCTTCTTTAGGTAGCTGGTAGGTGTGTTCCATAAGAAGAGCAGTACCTTTGCCAGCCAAAACAATACAGAATCTTGCAAGCCATTTCAGCCTTATTGTTATGTTTATTATTACGTTTATTTATACCCTGCCTTGTCTTTCCCAAGGGAGACTCAAAGCAGCTTACATTAAACGTATTACCACACAATTTAAAATATACAAATATGCAAACATTAAAAAAGAATTAATCACAACAGTATTTAAAAAACGCACAGTTAAAAAAAAATGACAGAATGATCTCAATTCGAGTGCAAGGAAAGCCTTTCAACATTACAGTGATCCAAATATACGCCCCTACCACAGCTGCTGAAGAAGCAGAAGTAGATCAGTTCTATGAGGATCTGCAGGACCTACTGGATAATACACCAAAAAGAGACATTATTTTCATTACAGGAGACTGGAATGCCAAGGTGGGAAGTCAAATGACAACTGGGATCACAGGCAAGCATGGTCTGGGAGAACAAAATGAAGCGGGACGCAGGCTGATAGAATTTTGTCAGGAAAACTCGCTGTGTATAACAAACACTCTCTTCCAACAACCTAAAAGACGGCTTTACACATGGACCTCACATGGACCTCACCAGACGGTCAACACCGAAATCAGATTGACTACATCCTTTGCAGCCAAAGGTGGCGGACATCCATCCAGTCAGTGAAAACAAGACCTGGGGCTGACTGTAGCTCAGATCACGAACTTCTTATTGCTCAATTTAGAATAAAACTAAAGAGATCAGGGAAAATACACAGACCAGTTAGATATGATCTCACTAACATTCCTAACGAATATACAGTGGAAGTGAAGAACAGATTTGAAGGACTAGATTTAGTAAACAGAGTACCAGAAGAACTATGGACAGAAGTCCGCGACATTGTTCAGGAGGCGGCAACAAAGTACGTTCCAAAGAAAAAGAAAACAAGAAGGCAAAATGGTTGTCTGCTGAGACACTGGAAGTAGCCCAAGACAGGAGGAAAGCAAAAGGAAACAGTGATAAGGGGAGATATGCCCAGTTAAATGCGCAATTCCAGAGGTTAGCCAGAAGAGATAAGGAACTATTTTTAAACAAGCAATGCATGGAAGTGGAAGAAGACAACAGAATAGGAAGGACAAGAGACCTCTTCCAGAAAATTAGAAACATTGGAGGTAAATTTCAGGCAAAAATTGGTATGATAAGAAACAAAGATGGCAGGGACCTAACAGAAGCTGAAGAGATCAAGAGAAGGTGGTGACTATACAGAAGATCTGTATAGGAAGGATAATAATATTGAGGATAGTTTTGACGGTGTGGTGAATGAATTAGAACCAGACATCCTGAGGAGTGAGGTTGAATGGGCCGTAAGAAGCATTGCTAACAACAAGGCAGCAGGAGATGACGGGATCCCAGCTGAACTGTTTAAAATCTTAAAAGATGATGCTGTCAAGGTGATGCATGCCATTTGCCAGCAAATATGGAAAACAAAAGAATGGCCATCAGACTGGAAAAAATCAACTTATATCCCCATACCAAAAAAGGGAAATGCGAAAGACTGCTCAAACTTCCGTACAGTGGCCCTTATTTCTCATGCCAGTAAGGTAATGCTCAAGATCCTGCAAGGAAGACTCCAGCAATACATGGACCGAGAGTTGCCAGATGTTCAAGCTGGGTTTAGAAAAGGCAGAGGAACGAGAGACCAATTGCCAATATCCGCTGGATAATGGAGAAAGGCAGGGAGTTTCAGAAAAACATCTACTTCTGCTTCATTGACTATTCTAAAGCCTTTGACTGTGTGGATCATAATAAATTGTGGCAAGTTCTTGGTGGGATGGGCATCCCAAGCCCCCTTCCCTCTCTCCTGAGGAATCTGTACAAGGACCAAGTAGCAACAGTCAGAACTGACCACGGAACAACAGACTGGTTCAAGATTGGGAAAGGCGTACGGCAAGGCTGCATCCTCTCACCCAACCTTTTTAACTTGTATGCAGAACACATCATGCATGTGCGGGGCTGGATGAATGCAAAGCTGGGGTGAAAATTGCTGGAAGAAACATTAACAACCTCAGATATGCAGATGACACCACTCTGATGGCCGAAAGCGAGGATGAGCTGAGGAGCCTTCTAATCAAGGTGAAAGAAGAAAGCGCAAAAGCTGGGTTGCAGCTAAACATAAAAAACCAAGATTATGGCAACAAGAATGATTGACAACTGGGAAATAGAGGGAGAAAACGTGGAGGCAGTGACAGACTTTGTATTTCTAGGTGCAAAGATTACTGCAGACGCAAACTGCAGCCAGGAAATCAGGAGACACTTACTTCTTGGGAGGAGAGCAATGACCAATCTTGATAAAATAGTGAAGAGTAGAGACATCACACTGGCAACGAAGATCCACATAGTTAAAGCAATGGTATTCCCTGTAGTCACCTACGGATGTGAGAGCTGGACCTTAGGGAAGGCTGAGCGAAGGAAGATTGATGCTTTTGAGCTGTGGTGTTGGAGGAAAGTTCTGAGAGTGCCTTGGACAGCGAGAAGATCCAACCAGTCCATCCTCCAGGAAATAAAGCCCAACTGCTCACTGGAGGGAAAGATACTAGAGACAAAGTTGAAGTACTTTGGCCACATCATGAGGAGACAGGAAAGCCTAGAGAAAACAATTATGCTGGGGAAAGTGGAAGGCAAAAGGAAGAGGGGCCGACCAAGGGCAAGATGGATGGATGGCATCCTTGAAGTGACTGGACTGACCTTGAGGGAGCTGGGGGTGGTAACGGCCGACAGGGAGCTCTGGCGTGGGCTGGTCCTTGAGGTCACGAAGAGTCGGAGACGACTGAACGAATGAACAACAACAACAAAATCTATTTAAACATATCCACACCTAAAAGCCACAGACTTCAGACCATTCCGGAGGTATACAGACCTATTTAGTGAAGGATACAAAAATCAATGCATGGAGGGAGGTCTACATGTGTCTGTCCTGGGTTTTATAATGTCCCTTTTGAAGATTTCATGCAATCTCTAGTTTGGTTTTGATTGTCACATAGCTTCGGTAGATGCAATATAAGTTGACTATGACCCTGGTCATGCTATACATCAGTGGTTCTCAACCTGAGGGCCATGGACCATAAGTGGACCGCGAGGACAAGAATCTGGACCAAGAGCCTCCTTCCTCTTTATTTATTTTATTTTATTTATTTCCGTTCCTTTCATGTTGTCTGCCATTCCTTTCCTGTCGCAGACCATGGCATATCTTCTGTATCAGAAATTAGAGCTGATGTGGTTTGTCCAGTGCAATTTTCTGAATCAACACCCCAAACCAGATCTAAAGTTGATCAAAAACTGATTCATCATCTTTTTGGTACTAATGGTGGAGAGTGGTACCTAGTTGAAGTGGTCCCTTGTCAAGTAGTCCGTGGTCAACTGGTCCATGGTCAAAGTGGTCCCTGGTCAAGGTGGTCCCTGGTCAAAGTGGTCCCTGGTCAAAGTGGTCCCTGGTCAAAGTGGTTCCCTGGTCAAAGTGGTCCTTTGTCAAAGTGGTCCCTGGTCAAGTGGTCCCTGGTCAAAGTGGTCCCTGGTCAAAGTGGTCCCTGGTCAAAGTGGTCCTTGGTCAAAGTGGTCCCTGGTCAAAGTGGTCCCTGGTCAAAGTGGTCCCTGGTCGAAGTGGTCCCTGGTCGAAGTGGTCCCTGGTCAAAGTGGTCCCTGGTCAAAGTGGTCCCTGGTCAAAGTGGTCCCTGGTCAAAGTGGTCCTTTGTCAAAGTGGTCCCTGGTCAAAGTGGTCCCTGGTCAAAGTGGTCCTTGGTAGAAGTGGTCCCTGGTCGAAGTGGTCCTTTGTCAAAGTGGTCCCTGGTCAAAGTGGTCCCTGGTCAAAGTGGTCCTTGGTCAAATGGTCCTTTGTCAAAGTGGTCCCTGGTCAAAGTGGTTCCTGGTCAAAGTGGTCCTTGGTCAAATGGTCCTTTGTCAAAGTGGTCCCTGGTCAAAGTGGTCACCTGGTCAATGTGATCCCTGGTCAAGTGGTCCCTGGCCAAAGTGGTCCCCTGGTCAAAGTGGTTCCCTGGTCAAGTGGTCCCCTGGTCAAGGTGGTCCCTGGTCAAAATGGTCCCTGGTCAAGGTGGTCCCTGGCCAAAGGGGTCCCTGGTCAAAAAAAAAGGTTGGCAACCACCTTCTATACATACTGAGAAGTAACTGCAAATGCTTGAGACTCTTTGTGTGAGGTAGTGTTCCTAATGCAGGAAGGTAGCCTTGGAAAAAGTTACTTACTACCTGGCATCCTGTTAGCAACATACAAATGGGCAGTTCAAGGTTACTTGTGTCTTGTTTTATAATGGAACACAAGCGGAAGTTGAAACAGGAAGGTCCAGTATTTCGACCAGATGCTGGTGTAGCCTCAAGGCCTTTGTTTGAACTCAGAATGGAGATGACTCCAAGAATAAGTCCCAATGGCAGTCTTCCCTAAATTGCTGGCCGTAGATCTTTTGGATGGTAACTCCCCTCATCCCACAGCCATCATTAGAACGGTGGGATGATGGGAATTGCTTCCTTGTGCTATTTGTTTAATATAATTTTCAGCAGACTTTGCAAACTTGGGGCACACCCTTGTGGTATACAGTCTCTACAGATGGATGTTTTTATTTTGGGTTTTGAAGAAGGGACTGCAGACTCAGTCTTTTCCAGTTAAGAGCGGTTTTGCAAATCCAGACATGAACCCTCTTGCCTCTTAAGGTAACGGAGAGCTTTCATGGGAATTGGTGAGGAAATGTGACAAATCCCCAGAGACAGTCACGCCGACCTCTTTATTTGAGTCAGCAGGCCCATGCTGTTTGTAGGACTTAAAATAGACCTTTGCGTAGAATCTATTTCTAGTTTTGTTTGCCTCTTAAGACAGCCTTGGTTTGCTTTTACAGCATTATTTTCAGCCTTCCTCCCATTATTTTTATTTATGGCATTTTTTTATATTGCTTCTCTCTCTTTTTTTGGAAATAGCATCTCAGAAATGGAAAACTAAAGGACTAGCCTTATTATTATTATTATTATTATTATTATTATTATTATTATTATTGACACAAAAGCACAGCATGTCACAGCAAATGAGATCTCTATGCTGGATTTTGTATCACAAAATCACAAGTCGAACCCTTCCCAAGTGTTTAGGACTGTGTGATGTATTTTCGAATGATGCGCGCAGATCCAAGTCAGGTGGCCTTTTGCAGATTATTATTATGATGATGATGATTGTTATTATTGACACAGACCAAGACAGAGACCAAAATCACAGTATGTCACAGCAAATGAGCTCTATTTGCTGGATTTCGTATCACAAAATCACAAGTCGAACATTTCCCAAGTACTTAGGACTGTGTGATGTATTTTCGAATGATGCGCACAGATCCAAGTCAGGTGGCCTTCAGCAGATTATTATTATTATTAAGTACAGTATGTCACAGCAAACGAGATCTATTTGCTGGATTTCATATCACAAAACCACAAGTCGAACACTTCCCAAGTGTTTAGGACTTTGAGATGTATTTTCAAAACTCAAAAATTGCAACAACACAACAACAGAGAGGAAACAAACAAGGACATCTAATCACCTCTCAACAAAAGTTTGCTCCAGGCACAGTCAGGCCATTATATGCTAATCAAGGTGGRCAGTTGAAACATTCACACCTAGCTCCAGCAGACAAGAGTCCTTTGTCTCACCCTGGTCATTCCACAGATATATAAACCTTTTTTCCTAGTTCCAACAGACCTCACAACCTCTGGGGATGCTTGCCATAGATGCAGGTGAAACGTCAGGAGGGAATGCCTCTAGAACATGGCCATATAGCCCAAAAAAACGTACAACAACCCAGTGATTCCGGCCATGAAAGCATTCGACAATACATTGTATTGTCAAATGATGCGCACAGATCCAAGTCAGGTGGCCTTTTGCAGTTGTTTATTATTATTATTATTATTATTATTATTATTATTATTATTATTACTATTATTATTGACACAAAAGTACAGTATGTCACAGCAAATGAGATCTCTATGCTGGATTTCGTATCACAAAATCACAAGTCGAACACTTCCCAAGTGTCTAGGACTGTGTGATATATTTCCGAATGATGCGCGCAGATCCAAGTCAGGTGGCCTTCTGCAGATTATTATTATTATTATTGACACAAAAGCATAGTATGTCACAGCAAATGAGATCTCTATGCTGGATTTCGTATCACAAAATCACAAGTCGAACGCTTCCCAAGTGATTAGGACTGTGTGATGTATTTTCGAATGATGTGCGCAGATCCAAGTCAGGTGGCCTTTTGCAGGTGACAGATCGTGATTTTGTCCATGTGTATTGTTTCCAAATGCCAGCTGAGATCTTTAGGCAAGGCACCCAGTGTGCCCATGACCACTGGGACCACCTGGACTGGTTGATGCCAGCGCCTTTGCCGTTCAATTTTGAGGTCTTGATAGCGGCTGAGTTTCTCCTGTTGTTTTTCCTCAATGCGACTGTCACCCGGTATGGCGACATCCATAATCCAGACTTTTTTCCTTTCCACAATCATGATGTCTGCTGTATTGTGTTCCAAAACTTTGTCAGTCTGGATTCGAAAGTCCCACAGTATTTTTGCATGTTCATTTTCCACGACCTTTGCGGGTTTATGATCCCACCAATTCTGTGGAACTCCCTCCCGAGTGAAATTAGATCTGCTGACCTTCCGAAAACAAGTAAAACCCTGGCTATGGGATCAGGACTTTGGAGAATAGGCTGACCTACTGACGTGTTGACTTATTTAGAACTAATGGACTGCCCTTGGATAATGATTTAAATCGATGACTGACCGCTGACTATTTGTTGTCTGTTTTTATATTGTTTATATGGTTTTATACTGTTTATACTGTTTTACATTGTTATTATTACATTGCTGTTAATTATATATTTATGTTTTGATGTGGGCGCCATGGGGTGCCGCTTTGTCAGCCGTCCTGAGTCCCTCTGCGGAGGTTGAGAAAGGACAAGATATAAAAGCCCCAAATAAATAAATAATAATGGACCACAGGTTGGGAACCACTGCTCTAGAATTACTGAGAATGTCAGTACTCACTTCTGTTGTGGACTTGAAGTACAATAAAGTATATTTGAAGGCTAGAAAATGATCCAACGGGAATATGCTGCTTCCTCGGAGTCTGGTGGAGTCTCCTTCTCTGGAGGTTTTTAAGCAGTGGTTGGATGGCCATCTCAATGTGGGCTAGGCAAAACTACGGTGAGGTGGATCTGTAATTGGTTAAATGGACGAACCCAATGCTTCCTCTTCATCCTGGAAAGAAGTGATGAGTGGAGTGCCGCAAGGTTCTGTCCTGGGCCTGGTCCTGTTCAACATCCCTATTAATGACTTAGACGAAGGGCTAGAAGGCAGGATCATCAAGTTTCAGACGACACCAAATTGGGAGGGAGAGCCAATACTCCAGAGGACAGGAGCAGGATTCAAAACGATCTTGACAGATTAGAGAGATGAAGGGCCAAAATGAACAAAATGAAGTTCAACAGGGACAAATGCAAGATACTCCACTTAGGCAGAAAAAACAAAATGCAAAGATACAGAATGGGGGACAACGAAGCCTGGCTCGAGAGCAGGACGTGTGAAAAAGATCTTGGAGTCCTCATGGACAACAAGTTAAACATGAGCCAGGAATGTGATGTGGCGGCAAAAAATGCCAATGGGATTTTGGCCTGCATCAATAGGAGCATAGTGTCTAGATCTAGGGAAGTCATGCTCCCCATGCTCTATTCTGCCTTGGTTAGACCACACCTGGAATATTGTGTCCAATTTTGGGCACCACAATTGAAGAGAGATATTGACAAGCTGGAATGTGTCCAGAGGAGAGTGACTAAAATGATCCAGGGTTTGGACAACAAGCCCTATGAAGAGCGGCTTAAGGAGCTGGGCATGTTTAGCCTGAAGAAGAGAAGGCTGAGAGGAGATATGATAGCCATGTATACATATGTGAGAGGAAGCCACTGGGAGGAGGAGGGAGCAAGCTTGTTTTCTGCTTCCCTGGAGACTAGGACGCAATGGAACAATGGCTTCAAACTACAAGAGAGGAGATTCCATCTGAACATGAGGAAGAACTTCCTGACTGTGAGAGCCGTTCAGCAGTGGAACTCTCTGCCCCGGAGTGTGGTGGAGGCTCCTTCTTTGGAAGCTTTTAAACAGAGGCTGGATGGCCATCTGTCAGGGGTGATTTGAATGCAATATTCCTGCTTCTTGGCAGAATGGGGTTGGACTGGATGGCCCTTGGGGTTCCCTTCCAACTCTAGGATTCTGTGCAGAAGAGGCACCAAGCTTTGCCATGGGGAAGACAGAGACCAAGAATATGTGTGGTTTTGAGCATCATAGCACAGAGGCTGGCTGGCTGGCTGGCACAGTGGTGCAGCTGTCACCAAGACCTGAAGCTCACCTGTTGTGCAACCACCAAATGGCTCCCCACCTGTGTTTATGAAGCCATTGTCTACCTCGAGATCACACTTTACTTCCTTTCTGGAGGAAGAAGCCCAGCTCGTTTTGCAACCATCCTGACGTCGGCCCAAGATCTCAATGCTGCCGAGAGAGAAAACCAGACCGAACCTGTTGTAGCCTAGACTCAGGGAGGAGATTAGGATTAAGGTTCCAGATTAGGAAGGGCAAAGGGGAAGGTACAATGCTAAGCCACTTGCTTGCCTTGCAGCAGGTGAGCCTGACTTATCCTGACCTCACCTGATGCCTTTTTCTCATAGTGCCACAACCGTTAGCATCCACAGTGGTTTGCCATGTAACTAAATCTGAAAAATGTTCTGTTCCTGGTTTGAAAGTGTTATTTCCTGTTTCAGTTTGCGGTCCTTACTTTGAAACTCGTTGTCCTACTCCAGAAACTTTTTTTGTGGCTGCCACAAATTATGTTGTGTTGGTTGAAACTCTGAGATATTCATTGAAACACCATAGCAAAATGTTCTGCAGCATCTCCTGCACAAACACAGTTTTTGCAGCATAATAAACCTTTCTCATGTTTTTTTTGATAGAACCAATTAAGAAATGACATTGATAACACGGGAACAAAAATTGTGCTACATAGTGTCATAAGGTTTATCAATGCAATTTGCTTGCCAACTTGCTTCTTACCATCCAATGAACTGACTTCAGACAGTTGTTTCTGCTTCAGTAGCGGCTCTAATTTTTGTGATAGAACCAATTAAGAAATGACACAGATAACACAGGAACAAAAATTGTGTTACGTAGTGTCATAATTTATTTATTATTTATATACTTGTATGCCATCTTTCTCAGCCTATTGGCGACTTAAGGTGGTTTACAACAAGTCAGTACACATAATAGCAAAATACAGATTAAGCATTGAACAATATAAAATCACAATAAAAACAATAACACCAACATCATAAGGTTTATCAATGCAATTTGCTGGCCAACTTGCTTCTTACCATCCAATTACCTGACTTCAGACAGTTGTTTCTGCTTCAGTAGCGGCTCTAATTTTTGTGATAGAACCAATTAAGAAATGACATTGATAACACAGGAACAAAAATTGTGCTACGTAGTGTCATATTTTTTATTGTTATGACATTATGGGGGAAAACAACAACAAACAACAAAGAAAAAAAAGTACCTTATGTGTACCTGGAAAGTGGGAGAACATTGGGTTTCCAGAAAAGTGGGGGAAAAGAGTAAATCTAATTGAAAAAGGGGGAAAAAGAGGAGAAAGAAAAAAAGGAAAAGAAAAAAAGGAAAAGAAAAACAGAAAAAATAAAAACACACACACACACAATGATTTATGTCCATTGACTTCCATCCTGTGCTTTTGCTCATGTCCTTTATGAAATTATTTACATTTATTTATTACTAGCTTGGGGACCCGGCGGTGCCCGGGTTATTTCAAAAAGGCATTGTTTGTTTTTTGAAGTTTGGTAATACCAGCTTGGGAATGTCTAATGCTATTTATTAGAGGGAAAACCGTCTTTCCTTTTGTTTTGTTTTTTAATGAATTCTCACAATAGAAAATGCATAAGGATTTGGGTGAACTACAATTCCCAGAATCATGAGTGAATCCTTCCCAAACCCTGCTATTATTCAAAATTCGCCATGTTGGGTCTGTGTGCCAAGATCCGATATCAGCTGGGTTTAGTGATATCTAGATAAGACAACTCCCAGATTCCCAGGGCAATCACCCACAAACACAGCCAGTAATCATAGTTGCCCATGTTGGTTTTGTGTGCAAAGCTTGGTCCAGATCAGACGTCAGCTGGGTTCAGTGCTCTGTATAATAGGGCTGGGCAACCACGGAAAAATTTGTTTCTAAACTCGTTTTTAGGGGGTTTTTGCGTTTCGATTTTTAAAAGAATTCCGAAATTTTCCTTTAAAAAATTTCGATATTTACGAAATTTCATAAATTACGAATCAATTATGAATCGATTTCGGAACAATTACGAATCGATTCGTTAATGGCGGGCGCGATCGTGCAATACGCTAAAAAACCTCCAAATGGGACAGGAAGCTTCCCTCTCCCTCTGTTGTTGACTGTTGGTGTGATAATTTATTTTTTTTCACTGAGAAAACAAACAGCAACCCTAAAACTTGCACCAGACATGCGGAAATAATAACGAAACGATTTCGAATCGATTTCTAAACAATTACGAAACGAATTGAAAAAATTCGTTTCGTTTTTTAGTTGCTCCTGAATGGTTCAATATCGCTTCGTTATAAAAAAAAAAAATAACGAATTAATAACGAATTACGAAATTAACGAACAAAATCGCCCAGCCCTACTGTATAAGGGTGAACTACAACTCCCAGATTCCCAGGGCAATCATGGCCAAACCCTGCCAGTATGCACAGTTGGGTCTGTGTGCCAAGTTTGGTCCAAATCTGTTGTTGGCTAGGTTCACAGTGCTCCTTGGATGTAGGTGAATTACAACTCCTATAAATCAAGGTCAGTGGAGGTTCTGTGTGCCAAATATGGTCCAGGTCCATTATTGAAGGGGTAAGAGTGCTCTGCCTTGATGCAGGGGGGACTACAACTTCCATCCTGTAGAGTTAGTCCCTAAAGCCCTCCAGTCTCTTCAGTTGCTGATCAATTCTTCTGTGTTTGCTGTGTGTCATAGGATAAGGTAGGAAAGGGTTAAGGGAGAGGCAGTGAGTGCGGACCTGTGTCTTTAGGGGGAGTGTAACCCCGTCGGACACAGGTTGCCACCCTATACCCCGTTCGGCCAAGCGACTGACCTGTGTCTTGTCAGGATTTAATTTCAGCTTGTTAGCCCTCATCCAGCCCATCACCGCGGCCAGGCATTGTAGGCACATATAATCCAATTTGACAGCACTGAACTATATTACCCGAGTCTACACTATCCAAATAAAGCAGTTTCAGACTACATTAAGTGGCAGTGCCTCTGATGGAGCCTCTGTGTAAAGCAAAGCTCTCTGAGCAGAGCTGGCTTGTCCCTCATTAGGAGCCATTGTTTTTCCAATGTGGGGATCCAAATTAATCGGGAGCAAAAGGGCGGGAGGTTGAGGTGGCCAGGCGCTAATTGCTTGCAAGGGCTTGGTGCTGCTAATTAGTGCTTGTGCTGGGGGAAATGCCTGTCACCGTGATTGGCCTGCTCCTTCTGTCTGTGTGTGCGCATGCATGCACATGCCTGTATTTCCAGGATTTCAAGGGTGCAATGCACCTGTATGCAAATGCACCTCTTGTATTGACCCTGGAGAGCAAATTTGCGCATTCTGATTTCCTCGAGGACTGCTTGACAGCCTTTCTTTGTTTAAAGGCAATTAAGGGTGATTATAATTGTTGTTGTTCCTTTATATTCTGCTTTTCGCCCCACTATTAGGATTCATAGCAACTTGGTGTATATTGCAACCTGGGAAGAAACCTTAGTGGGTGCAAAACATAATTGGAATATATATAAGTTATTGCAAAGGGTAATCTATAGAATTAAAACATTGATCCACCCATGATGCAGTTTCAGAATGCAGATTAGCTGCATTAAACTGGATTATATGAGCCTACACTGTCATAACATTCTGAAACTGCATTATATGGCTGTGTAGACTCAGCCTAGGAGATAAACCAATGGATTCGAATTGCAAGAAAAGAGATTCTACCTTAATATTGCAAAAAAGAGCATTTTTTGCTGTGGGAAAGCCTGGCTAGGAGGATAACAGGCTGTCCCCCTTTGGAGGCCTTCAAACAGAATTTGGATGGCCATCTTTTGGGGGCTCCTTCAATATGTATTCCCACTTGCCAGGAAATTGCATTGGAATTCTCTTGGATCCCTTGGATTAATAGAACTTAAATATGCTGATGACAATGTCATCTGTGCACATTCAGAAGAAGACCTACAAGCCACTCTAAACACCTTTGCAGAAGCTTACGAGAAGCTTGGCCTGTCATTGAACATTGAGAAAACCAAAGTCCTCTTCCAGCAGTCACCAGCCAATCCCTCTCCAATGCCGGAAATACAGCTTAATGGTGTAACATTAGAAAATGTTGACCATTTCCGCTCCCTTGGCAGCCACCTCTCCACCAAAGTCAACATTGACACTGAAATTCAACACTGCCTGAGCTCTGCGAGTGCAGCATTTTTCCGAATGAAGCAGAGAGTGTTTGAGGACCGGGACATCCATAGGGATACCAAGGTGCTTGTTTATAAAGCTATTCCCCTCCCAACTCTGCTATACACCTGTGAAAGGTGGACTGTCTACAGACGTCACATGTAACTCCTGAAACGATTCCATCAGCGCTGCCTCTGGAAAATCCTGCAAATCTCTTGGGAAGGCAAGTGGAGAAATGTCAGCGTGCTGAAAGAAGCAAAGACCGCCAGCATTGAAGCGATGGTCCTCCGCCATCAACTCCGTTGGACCGGCCACGTTGTCCGGATGCCTGACCACTGTCTCCCAAAGCAGTTGCTCTACTCAGAGCTCAAGAACGGAAAACGGAAAAGAGATTTAAAGATGGGCTCAAAGCCAACCTTAAAAACTCTGGCATAGACACTGAGAACTGGGAAGCCCTGGCCCTTGAGCACTCCAGCTGGAGGTCAGCTGTGACCCGCAGTGCTGCAGAATTTGAAGAGGCATGAATGGAGGGTGAAAGAGAGAAACGTGCCAAGAGGAAGGCGCATCAAGCTAACCCCAACCAGGACCGCTTTCCACTTGGAAAACAATGCCCTCACTGCAGGAGAAGATGCAGGTCAAGATAGGGCTCCACAGTCACCTACGGACCCACCGCCAATACACCGATCTTGGAAGACTATCCTACTCGGACAACGAGAGAATTGCCTAAGTAATGATCCCTTTTAACTCTGTGATCCACTGATCATTAGCCAAATCTCCGAAGACTTTAATTCTGGTGTATAGAATGGAAAGCTCAAACTTTCAGCTTTGGTTTGCGTAGGCATCAGTGGAAATTATTTCCATGTAAACCCAGTTTCTTAATGCCATGAATAATCATGTTCCTCCTTCTCCCTTCTTGATGATTGTAGAAGGAAGGCCCTGTGATCCTCTCCTAGTCAGAACTAGGGACATAATGTGTGCGTACTTGTTTTGAAGGAGACATTGAATTGCATTGCCTTAACATCTCCAGATGTTTCCAACAGATTGCACTTTGAGAGATCCAGTTGTTTCCGGTAGTGGGTTGCATTGTCAAGCTGCACCCAGTTTCTTTTCTTGCTGTGTTTGAATTAATTAAATAATTAATTAAAGAATGGTGGTAACAGGGACCTGGCCGCTAACCTCTCTTGTCTTTCTCTCTCTTGCAGGATTCATGAATAAAATTTTCCATCCCAACATTGACGAAGCGTAAGTGACTTTTCAGATGCGTCCTACAAACGAGTCTTTATTTTGGGTTGTTGTAGGTTTTTTTGGGCTATATGGCCATGTTCTAGAGGCATTCTCTCCTGATGTTTTGCCTGCATCTATGGCAAGCATCCTCAGAGGAAGTGAGGTCTGTTGGAAGTAGGAAAATTGGGTTTATAACGGCGCTCCATGCGGTCATGCTGGCCACATGACCTTGGAGGTGTCTATGGACAACACTGGCTCTTCGGCTTAGAAATGGAGATGAGCACCACACCCCAGAGTCAGACATGACTGGACTTAATGTCAGGGGACAACCTTTACCTTTTTTATATCTGTGGAGTGACCAGGGTGGGACAAAGAGCTCTTGTCTGTTGGAGCTAGGTGGGAATGTTTCAACTGACCACCTTATTTTGGGTTATTATTTTGTCTTATAAGTCTCATTTTGGGTCGAAGCAAAAAGGGAAAGTATCTTTGTTTTCAGTTAGGAGTGAAAATTAAATGAAGGTATTTAGAAATTGGAGAGAGGAAGGGCATCGTCCATTGCTTTTACAGCTAGGAAAGGGAATCCCTGGCTCTAGAAAATAAAATTGAAGAGTATCAAAATGTTCTGTTCATACTAAATTGTCCATTAATATGACATTAGATTAGTTTCTCCCTTTGAGGGCTACTCCCCATTTATTTAAGGTTTTTCCTGGACAGGAAGTTACTTTTTGAAGCCTCCCCACTAAAGATTTTGGGGAAGAAAGATCGCTAAAATGATCAAGGGTCTGGAGAACAAGCCCTATGAGGAGCGGCTTAAAGAGCTGGGCATGTTGAGCCTTCAGAAGCAAAGGCTGAGAGGAGACATGATGAAGGCCATGTATAAATACGTGAGGGGAAGTCATAGGGAGGACAGAGCAGGTTTATTTTTGGTGCCCTTGGAGACTAGGACACAATGGAACAATGGCTTCAAACTACAGGAAAGAAAGGAGAGTCCACCTGAACATCAGGAAGAACTTCCTAACTGTATTGTCAAAGGCTTTCATGGCCAGAATCACTGGGTTGTTGTAGGTTTTTTCAGGCTATATGGCCATGTTTCGGGCTATAAGCCGGTCTGTGTCCCTCTACAGAGGTTGAGAAGATCGGGATATAAAAGTTTTAAATAAATTTAAATAAATAATGTTCTAGAGGCATTCTCTCCTGACGTTTCGCCTGCATCTATGGCAAGCATCCTCAGAGGTTGTGAGACCTCAAAACCTCTGAGGATGCTTGCCATAGATGCAGGCGAAACGTCAGGAGAGAATGCCTCTAGAACATGGCCATATAGGCCAAATAAACATACAACAACCCAACTTCCTAACTGTGAGAGGGTTATTCAGCAGTGGAACTCTCTGCTCTGGAGTGCGGCAGAGTCTCTACCACTGAACTGAATACACTGGATACTCTTAGCCTGAGAAGGGTGGTATACAAATACAGCAAATAAATAAATAAATAGAGGCTGGATGGCCATCTGTTGGGGGTGCTTTGAATGGGATTTTCCTTCTTCTTGGTCTTTTCCAACTCTGTGATTCTACGAAAGGAGAAATGACCACTCCACGCAGCCAGGAAGCACATACCTGAGACGCAGGTGTCAAACAAGGAAGCAGCAGGACTTGTATAGACAGTGTATATATTCTTCCCCCAATGGCTGTATATACAAGTTTTGGGGCTACTTTACTCCCCATTTTTCCTTTGAGTGAGCAGGATCCCTGGCTTTCTCTTTCTCCTGGGAGCAAGAGTGTATTCTTAGAAATGGGGAGCAGAGGTCCTCCAAGGACAGCCTGGGCTCATGCGCTTGTTTTGAGAGCTGAGCGCATGGGACCAAACAGAAGCCCAGCCTTGGCTCTCCTTGCCGTCATGCTCCTGGAATGCACTCCTGGCAGAAGAGAGGACTGAACTGGATGCAACCCTGTGGCGCTCTCTGTCTGAACTGCAAATTGAAGCCATCCCTTCACTTGTTTCTGTGTTTTTTCTCTCTCTTTTCAGGTCAGGAACCGTATGTCTAGATGTAATTAATCAGACTTGGACAGCCCTTTATGGTGAGTTGCGTGTACAGGGTGATGTTTTGGGGCTGTTGCTGGGCAACATGGACTTTCCACTCCCTTCAAAGGTTTTCTCTAGGGTTGAGATCTGGAGACTGACTAAGCCACTCCAGGACCTGGAAATGCTTCTTACGGGGAAGCCGCTCCTTCCTTCGTTGCCCTGGCGGTGTGCTTGGGATCCTTGTCATGCTGAAAGACCCAGTCACGCTTCATCTTCAGTGTCCTTGCTGATGGAAGGAGGTTTGCACTCAGAATCTCACGAGACATGGTCCCAATCATTCTTCTATGTCTACGGATCAGTCGCCCTGGTCCCTTTGCAGAGACACAGCCCCAGAGCATGATGTTGCCACCCACGCGCATGCTTCACAGTACGGATGGTGTTCTTTGGATGCAACTCAGCATTATTATTATTAACTTTATTTATACCCCGCTAACATCTCCCGAAGGACTCGATGCGGCTTACAAAGGCCAAGGCCGCCAACAAAACAACAACATAACAATATTTATTTATTTATTTACTTCATTTGTTGACCGCCGCTCTCAGCCCTGGGGCGACTCGCGGCGGTGTACAACATGTAAAAACCATCTACAAAAACATACAATATAACAACAATCGAGTTACACGTTAATCTAAATTACACTAATATATCCGCGCCATCACAACATAGAGTCATAGCCAGTCTCATAATCCATAGTCCGTTCCAATTATCATAACCAAATTCATATGGGTCTCAATTAAATGCCTTCTCGAATAGCCAGGTCTTTAGGCTCTTACGAAAAGCCATAAGGGAGGGCGCCTGTCTGATGTCAACAGGGAGGGTGTTCCACAGCCGGGGGGCCACCACTGAGAAGGCCCTCTCTCTCGTCCCCGCCAGACGTGCCTGTGAGGCGGGCGGGATCGAGAGAAGGGCCTCCCCAGATGATCTCAAGGCCCTCATGGGCTCATAGGCCGAGATGCGGTCCGAAAGGTATTTTGGGCCGGAACCGTTTAGGGCTTTGTAGGATAACACCAGCACTTTGAATTGGGCCCGGTAGCAGATCGGCAGCCAGTGGAGCTGGGACAACAAGGGCGTTGTGTGCTCCCTGCGTCCCGCTCCCGTTAGTAACATGGCTGCCGCGCGCTGGACTAGCTGAAGCTTCTGGGCCGTCTTCAAGGGCAGCCCCACGTAGAGAGCGTTGCAGTAGTCAAGGCGGGATGTAGTCAATACAGCAATAAAACTCATAAAGCAAACAATAAACATCAAGTGAAAAATAAAACACTAAAAACAATGACACCATGACGCATTTAAAACCTAAGGCCAGGGCAATGTAGTGAACAAAATTTAAAAGTGCTGGATGTGACAGGTGAAATGCAGAGGTTTTGGAGGTAGGTGCAATGTGCAGACAATCCTAAATCTCTAACAAAGTGCATTTGGGACATGATGCTAGGAGTTTCCTATTCTGGAAAGGCACCCTGGAACAGCCAACAGCTCTTCCTAAAGACTGCCAACGTTGGGGCTTGTCCTTGGAGAGGGATTTCCAGAGTCAGCGGGCCACCACAGAGAAGGCCCTGTCCCTCGTCCCCACCAAACACGCTTGCGACGCAAGTGGGATCATGAGCAGGGCCTCTCCAGATGATCAAAGGGATCGTGTGGGTTCATATATGGAGATACGGTCACACAGGTAGGCGGGTCCCAAACCGTTTAGGGCTTTGTAGGTGAGTACCTGCACCTTGAATTGGGACCGGAAGATGAACAGCAGCCAATGGAGCTCCTTGAACAGGAAGGTTGACCTCTCTCTGTAAGGAGCACCAGTTAACAACCTGGCGGCCGACCGTTGGACAAGTTGGAATTTCCGAGCCGTTTTCAAGGGCAGCCCCACGTAGAGCGCATTACAGTAGTCCAATCTGGAGTAGTCCATTCTTTCTTTCTCCTCCAAACACGGCCAAGAGTTGTGTTTCTGCCAAACAGTTCTACTTTGGTTTCATCTGACATTCATATGACATTCTCCCAATACTCTTCTAGATCATCCAAATGCTCTCTAGCAAACTCCAGTCGGCCCTGGACATTTATTTATTTATTTTAAACATTTATATTCTGCCCTTCTCACCCCGAAGGGGACTCAGGGCAGAGCACAGCGTATACACGGCAAACCTTCAGTGCCAGGACACAAATTCACATACTCATACATAAACATTAAAAACATATATCAAGATAATAAAATACACCATTTAAAGCCGTCCTAGTCATCCGCGTCAAATCTAATTGGCCTGGTCATCATTTCTATCACTTCTTTATTGCCCAAAAGCTTGGTCCCACAGCCAAGTTTTGACCATCCTTCTAAAGGACAGGAGGGAGGGGGTCGACCTGATCTCACCAGGAAGGGAGTGCCATAGCTGGGGGGCCATCACTGAGAAGGCCCTGTTCTCGTCCCCACCAATTGCACCTGTGACAATGGCGGGCCTCCCTGGAGGATCTTAATCTCCACGATGGTACATAGAAAGAGATGCATTCGGGCAGGTAATTTGGGCCAGGGCCATTTATAGGCCAAAGCCAGCACTTTGAATTGTGCCTAGTAGCAAACTGGCAGCCAGTGGAGCTGGCATAACATGGGAGTTGTATGCTTCCTGTATGCCACCCCAGTTATTAAACTGGCCGCCTCTCGTTGGACTAGTTGAAGCTTCCAGACAGTCTTCAAAGGCAACCCCATGTAGAGTGTGTTGCAGTAGTCTATCCTAGATGTAACGACCACTGTGGCCAAGTCTGACTACCTAAGGTACGGGCGCAGCTGGACATGTCCTGGCTTCGGAGGGGGACACATATGGCACTGTAAGATCTGAGTCCCTGGCAGCGGCGTAGTGTGTTACTGATGGTAGCAGCCTTGGTGACGTTGGGGAGCTTTTTCAGCCTAAAAAAGAGGCTGAAAAACTAGGCTTATACTCGAGTAAATACAGTAAATCAGTGGTAATTGAGGAGGAGGAAGGACTGATTTAGGGGAAGCGTATCTAGTGCGATGCTTCAGGCGTTGTGTGTCTCAGGCGGATTTTCCTCTGCTTCTTTTTTCAGATCTTACCAATATATTTGAGTCGTTCCTGCCCCAGTTGCTGGCCTATCCCAACCCCATAGACCCCCTTAATGGTGACGCGGCAGCCATGTACCTTCACCGACCAGAAGAATACAAACAGAAAATTAAAGGTAAGAGCTTCGATGGGAAGTCGGGCAGAAAATCATTCAAAAATAGTGTGCATAAAATTACCTTCCTTAGATGTGTACAAGGTGTATACGAAACCTAAATGGATTTTGAGTTTGGACTTGCATCCAACACCCTAGATATCTCATGATGCATATGCAGGTATTCCAAAATACGGAGCACTTCTGGTCCCACGCATTTCGAAGGCAGGGCATTCTACTTCTACTTTGATTAATTTGCAAACCTGTCAATTTTATTTATTTATTTATTTATTTATTTACAGCTTTTATATTCCGCCCTTCTCCTCACCCCGCAGGGGACTCAGGGCAGATTGCAGTGTACACATATATGGCAAACATTCAATGCCAATTTTTGACATACAAACATATACAGACATAGATGGAGGCTATTTAACTTTTTCTGGCCGCCAGGGGAGCTGTCGCTTTCCTCGTCCATCTGCGACGCTGATGAAGCACTTCCGCATTCCCCGCATGCTTCCCCGCTGGAATGCTTTGCTGGAGTCTTCTTTATGGCCTCATAAATCACTTAATTTAGCCTCCCCACACTTTAAGGTGGTACCTTATTTTCCTACTTGACAGATGCAACTGTTTTTCAGGTTGCAAAGGTTGACAACAGGCTACACACAATTTCTTGGAAACCCACTCCAACCTGGGCTGGCTTCGAACTCATGACCTTTTTGGTCAGAGTGATCTTAATGCAGCTGACACTCAGCCAGCTGCGCCACAATCCCAGTGCTACCTGATCTCTATCGTAAAAATAGTTTCACTTTCAAACAAAATGATTTTATTTATTTATCGTGTCAGGATCAAACCAAACAGTTGTATTGCATTTTTTAACAAACAAACAAAACACAAAGTTTGCAAAATGATAACTTTTATTGAAGAAGGCAATAAAGGATCCACACACTATTGTTGTCAGGACTAAACACTCAACACAAAGCTTTGCATCTCAAAATATTTGTGCTATTTTGTTGGCTCACAACAGCCTCCCCTGACATTTTCCCTGGCTTTACAGTAATTGGTTAATTAATTGAGGCACAAGAAGTGGCCTGTAATAAAATTCTTCTTCTTCTTACTATCACTAATAATATAATATATTGTATCTACATATAATATTGATTATGTAATACAATATAATGCTAATTTCAGCCTTCAGGCTGAAATGGGCGGAAAAGAAATGATGTAAATAAATAAAATAAATAATGGGTTGTTGTAGGTTTTTTCGGGCTATATGGCCATGTTCTAGAGGCATTCTCTCCTGACGTTTTGCCTGCATCTATGGCAAGCATCCTCAGAGGTAGTGAGGTCTGTTGGAAATAGGACAATGGGTTTATATATCTGTAGAATGACCAGGGTGGGACAAAGAACTCTTGTCTGTTGGAGCTAGGTGTGAATGTTTCAACTGACGACCTTGATTAGCATTGGATGGCCTGGCAGTGCCTGGGGCAATCTTTTGTTGAGAGGTGATTAGATGTCCCTGATTTTTTTTTTTCCCCCTCTGTTGTTTTGCTGTTGTAATTTTAGAGGTTTTTTTTTAATACTGGTAGCCAGATTTTGTTCATTTTCATGGTTTCCTCCTTTCTGTTGAAATTGTCAACAGAAGGAGGGAGCAAGGGAGGAGGGAGCAAGCTTGTTTTCTGCTTCCTTGGAGACTAGGACGCGGAACAATGGCTTCAAACTACAAGAGAGGAGATTCCATCTGAACATTAGGAAGAACTTCCTGACTGTGAGAGCCGTTCAGCAGTGGAACTCTCTGCCCCGGAGTGTGGTGGAGGCTCCTTCTTTGGAAGCTTTTAAGCAGAGGCTGGATGGCCATTTGTCAGGGGTGATTTGAATGCAATATTCCTGCTTCTTGGCAGGGGGTTGGACTGGATGGCCCATGAGGTCTCTTCCAACTCTTTGATTCTATGATTCTATGATTCTATGTCCACATGCTTATGGATTTCAAAGGTTTCTCTATGTAGCCAGGCCATCAAATGCTAATCAAGGTGGTCAGTTGAAACATTCACACCTAGCTCCAGCAGACAAGAGTTCTTTGTCCCACCCTGGTCATTCCACAGATATATAAACCCTTTTTCCTAGTTCCAACAGACCTCACTAACTCTGAGGATGCTTGCCATAGATGCAGGCGAAACATCAGGAGAAAATGCCTCTAGAATAGTGGTTTTCAACCTTGGGTCCCCAGATGTTTTTGACCTACAACTCCCAGAAATCCCAGCCAGTTTACCAGCTTGTTAGGATTTCTGGGAATTGAAGGCCAAAAACATCTGGGGACCCCAGGTTGAGAACCACTGCTCTAGAACATGGCCATATAGCCCGAAAAAACCTACAACAACCCAGTGATTCTGGCCACGAAAGCCTTCGACAGTACAGTTGAAACATTCACACCTAGCTCCAGCAGACAAGAGTCCTTTGTCCCACCCTGGTCATTCCACAGATATATAAACCCATTTTCCTAGTTCCAACAGATCTCACTACCTCTGAGGATACTTGGCTATATGGCCACTTTTTGGGCTATATGCCGGTCTGAGTCCCTCTACGGAGGTTGAGAAGATCGGGATATAAAAGTTTCAAATAAATTTAAATAAATAATGTTCTAGAGGTATTATCTCCTGACGTTTCACCTGCATCTGTGGCAACCATCCTCAGAGGTTGTGAGACCTCAAAACCTCTGAGGATGCTTGCCATAGATGCAGGCGAAACGTCAGGAGATAATGCCTCTAGAACATGGCCATATAGCCCGAAAAAACCTACAACAACCCAGTGATTCCGGCCATGAAAGCCTTTGACAATACAGTTGAAACATTCACCCCCTAGCTCCAACAGACAAGAGTCCTTTGTCCCACCCTGGTCATTCCACAGATAGATAAACCCATTTTCCTAGTTCCAACAGACCTCACTACCTCTGAGGATGCTTGCCATAGATACAGGCGAAACGTCAGGAGAGAATGCCTCTAGAACTTGGCCATATAGCCCGAAAAAACCTACAACAACCCAGTGATTCCGGCCATCAAATGCTAATCAAGGTGGCCAGTTGAAACATTCACACCTAGCTCCAACAGACCAGAGTCCTTTGTCCCACCCTGGTCATTCCACAGATATATAAACCCATTTTCCTAGTTCCAACAGACCTCACTACCTCTGAGGATGCTTGCCATAGATGCAGGCGAAACGTCAGGAGAGAATGCCTCTAGACCATGGCCATATAGCCCAAAAAAACCTACAACAACCCAGTGATTCCAGCCATGAAAGCCCTCGACAATACAGTTGAAACATTCACACATAGCTCCAACAGACAAGAGTCCTTTGTCCCACCCCAGCCATTCCACAGATATATAAACCCATTGTCCTATTTCCAACAGACCTCACTACCTCTGAGGATGCTTGCCATAGATGCAGGCGAAACGTCAAGAGAAATGCCTCTAGAACATGGCCCTATAGCCTGAAAAAACCCACAAGAACCTAGTGATTCCAGCCATGAAAGCCTTTGACAATACAGTTGAAACATTCACACCTAGCTCCAGCAGACAAGAGTCCTTTGTCCCACCCTGGTCATTCCACAGATATATAAACCCATTTTCCTAGTTCCAACAGATCTCACTACCTCTGAGGATACTTGGCTATATGGCCACTTTTTGGGCTATATGCCGGTCTGAGTCCCTCTACGGAGGTTGAGAAGATCGGGATATAAAAGTTTCAAATAAATTTAAATAAATAATGTTCTAGAGGCATTATCTCCTGACGTTTCACCTGCATCTATGGCAAGCATCCTCAGAGGTTGTGAGACCTCACAACCTCTGAGGATGCTTGCCATAGATGCAGGCGAAACGTCAGGAGAGAATGCCTCTAGAACATGGCCATATAGCCCGAAAAAACCTACAACACCCCAGTGATTCTGGCCATGAAAGCCTTCGACAATACAATGCATTATTACTTTGCGATGCCCCTTGCTGCCTGTGTTGACGGCCCTCCTTCTCACCCCGGTCCCTTTTCTTTCTTTCTTTCTTTCTTTCTTTCTTTCTTTCTTTCTTTCTTTCTTTCTTTCTTTCTTTCTTCTTTCTTCTTCTTTCTTTCCTTCCTTCCTTCCTTCCTTCCTTCCTTCCTTCCTTCCTTCCTTCCTTCCTTCCTTCCTTCCTTCCTTCCTTCCTTCCTTCTTTTTCCCTTCTTTCTTTCTTCCTTTCTCTCCCTCCAGAATACATTCAGAAATATGCAACAGAGGAAGCACTAAAGGAGCAGGAAGAAGGCACCGGGGACAGCTCTTCGGAGAGCTCCATGTCTGACTTTTCAGAGGACGAGGCCCAGGATATGGAATTGTAGTAAAAGAAGCGCCCTGCTTTTCAGAGAGACTGACTTCCTAACCATGCGCTGAGAAGCAGACTATAATATTCATATTTAAACAAAGCAATTTTTTATTACTAAACAAGGTTTTTATGAATAATAGCATTGAGATATATATATATACACACCCACGCATCTATATGTATATGTGTATATATATATATCACCCTTTAGATCTTGATTTTTTTCTCCTCTTGGTCATTTCTCAGAACCCCAAAGTGCATCGTAGTAGCGCATTCTCCCCCCCCCCACATTCCACTCGGTAGCAATATGAAGAAGCCCAGATGCGCATTCATGCATGCGTCCCCCTGCGTAATAACCGTTCCGTTTGAGCCGAGCCCACCTGTGGGATATAGCGCACCGCCAGTCTCAACAACCGCTCCGTTTGCGAAGGAGAGCGCACGGCAGCCTACGTTCCTCCTCCCGTTTCTCTTTCCGTGTTTCCAAAGACATCAAGCACCCTCGAATGGAAGAAAACCACAAGGAAGAGCACTTTCAGGATGTAAACAAAAGATGTAAACAGAGATACGCATTGGGGGGGATGATACACGGCTCATGGGACGAGGCAGTAACGTTGCCGTTTCCACTTTTCGGAAACGAAACAAAAACGAAAGCGAACAAATTCCGAAAACAGAGCAGCCCCTTTGAAATGTCGGATTTTTGCAAATTTTGTTTGCCTTTTTTTTTTTAAAAAAAGGGGGGAACATTTTGTGCGGACTTCCTTCCTGCCTCGATAGAGACCGGCGGAAGATCGGTCTGCTCACTTTGGGGAGGCGTAACGAAAGTCTGTGCCGTTCCGTCACCTTTTCTTAGTCCGGATTCTCAAAAGCGTGCCGCCTTCTTCTTTTTTAGAAAGAAAAACAGGGAGCAAGCGCTCTCCCACATCGGCTTTACTCTCTTGAAGGCTGCAAATCCGGCCCGTTTTTGGGTTTGCAAAACCTTGTCGGGAGGACGTTTTTGCTGCCAACGGGATCGATTTGCAGGATGGAGCCTTGGTTTCTTCATGCGCTCAGTGGTTGTGGATGATTCTCTCGGCTCTTTTCGCCGCCGGTCCCAAACCCGCTCCTTTTGTGAATCGGCAAAGCAGACAATCCTAGGAAAATCCAGTCTGATGGGCCAAGGAGGAAGGAGAGGGGTTTCCCCCCTTGTTTTCAAAGAGAGGGATTGATCAGAGTTTCCTTTAACAATTGGGAATGTTTCGATATTATTATTATTATTATTATTATTGTTTTTCTCCATTTGGAACCTATGAGGCCTCCCCCTTTCAAACAACCACGAATGGTCAGAGAGAGACCCTTGTACCACGAATGCCTACCTGGGACATTGAGGATACTTGAATATGGACGCTTGCATGTTCACCCAACGGGGATGGGTTTCCAATCTGGACGTTGCCTCTGACGCGTTTGCAAAGGGTTTCCAGCCGGGTGTCGTCGGGGGCAGCGGGGTTTCGGCGCCGCCTCCGTATGGAGCAGCGCTTTGGGATTGAAACTGGGGTGACTCCAAAAAGAAAACAAAAAAAGCAAGAACACTGAATGTCAAAGCTAAGCTCCGCCAATTGTAATTTCCCCCTCTTGGTTTCTTCTCAAACGCCATTGCTCGTTTGAGGCCGGGGTGTGTTTAATGTTGGGTGGGGTCCGTCGGGAAAAGGAAGTACAATCCTAAAGCGTGATCAATTTGCTTTTTTTTTCTTCCCTTCCTTCCTTTCTTCCTTTCTTCCTTTGGGGAAAGAATTTTCTGTAAAGTAGGATTTAACTTTGGCATGATTATTATTATTATAATTATTATAATTATTATTATTATTTTTCTCCTTTAATAAAGCAAAAGCATACCAAATATTTGAATTTACAGGCATGACGCAGAAAAAACGGAAAACACATACTGAACTTTTGGTTTCATTTTCCCTTTTTAATAAAGCAGTAACCTAGGGCTGGATGGGTTGGGACTCTCCCTTCCGGCAACTACGGCTCATTGGGAGGTATAGTATCGACGGTGGGAGACGTAGCGCCGTGCCGTGACCTTTCACCTTGACTTAAGCTCCTCGGACGCTCCGCTTGGTGTGGTTTCTGACCTCTTAGGTGCTATTTAGGTGTAGCTTTGAGTGCCGAGGTGGCCATAGTGGTGGTGACGGTGGTTCCTATTGAAACCAGAAATAAAATGTATTTTTTCAAGACTGTGTATATACACACACACACATACACACACATTATGAGTGTTCTCAATTCCCTTTTCTTTACACAGGTATTTTTCAAAACCCAAACAAACCAAACCCCTCGTTCCTGGAAATCAGGTGTTTTGACCCATTTGCAATGGCAGACGCAACTCTCTCTCTTCTCTCGTAAGCCGAGCGCCCGTTTCTTTTCAATTTTCCCTCCCCGGACGAAATAGGAATGCTTGTTTCCGTCAAGCGTGCAAAAGAGATTCCCAAAAGACATAAGGTAAATACAGAGGCCTCCGAAATGCAGCACCAGCTTTACCTTTTTCCCTTCCTCCCTTTTATGCCCCTGACGCTTAACATTTGGAAGCAGAGAAAGAGCAAATATCTCCTCTTTAGTCTCAGGTTTGCAGGACTTCCTTGCTTGCTGTTGGACTGACTTCCAAAGGGATCCAGAATGACTTTAAGGAATGGTTGGAGAAGTGCTTAACTATCCTGGGCTGGTTGATATGGCACTCCCTCTTCCTCTTGCCTCCCTTCCACCATCCCCTTTTCCTTTGGCTTTCCATATGGCTCTCCCTCTCTGTTCCTTCTACTATCCACCTTTTCCCCCTCTGGGCCACTTTATAGGGCTTCTTCTCTTCTTCCCTGTTGCTTTCCACCATCCTTTCTTTTCCTCTGGGCCAGTTTATATGGCTATCTGTCCTCTCTGCTCTCTTTCACAATCCTTCTTTTCTGTTGCTTGGGCCAATTTAAGTGGCTCCTTCTCCTCCTCTCTGTTTCCTTCTACTATCCTCCTTTCCATTGTCTTTCCTGGGCCAGTTTATAGGGCTCCTTCTCTTCTTCCCTGTTCTTTTCCACCATCCTTTCTTTTCCTCTGGGCCAGTCTTTCCTCTCTGCTCTCTTTTACTATCCTTTTCCGTTGCCTGGGCCAATTTAAGTGGCTCCTTCTTCTCCTCCTCTCTGTTCCCTTCTACTATCCCCCTTTCCATTGTCTTGCCTGGGCCAGTTTATAGGGTTCCTTCTCTTCTTCCCTGTTCCCTTCTACCATCCTTTCTTTTCCTCTGAGCTTTCCTCTCTGCTCTCTTTCACTATCCTTCTTTTCCGTTGCTTGGGCCAAATTAAGTGGCTTCTCCTCCTCCTCTCTGTTCCCTTCTACTATCCCCCTTTCCATTGTCTTGCCTGGGCCATTTTATAGGGCTCCTTCTCTTCTTCCCTGTTCCTTTCCACCATTCTTTCTTTTCCTCTGGGCAAGTTTATATGGCTATCCTTCCTCTCTGCTCTCTTTCACTATCCTTCTTTTCCGTTGCCTGGGCCAATTTAAGTGGCTCCTCCTCCTCCTCCTCCTCCTCTCTTTTCCTTTCTACTATCCCACTTTCCATTATCTTGCCTGGGCCAGTTTATAGGGCTCCTTCTCTTCTTCCCTGTTCCCTTCCACCATCCTTTCTTTTCCTCTGGGCCAGTCTTTCCTTTCTGCTCTCTTTCATTATCCTTTTCCGTTGCCTGGGCCAATTTAAGTGGCTCCTTCTCCTCCTCTCTGTTCCCTTCTACTATCCCGCTTTCCATTGTCTTGCCTGGGCCAGTTTATAAGGTTCCTTCTCTTCCCTGTTCCCTTCTACCATCCTTTCTTTTCCTCTGGGCCAGTCTTTCCTCTGCTCTCTTTCACTATCCTTTTCCGTTGCATGGGGCAATTTAAGTGGCTCCTTCTCCTCCTCTCTGTTCCCTTCTACTATCCCCTTTTCCATTGTCTTGCCTGGGCCAATTTTTGGACTCCTCCTCTTCTTCCCTGTTCTCTTCCACCATCCTTTATTTGCCCCTGGACCAGTTTGTATGACTCTCCCTCCTCTCTCTTCCCTTCCACTATCCCTCTTTCCTCTCTAGGTCAGTTTCAATGGCTCCTTCCTCTCCTCCTCTCTCTTCCCTTCCACCATCCCCCTTTCCTTTGTCTTGCCCCTGGGCCAGTTTATATATCTCCTTCTCTGCTTCCCCGTTCCCTTCCATCATCCTTTCTTTGCCTCTGGGCTGGTTTATATAGCTCTTCCTCTCTATTTCCATCCACTATCCCCTTTTCTCCTCTGAGTCAATTTAAGTGTCTCCTTCTCCTCCTCCTCTCTGCTCCCTTCCACCATCCTTCTTTCCCTCAGTTTAACTTGGGTCAATTTATATGGCTTTCTCTTTTCCTTCGTGCTCCTTCCACCATCCCTTCTTCCTTCAGTTTCATCTGCTGCCTTCTTACCCCATGGGACTGAGAAACAATCCTTTTGAATTTCTCAGCATTTCTCCTGAATTGCTTCTTTCCAAAGTGCCGTCTTGGTTCAACTTCTTCCAAAGCCAGGCACACATCCCATTGATAAGTTAATAAAAAAGCAAGTTTGAATTTGGCTTTCTCTTTGAACCACAGCAAATTGTGTGAATTTCGCACCTATACTATCACTAATAGAGGAGACCTTCTCTGTTGTCTTTGGCCTTTGGTCTAGTCCAGTGATGGGCAACCTTTTGAGTTTGGTGTGTCAAAATTTGCCAAAAACCTGGATGGGGTGTCAACTTCGAGGAAAAAAACACATAATTTTGCAATATTTATAGTTTCAATAAGAAAAATGTGTATTCCATGCTGAGTTATGAACAATGCTCAGATGTGCAGATGTTAAATTTGTAGAGCCTTTTACAAATTTAAGGATGGAATTAGATTGGCTCCTATAAGGTGTACTCTGTGTCTGCGTGTCATCAAAAATAGCCATGCGTGTCAGTGCTGACACGCGTGTCATAGGTTCACCATCATGGGTCTAGTCCTCTCCAGTGGAAAGCAGAAACATTTTCCTATTTCTTACTCCGGTATTTTCCTTCCCTTTCCTATCTCCAAACCATCGACCTCCCATTGGCATTACTTTTCACATTACTAGACTTTTACAATATATATGTAGGCAATCTAGGTATGATCTTCAGGTGGGAACCAAGTTGAACGGAGCATCCTTTGTCTTGGATCCAGTTGAAAAGAGACAGATGCAAGAGGCCTTTGCTCTCCAAAACAAACCTTAATTGCAGGACTCCTTCTCTTAATCTGTCCCTCGTGTTTGTGTTGAGTGGGTGTCTCCTTCCTCTTGAAAATGGGGCAAGAAGGAAGACTCTCAAGTGTTTCAAAAGAGAAGGGCTGGATGAACAAGAAGGTAGAGTTTGCAGGATGCTTTCAAGAGGGTAATCTGGGTATGATCTTCAGGTGGGAACCAAGTTGAACGGAGCAGCCTTTGTTTTGGATCCATTTTGCTCTCCAAAACAAACCTTAATTGCAGGACCTCTTCCCTTAATCTTTCTGTCCCTTGTGTTTGTGTTGAGTGGGTGTCTCCTTCCTCTTGAAAATGGGACATGAAGGAAGACTCTCAAGTGTTTCAAAAGACAAAGGCTGAATGAACAAGAAGGTAGAGTTTGCAGGATGCTTTCTGATGGTTGCTAGAGTTTGCCGGATGCTTTTAATATGGGTGCAACACTCGCTCTGGCTTTTTGACAACACACGGACGGCACGGTGGAAGTTATTTAACCCAAGCAAACCCAGAAAATGACTCTTTTACTTTACATTGGAGAGGAGTCTGGATCTGGGGCTGCCGGTTTTATAAATACTATAAATAAATAAATACCGTATCTTTCCTTTCTTTCTCTCGCTTTGTCTCGAGTTGTGCCGACACTTTTGACGCGGGAGAGTGTTGCCGCATGAGAAATGGCCATTTCTTCCTTTTTTTTTCTTTCCTACCGGTTTTTATTTTACTGACTGTATTTGGTACATATTGTGTGAATACTTGAAGAGATTAAAAACAGAAAAAACAAAACAGCGGGGCGTGGAGCCCTTTCCCATTGGAGCCTGGATCCCGTTTCCCGTCCTCTCCTCCCCTTCCTTCCTCTCTTCCTTTGCATTGTGATGATGTAGTGGGCCTGCCGGGTGCCATGGCAGGCGCCTCTTCTAAGAATTATAACCTCTCTCTCTCTCTCTCTCAAAATAGTTGTGTATAATGAAAGAAACTGTAAACTTTTTTTAAAAGAATAAAATATGTATATACCTTGTCCCCTTGGCTGGTAATTCAACCCGGGAGAGATGGAGGAAGGCCTTTAACGCTTTGGGAAAGCCATGGGAATGTTGGATAAGTCACATCTCTCCCCATTCTTTTCATGTTGGCAAGGAAAGCTTTGCTGGTCGTGATAGAAAATCCCCAAATACAAGTTGTATTAAGCCCTTTGCTATCCTTTCTTTCGCCTTCCTCTCTTTTTCTTCTTCTCTTGCTTTCCCTTATACATCTTCCCTCCCTTCTTCCGTTCCTTTTCTTCCTCTTCCCTTCTTTTTCTTTCTTCCCTTCTATCATCCCTCCATTTTCTTTCTTTCCTTCTTTCTTTCTTTCTTCGCTTCCAATCATCATCCTTTCTTTCCTCTCTCCCAGCATGTCTTTTCTTCCCTTTATCTTCCATTCTTTTTCTTTTTTCCTTCCTTCCATCATCTTTTTCTTTTTTTCTTCTCTCCCATCATCCCTCCTTTCATCCCTTCTTTTATTTCCCATTTTCCTTCTCTTTCTTCCATCATCCCTTCTTTTTCTTCCCTCCCTCCTATCATCCCTTCTTTCTTCCTTTCCTTTCTTCCCATCTTTTTCTTTCTTCTTTTCCTTCCATCATCCTTTCTCTTTCTTTCTTCCCTCTCCCATCAAACCTTCTTTCTTCCTTTCCTTTATCTTCCCTTTTTCTTCCTTCCTTTCTTCCATCATCTCTTATTTCACTTTCTTCCCTCTTTCCCACCATTCTTTCTTCCTTTCTTTTATTTTCTTTTTTCTTCTCTTTTTTCATAATCTCTTTTTTCTTTTTTCTTCCCTCTCTCACATCATCACTTCTTTCATCTCTTTATGTTCTCTTCTTTTTCTTTCGTCCCTTCCTTCTATCACTCCTTCTTTTGCTTTCTTCCCTCCCTCCCGTCATCCCTTCTTTCTTCCCTTCCTGTATCTTCCCATCTTTTTCTTTCTTCTCTTTGTCCCTTTTTCCATTGTCCCCTCTTTCTCTTTCTTCCTTCCTTTCTTCCCTCTCCCATCATCCCTTCTTTCTTCCTTTCCTTTATCTTCCCTTTTTCTTCCTTCCTTCCATCATCTCTTATTTCACTTTCTTTTTTCCCTCTTTCCCATCATTTTCTTCCTTTCTTTTATTATCTTTTTTCTTTTCTTTCTCCCATAATATCTTCTTTTTCTTTCTTTCTTCCCTACTTTTATCTTCTTTTCTTTTTGTTTCATCCCTTCCTTCCATCATTCTTTCTTTTGCTTTCTTCCATCTCGCCTTTCACCCCTTCTTTCTTCCCTTCCTGTATCTTCCCATCTTTTTCTTTCTTCTCTTCCTTCCATCATCCCTTCTTTCTCTTTCTTCCTTTCTTTCTTCCCTCTCCCATCATCCCTTCTTTCTTCCTTTCCTTTATCTTCCCTTTTTCTTTTTTCCCTTCCATCATCTCTTATTTCACTTTCTTTTTTCCCTCTCTCCCATCATTCTTCTTTTCTTTTTTGTTTTTTCTTCTCTTTCTTCCATAATCTCTTTTTTTTCTTTTTTCTTCCCTCTCTCACATCATCACTTCTTTCTTCCCTTTATATTCTCTTCTTTTTCTTTCGTCCCTTCCTTCCATCATTCCTTCTTTTGCTTTCTTCAATCTCTCCCTTCATCCCTTCCTTCCATCATTCCTTCTTTCACTTTCTTTCCTCTCCCATCATCCGTTCTTTCTTCTCTTCCTTTATCCTCCCATCTGTTTTTCTTTTTCCACTCTCTTCCATCATCCCTTCTTTTTCCCCTTCATCTTTTACTTCCCTTCCTTTCATCATCCCTTCTTTCTTCCCTCCCTTCCTTCCTTTTTCCTTCTTTCTCTTTTTCTTCCTCATATCTTCCTGTTTCCTTCCTTTTTTCTGTCTTCTCACTTCCATTTCCTTCCTTGCTTCTTTCCTTCCTCCCTTCCCCTCAAACACAAATCATCTCACAGCAGCCAATCCGCTTCACCATCTTTCTTCCCCGGAGACATCAGAGAGGGCCACTTCACCCAGTGACAACCAATTCACTTTGTTCGCTTTTCTTGCCCTCTGCTGAGCCTAAAAGGGATGTCTCTTATAGTTTAAACTTTAAGTTGGATCATGAAGGGTTTGTGTGCCAAGTTTGGTCAAGACCCACCAAAACATGGAGGAGCCCTTGAGGTACAAACCAACAAACCAACCAATAGAGCTAGACATACTTTGACTTGGGAAGTTAGAAGCAATACATCTGGAAAGGGATGGAGAAGAGGAAAGGGAACGAATGGCTCATTCCAGTTTGGGGATAACAAGGAGAGTATGTATGCCAACCAAGGGCAAGATGGATGGATGGCATCCTTGAAGTGACTGGACTGACCTTGAAGGAGCTGGGGGTGGTGACGGCCGACAGGGAGCTCTGGCGGGGGATGGTCCAGGAGGTCACGAAGAGTCGGAGACGAATGAACAACAACATGGATGCCTTACTTATCTGTCTCGTATAGATTGAGTCAGGAACAACAATAGATTGGACACGTAATGCCAGTCAAAAGAAGGTGCATTAAGTACAATCAATACATACTTTGAGAGCTCCAAGAAAAATGCAGGGAACAAAATGAACCTCTGTAATAATGGCATTTATTGACCTTGCAAAGGCATTCGACGCAGTGAATGGGAGTGCTCTCCTGGCCATCATCTTCAAAACTGGATGATTTATGAACATCCTGGACAGCAATGGTTCCCAAAGTGACCCATTTAAGGTGTAATTAGGTGTCAAATAGCGATGTGATTGTGCTCCAACCTTATTCTCCATCTTCATCACTATGAATCCGCACCATATTGGGAATCTCTTTAACCTCCGCAGGCTGAAAACCAAAAGTGAAGTCAAAACAATGTCTGTTATAGAACTCCAATATGCCAATGATATCGTAGTATGTTCTCATTCAGAGGATACAGATACAGAATGGGGGACGATGCCTGGCTTGAGAGCAGTACGTGTGAAAAAGATCTTGGAGTCCTCGTGGACAACAAGTTAAACGTGAGCCAACAATGTGATGTGGCGGCAAAAAAAGCCAATGGGATTTTGGCCTGCATCAATAGGAGCCTAGCGTCTAGATCTAAGGAAGTCATGCTCCCCATGCTCTATTCCGCCTTGGAATATTGTGTCCAGTTCTGGGCACCACAATTTAAGGGAGATGTTGACAAGTTGTGTCCAGAGGAGGGCGACTAAAATGATCAAGGGTCTGGAGAACAAGCCCTATGAGGAGCGGCTTAAGGAGCTGGGCATGTTTAGCCTGAAGAAGAGAAGGCTGAGAGGAGACATGATAGCCATGTATAAATATGTGAGAGGAAGCCAAAGGGAGGAGGAGGGAGCAAGCTTGTTTTCTGCTTCCCTGGAGATTCGGACAAGGAACAATGGCTTCAAACTACAAGAGAGGAGATTCCATCTGAACACGAGGAAGAACTTCCTGACTGTGAGAGCTGTTCAGCAGTGGAACTCTCTGCCCTGGAGTGTGGTGGAGGCTCCTTCTTTGGAAGCTTTTAAACAGAGGCTGGATGGCCATCTGTCAGGGGTGATTTGAATGCACATATTCCTGCTTCTTGGCAGAATGGGGTTGGACTGGATGACGGCCCATGAGGCCTCTTCCAATTCTTTGATTCTATGATTCTATGAATGGTTCCCAAAGTGACCCATTTAAGGTGGAATCAGGTGTCAAACAGGTACGTGATTGTGCTCCAACCTTATTCTCAATCTTCATCGCTATGATTCTGCACTTTATTGGCAATCTCTTTAACTTCCCCAGGCTGAAAGCCAAAAGTGAAATTTCACTAGGCAGGGCCAGATGCATGGATAAAATTATAATAATAATAATAATAATAATAATAATAATAATAATAATAATAATAATAATAAAAACACTGGGAGATAGGACAAGCAGTCCATCCTCCAGGAAAGAAAGCCTGACTGCTCACTGGAGGGAAGGAGATGAGAGGCCAAGATGAAGAACTTTGGCCACATCATGAGAAGAAAGGAAAGCTTGGAGAAGAGAATGATGCTGGGGAAAATGGAAGGAAAAAGGAAGAGGGGCTGACCAAGTGGGATGGATGGTATCCTTGAAGTGACTGGCTTGACTCTGAAGGAGCTGGGGGTGGTGCAGGCCAATAGGGAGCTCTGGCCTGGGATGGTCCAGGAGGTCACGAAGAGTTGGAAGCGACTGAACAAATAAACAACAATGTCATTAAAAGACATTCCTGAGTCCCTTGGGGAGATGGTGGCGGGGTATAAATAAATAAATAAATAAATAAATAAATAAATAAATAAATAAATAATAATAATTATTATTATTATAATAATAATAATTATTATTATTATTATTATATTCCTTATTTTATTTTATTCAGTTCCTTTATTCCATTCCATTTGCTTTCAGGCTAAGGAAGTGTATTGCAATTGCTAGCAGCCACCACTAGGAGGAGGTATTTCACTGTTGCACACATTTATGCCAATAGGTTCTTGAGGTCTCACAACTTCTGAGGATGCTTGCCATAGATGCAGGTGAAACGTCAGGAGAGAATGCCTCTAGAACATTATTTATTTAAATTTATTTAAAACTTTTATATCCCGATCTTCTCAACCTCCGTAGAGGGACTCAGACCGGCTTATAGCCCGAAACATGGCCATATAGCCAAGTATCCTCAGAGGTAGTGAGGTCTGTTGGAACTAGGAAAGTGGGTTTATGTATCTGTGGAATGACCAGGGTGGGACAAAGGACTCTTGTCTGCTGGAGCTAGGTGGGAATGTTTCAACTGTACTGTCGAAGGCTTTCATGGCCAGAATCACTGGGTTGTTGTATGTTTTTCAGGCTATGTGGCCATGTTCTAGAGGCATTCTCTCCTGACGTTTCGCCTGCATCTATGGCAAGCATCCTCAGAGGTAGTGAGGTCTGTTGGAACTAGGAAAGTGGGTTTATATATCTGTGGAATGACCAGGGTGGGACTAAGAACTCTTGTCTGCTGGAGCTAGGTGGGAATGTTTCAACTGTACTGTCGAAGGCTTTCATGGCCAGAATCACTGGGTTGTTGTATGTTTTTCAGGCTATGTGGCCATGTTCTAGAGGCATTCTCTCCTGACGTTTCGCCTGCATCTATGGCAAGCATCCTCAGAGGTAGTGAGGTCTGTTGGAACTAGGAAAAAGGGTTTATATATCTGTGGAATGACCAGGGTGGGACTAAGAACTCTTGTCTGCTGGAGCTAGGTGTGAATGTTTCAACTGATTTTCCCAGGCTCAGCCAGGCTTTCAAATGCTAATGAAGGTGGTCAGTTGAAACATTCACACCTAGCTCCAGCAGAGAAGAGCTCTTTGCCCCACCCCAGCCATTCCACAGATATATAAACCCATTGTCCTAATTCCAACAGACCTCACTACCTCTGAGGTTGCTTGCCATAGATGCAGGCGAAACGTCAGGAGAAATGCCTCTAGAACATGGCCCTATAGCACGAAAAAAACCCACAAGAACCTAGTGATTCCAGCCATGAAAGCCTTCGACAATACATATGCCAATAGGCTTCTTGCTGCAATGTTCTCAACCATGAATGCATGCCCTATATATGCAAGACTGCTATTCCCGGTGCTTATACGTAGCTCCTATAAAACTACAACTCCCAGGATTCCGGAGCATTGAGCCAGGGCAGTTCAAGGGGTATCTTACTTACTTACTTACTTACTTACTTAGGCAATCCCTCGTTTTCCGACAATGATGGTCCTCCAAGTGTAGTGTCCTGGGGGTGGGTCCGTAGGTGACTGTGGAGCCCAATTCTTGATCTGCATGTTGTCCCGCAGTGAGGGCATCGGTTTCTGGTCAGGATTGGCTTGAGGTGCCTTCCAATCGGCACATTTCTGTCTTTCGCCCTCCATTCGTGCCTCTTCAAATTCCACAGCACTGCTGGTCACAGCTGACCTCCAGCTGGAATGCTCAAAGGCCAGGGATTCCCAGTTCTCAGTGTCTATGCCACAGTTTTTAAGGTTGGCTTTGAGCCCATCTTTCAATCTCTTTTCCTGCCCAACAACATTCTGTTTTCCATTCCTGAGTTCGGAGTAGAGCAACTGCTTTGGGAGACGGTGGTCGGGCATCTGGACAACGTGGCCGGTCCAGAAGTTGATGGCAGAGGACCATCGCTTCAATGCTTCTTCCAGCACACTGACATTTGTCCACTTGTCTTCAAACTGCATTCATTCTGCAATGTAAATGGATGCACTTTTATTCCAAAACTCAAAACACTAGAACTTGCAGTATTCCACTTAGCCACCAGAGGGTGCTCTGTGCATGGAAATCTTATAGAGAATTGTGTTAGTTTTCAGGAAGGACAGAAATTCTCAATGTATTTATCCCTGTATATGTGTGTGAGTTTGTGTTGAAGTATCATTGTTTGGAAAGTTACCCTAAAAACCATCAGGATATTGAGCGCAGCAATTTTGGAATGCTAGATCCTGTTGCTACTAGGAGTTTACAATCGACTTTTTCTAAGTAACAGGGAGGACCAGAACCTTTTCTGTTACAACTGCCACAAATTAATTGGGTGTGTTTTCTGTTCCTGCATATAACAAAACACTAAGGGTTGCTAGCTTTGAGCTTTGCATTTTGGCTTAGCTTGATGGCTCATTTCAAACTGAAAACAACCTTTGGCTGTTGCAGGGAGCGGTTACACAGCGTCCTGAAGCTGAAGAGTGAATCCATTTGGAGTGCCAAGGAAACTGCTTGTTTGTGACAAGACAAGGACATTCTACTGCTTCAGCATATAACAAGGCACTAAGTTTGCAAGCTTTGAGCTTTGCATTTGGCTTAACTTGATGGCTCGTTTTGAGCTGGAGAAACCTTTGGCTGTTGCTGGGAGTGGTTATGCAGCATCTAACAGCAGAGTGAAGCTGTTTGGAGTGCCAAGGAAACTGCTTGTTTGTGACAAGACAAGGACATTCTACTGCTTCAGCATATAACAAGACACCAAGTTTGCAAGGTTTGAACTTTGCATTTGGTTTAGCTTGATGGTTCATTCTGAGCTGAAGAAACCTTTGGCTGTTGCTGGCAATGGTTATGCAGCGTCCTGAAGCTGAAGAGTGAAGCCGTTTGGAGTGCCAAGGAAACTGCTTGTTTGTGACAAGGCAAGGACATTCTACTGCTTCAGCATATAACAAGTCACTAAGTTTGCAAGCTTTGAACTTTGCATTTGGCTTAGCTTGATGGCTCATTCTGAGCTGAAGAAACCTTTGGCTGTTGCTGGGAGTGGTTATGCAGCGTCCTGAAGCTGAAGAGTGAATCCGTTTGGAGTGCCAAGGAAACTGCTTGTTTGTGACAAGACAAGGACATTCTTCTGCTTCAGCATATAACAAGACACTAAGTTTGCAAGATTTGAGCTTTGCATTTGGCTTAGCCTGATGGCTCGCTTTGAGCTGAAGAAACCTTTGGCTGTTGCTGGGAGTGGTTATGCAGCATCTAACAGCAGAGTGAAGCTGTTTGGAGTGCCAAGGAAACTGCTTGTTTGTGACAAGTCAAGGAGATTCTACTGCTTCAGCATATAACAAGACACCAAGTTTGCAAGCTTTGAGCTTTGCATTTGGTTTAGCTTGATGGCTCATTTTGAGCTGAAGAAACCTTTGGCTGTTGCTGGGAGCGGTTATGCAGCGTCCTGAAGCTGAAGAGTGAAGCCATTTGGAGTGCCAAGGAAACTGCTTGTTTGTGACAAGGCAAGGACATTCTACTGCTTCAGAATATAACAGGAGCCCCCGGTGGCGCAGTGGGTTAAACCCCTGTGCCGGCAGGACTGAAGACCGACAGGTCGCAGGTTCGAATCCGGAGAGAGGCGGATGAGCTCCCTCTATCAGCTCCAGCTCTTCATGCGGGGACATGAGAGAAGCCTCCCATAAGGATGATAAAACATCAAATCATCCGGGCATCCCCTGGGCAACGTCCTTGCAGACAGCCAATTCTCTCACACCAGAAGCGACTTGCAGTTTCTCAGGTCTCTCTTGACATGACAAAAAAAAAGCATATAACAAGGCACTAAGTTTGCAACCTTTGAGCTTTGCATTGGGCTTAGCTTGATGGCTCATTTCGAACTGAAAAAATCTTTGGCTATTGCTGGGAGTGGTTATGCAGCGTCCTGAAGCTGAAGACTGAAGCCATTTGGAGTGCCAAGGAAACTTGTTTATGGCAAGACAAGGACTTTCTACTGATAACTAAGTAGAGAGACTGCATTATTTTGCTATATGTTTGCATATTGTCGTGTAAAGAAGAATCATAGAATCATAGAATCAAAGAGTTGGAAGAGACCTCATGGGTCATCCAGTCCAACCCCATTCTGCCAAGAAGCAGGAATATTGCATTCAAATCACCCCTGACAGATGGCCATCCAGCCTCTGTTCAAAAGCTTCCAAAGAAGGAGCCTCCGCCACACTCTGGGACAGAGAGTTCCACTGCTGAACGGCTCTCACAGTCAGGAAGTTCTTCCTCATGTTCAGATGGAATCTCCTCTCTTGTAGTTTGAAGCCATTGTTCCACATCCTAGTCTCCAAGGAAGCAGAAAACAAGCTTGCTCCCTCCTCCCTAGGACTTCCACTCATGTATTGATCCATGGCTATCATATCTCCTCTCAGCCTTCTCTTCTTCAGGCTAAACATGCCCAGCTCCTTAAGCCGCTCCTCATAGGGCTTGTTCTCCAGACCCTTGATCATTTGAGTTGCCCTCCTCTGGACACATATCACCAGAGATATTGTTTGTTGTATATTGGTGAGAACAATCCTTTTGTTTTGCTTTGTGTTTTTAATCTACGGTGGATAGAACTATATTTTTGTTTCTACTTAAAGCAACAGACACATGTGTATTTTTTTTTTGAGTTTTTATCACACTGAGAGTAAAAAGGGCTGAGACATTCTGCGGGTTGCTAATGCTATTCTGACAGATCCCGTGCTTTCCCTTTGGCATTATACATTCATCGAGATGGCATAAAAAAGGAGGAAGGGAGAAGGAAAGCAAATAAAGGAATGGAGACTCACTCGTTTCCATTTTAGCATGGGTTTCTATGGTTATCAACCCACTTCTTTATATGCAGTACAGGATGATATTAATAGTAATAGAATTATTATTAGAATAATAATGTTATTGCAAGTATTGTTATTATTATTATTAATAATAATAATAATAATAATAATAATAATAATAGAGGCATTGTTATGCATAATAATTCCAATATAATAATAATAATAATAATAATAATAATAATAATAACCCGCTGTTCATTAGGAGGCAGGAGACTGGAAAGGCCCCCATCCCTCCATCTCTCTCTTTCTATCCTTCACATAAGCAACACTCCCTCCCTTCCTTCCTCCCTTCCTTCTCTCTCACTCTTTCTCTCTCTCGCTTCTTTCCACTCTTTCCCTTCCTACTTTTCTTTTTCCTGCCATTGTTATGCATAAGTCCAATGTATCATTATTATTATTATTATATTGCTATGCAATTTTCATTATTATTGCAAAGTATTATTGTTGCAAGTATTGTTATGCATCATTCTTATGCATAATAATAGTAATAACAATTCCAATATAGTAATAACAATAATGGAGTCATTGTGATGCTGTTATTATTATTATTATTATTATTATTATTATTATTATTATTATTATTATTTGTTGTTGTTGTTGTTGTTGTTCATTCGTTCAGTCGTCTCCGACTCTTCGTGACCTCATGGACCAGCCCACGCCAGAGCTCCCTGTCGGCCGTCACCACCCCCAGCTCCTTCAAGGTCTGTCCAGTCACTTCAAGGATGCCATCCATCCATCTTGCCCTTGGTCGGCCCCTCTTCCTTTTGCCTTCCACTTTCCCCAGCATAATTGTCTTCTCTAGGCTTTCCTGTCTCCTCATGATGTGGCCAAAGTACTTCAACTTTGTCTCTATTCTCCTTCCCTCCAGTGAGCAGTCGGGCTTTATTTCCTGGAGGATGGACTGGTTGGATCTTCTCGCAGTCCAAGGCACTCTCAGAACTTTCCTCCAACACCACAGCTCAAAAGCATCTCTCTTCCTTCGCTCAGCCTTCCCTAAGGTCCAGCTCTCACATCCGTAGGTGACTACAGGGAATACCATGGCTTGGACTAGGCAATGGATCTTGGTTGCCAGTCTGATGTCTCTACTCTTCACTATTTTATCGAGACTGGACATTGCTCTCCTCCCAAGAAGTAAGCGTCTTCTGATTTCCTGGCCACAGTCTGCATCTGCAGTAATCTTTGCACCTAGAAATACAAAGTCTGTCACGGCCTCCACGGTTTCTCCCTCTATTTTCCAGTTGTCAATCATTCTTGTTGCCATAATCCTGGTTTTTTTGACGTTTAGCTGCAACCCGGCTTTTGCGCTTTCTTCTTTCACCTTGATTAGAAGGCTCCTCAGCTCCTCCTCGCTTTCGGCCATCAGAGTGGTGTCATCTGCATATCTGAGTTTGTTAATGTTTCTTCCAGCAATTTTCACCCCAGCTTTGCATTCATCCAGCCCCGCACATCGCATGATGTGTTCTGCATACAAGTTAAAAAGGTTGGGTGAGAGGATGCAGCCTTGCCGTACGCCTTTCCCAATCTTGAACCAGTCTGTTGTTCCGTGGTCAGTTCTGACTGTTGCTACTTGGTCCTTGTACAGATTCCTCAGGAGAGAGACAAGGTGGCTTGGGATGCCCATCCCACCAAGAACTTGCCACAATTTATTATGATCCACACAGTCAAAGGCTTTAGAATAGTCAATGAAGCAGAAGTAGATGTTTTTCTGAAACTCCCTGCCTTTCTCCATTATCCAGCGGATATTGGCAATCTGGTCTCTGGTTCCTCTGCCTTTTCTAAACCCAGCTTGAACATCTGGCCACTCTCGCTCCATGTCTTGCTGGAGTCTTCCTTGCAGGATCTTGAGCATTACCTTACTGGCATGATGAGAAATAAGGGCCACTGTACGGAAGTATTATTATTATTACAGTATTATTATTGCAAGTATTGTTATTGCTATCCCTAATAATAATAATAGAGCCATTGTTATGCATAAGTCCAATGTATCATTATTATTATTATTATTATTATTATTATTATTATTATTATATTGTTATGCAATTTTCATTATTATTGCAAAGTATTATTGTTGCAAGTATTGTTATGCATCATTCTTATGCATAATAATAGTAATAACAATTCCAATATAGTAATAACAATAATGGAGTCATTGTGATGCTATTATTATTATTATTATTATTATTATTATTATTATTACAGTATTATTATTACAGTATTATTATTGCAAGTATTGTTATTGCTATCCCTAATAATAATAATAGAGCCATTGTTATGCATAACAATAATTAATAATTAATAATAATAATAATAATTTCAATATAATAATAACAGAGTCGTTATGAAATTATTATTATTGGAGTATTATTATTGTTTTTATTAATAGTAATGACAATTGCCATTGTTATGCATAAGTCCAATGTAGTATTATTATTATTATTTTATGCAATTATATTGTTATTATTGGAAGTATTATTATTGCAAGTACTGTTACGCAACATTGTTATTCATACTAGTCATTGTTATGCATACTAATAACAACTTAATAATAATTATAATATTAATTCAAGTATAAATTTGTTATGCATAATAATGATAATAATAATTCCAATATTATAATAATAATAATGAGTCATTGTTATGCAATTATTATTATTAGAGTATTGTTATTGTTTTTCTTAATAGTAATGACAATTGCCATTGTTATGCATAAGCCCCATGTATTATTATTATTATTACTATTATTATTATTATATTTTTATTCAATATATTATTAATGGAAGTATTATTATTGCAAGTACTGTTATGCAACATTATTATGCATAGTAGTCATTGTTATGTATGCTAATAACAACTTAATAATAATAATAACAATTCAAATATAATACTATTATTATTAATAATAAATAGGATTTTATTTTTATTCACCTTTGTTATGCATAAGCCCCATGTATTATTATTATTATATTGTTATGCAATTTTTTATTATTGCAAGTATTATTATTGCAAGTATTATTATGCAACATTGTTATGCATACTAGTCATTGTTATGCATACTAATAACAACTTATTATTATTAATAATAATATTAATTCAAATATAATACTATTGTTAATAATAATAAATAGGATTTTGTTTTTTATTCATGTTTCCTCAAGGCAGGTGACAACATAGTTCAAATGCCTAGGTAAAAACCCATTAAAAGCTATATTTCTGCCATTCTGTGTGTGTTGGAAAGCATGCAATAGGATCCCGAGAGATGCCAATCACCTCCCTTGCCCTACATTTCCAAAGGCCTGCGTAAGATAACACCGGCCTTTCATATCTGCAGCGGCCGTGAGTATTAATGTATGAGAGCCATCTCTCCGGTTACCGACAGTCTATTTCCCTGAGTAGCACATTCTCTCCTTTGTTCCACTTGCAATAGCTCTGGCTGTAGTAATAATACTATCCATAGAAGAACCCCAGGAAGCCATGGACTTCCTTTGTTCCCAGCTCGGCTGATGGACTGCAGTGTGCACATGCAATGAGTTCAGCTGCATCTACACTGCAGAATTAACCCAGTTTGAGACCACTTGAACTGCCATGGCTCAATGCTATGGCATCCTGGGAGATGTCGTTTTAGTGAGGCATCCGCACCACTTGGAGAAGTAGAACTACAACTCCCAGAGATCCATAGCATTGAGTTCAAGTGAGGTCACGCTGCATTAATGTATGTATGTATGTATGTATGTATGTATGTATGTATGTATGTATGTTGGTTTGAACCACCAAGGCTCCTATACTGCTCAATGGATCTGGACCAAACATTGGCACAAATATCATTCGTAATCCAACTTGAAATCATTGATTGGTTTGAACTTTTGGACAACTCCCAGGGATCCATAACACTGAGTTCAATTGAGGTCACACTGCATTAATGTGTGTACGTATGTATGTTGGTTTGAACCACCAAGGCTCCTATACTGCTCAATGGATCTGGACCAAACTTTGGCACAAAGATAATTCGTAATCCAACTTGAAATCATTGATTGGTTTGAACTTTTGGACAACTCCCAGGAATCCATAGCATTGAGTTCAAGTGAGGTCACACTGCATTAATGTATGTATGTATGTTGGTTTGAACCACCAAGGCTCCTATACTGCTCAATGGATCTGGACCAAACTTTGGCACAAATATCATTCGTAATCCAACTTGAAATCATTGATTGGTTTGAACTTTTGTACAACTCCCAGGGATCCATAGCATTGAGTTCAAGTGAGGTCACACTGCATTAATAGATGTATGTATGTTGGTTTGAACCACCAAGGCTCCTATACTGCTCAATGGATCTGGACCGAACTTTGGTACAACGATCTCTCATAATCCAACTTGAAATCATTGATTGGTTTGAACTTTTGGACAACTCCCAGGAATCCATAGCATTGAGTTCAAGTGAGGTCACACTGCATTAATGTATGTATGTATGTTGGTTTGAACCACCAAGGCTCCTATACTGCTCAATGGATCTGGACCAAACTTTGGCACAAAGATAATTCGTAATCCAACTTGAAATCACTGATTGGTTTGAACTTTTGGACAACTCCCAGGAATCCATAGCATTGAGTTCAAGTGAGGTCACACTGCATTAATGTATGTATGTATGTTGGTTTGAACCACCAAGGCTCCTATACTGCTCAATGGATCTGGACCAAACTTTGGCACAAAGATAATTCGTAATCCAACTTGAAATCATTGATTGGTTTGAACTTTTGGACAACTCCCAGGAATCCATAGCATTGAGTTCAAGTGAGGTCACACTGCATTAATGTATGTATGTATGTTGGTTTGAACCACCAAGGCTCCTATACTGCTCAATGGATCTGGACCAAACTTTGGCACAAAGATAATTCGTAATCCAACTTGAAATCACTGATTGGTTTGAACTTTTGGACAACTCCCAGGAATCCATAGCATTGAGTTCAAGTGAGGTCACACTGCATTAATGTATGTATGTATGTTGGTTTGAACCACCAAGGCTCCTATACTGCTCAATGGATCTGGACCAAACTTTGGCACAAAGATAATTCGTAATCCAACTTGAAATCACTGATTGGTTTGAACTTTTGGACAACTCCCAGGAATCCATAGCATTGAGTTCAAGTGAGGTCACACTGCATTAATGTATGTATGTATGTTGGTTTGAACCACCAAGGCTCCTATACTGCTCAATGGATCTGGACCAAACTTTGGCACAAAGATAATTCGTAATCCAACTTGAAATCATTGATTGGTTTGAACTTTTGGACAACTCCCAGGAATCCATAGCATTGAGTTCAAGTGAGGTCACACTGCATTAATGTATGTATGTATGTTGGTTTGAACCACCAAGGCTCCTATACTGCTCAATGGATCTGGACCAAACTTTGGCACAAAGATAATTCGTAATCCAACTTGAAATCACTGATTGGTTTGAACTTTTGGACAACTCCCAGGGATCCATAACATTGAGTTCAAGTGAGGTCACCCTGTATTAATGGATGTTTGTATGTTGGTTTGAACCACCAAGGCTCCTATCCTGCTCAATGGATCTGGACCGAACTTTGGCACAAAGATCATTCGTAATCCAACTTGACATCATTGATTGGTTTGAACTAAAAGAACCACCCTTTTGGGGGCCAGAATAGAGAGAAAGGAAAGGAACAAAGCAGATTGGCTGTCGCTGGGTGAAGTGGCCCTCTGTGATGTCAGTGGGGAAGAAAGGAGGGAGACAGATTGGATGTTGGAAGGTGGTGTGCGTAGAAGAGGAAGGAAAGAAAGAGAGAAAAAGAAAGGGAAAAGGGAAAAGGGAAGGAAGGAAGGAAGGAAGGAGTGGTGGAGAGGAAGGAAGGAAGATGGAAAGAAGATGGAGGGAAAGAGAGAGGAAGAAAGAAAAGATGGAAAGAAAGAAGATAGAGGGAGGGAAAGAAAGAGAGGGGGAAGGAAGGAAAGAGAGAATAAAGAGAGAAAGAGGAAGGAAGGGAGGAATGAAGGGATAGAAGGAAGGAAGGATAAGATGGAAAGAAAGAAGGGGAGGGAGAGAGAGAGGAAGAAGGAAAGAGAAGAAAGAGAAGGAAGGAAGGAGGGAAGGAAGGAAGGAAGGAAGGAAGGAGGAAGGAAAGAAGAAGGAAGGAGGAGAGAAGAGGGAAAGAAGAAGGGGAGGGAAAGAAAAAGAGGGGAGGAAGGAAAGAGAGGAATAAAAGAGAGAAGAGGAAGGGAGGGAGGAAAGGAAGGAAGGAAAAAGGAAAGGAAGGAGGGAGGGAAGGGGAGGAAGGAAAAGGAAGGAGGAAGAAGGAAGGAAGGAAGAAGGAAGGAAGGAAGGAAGGAGAAGATGGAAAGCAAGAAGATGAAGGGAGATAGAGAGAGAGGGAAGAAAGGAAAGAGAGAAGGGAGAGGAAAGAAGGAGAAGAGGGGGGAAAGAAGATGAGGGTAGGGAGAGGAAGAGAGTGAATGAAGGAAAGAGAAGAAAGAGAAAAAGAGAAAGGGAGGGAGGAAAGAAGGAAGGAAGGAGAAGATGGAAAGAAAGAAGATGGAGGGAGGTAGAGAAAGAGGGAAGAAAGGAAAGAGAGAAGAGAGAGGAAGGAAGGAAGGAAGGAAGGAAGGAAGAAAGGAAGGAAGGAAGGAAGAGGGGGGGGAAAGAAGATGAGGGGAGGGAGAGAAAGAGAGAGTGAATGACGGAAAGAGAAAAAAGAGATAAAGAGGAAGGGAGGGAGGAAAGAAGGAAAGGAAGGAAGGAAGGAAGGAGAAGATGGAAAGAAAGAAGATGGAGGGAGGTAGAAAGAGAGGGAAGAAAGGAAAAAGAAAAAGAAAGAAAGAAAAGAAAAAGAAAGAGGAGGAGGGAGAGAAAGAAATATAGAAGGAAGGAAGGAAGGAAGGAAGGAAGGAAGGAAGGAAGGAAGGAAGGAAGGAAGGAGAGAAGAATGACGGGAAAGAAAGAAGCCAGAGAGATAGAAGGAAGGAGGGAGGGAAGGAAGGAAGGAAGGAAGGAAGAAGAGAAGGGAGGGAAACAGAGGGAAGAAGTGAGAGAGAAGGAAGAAAGGAAGGAAAGAGAGAAGTAGGAAGGGAAAGAGAGAAAAGAAGCAAGAGAGAGAAAGAGAGAGAGAGAAGGAAGGAAGGGAGTGTTGTTTATGTGAAGGATAGAAAGAGAGAGATGGGGGCCTTTCCAGCCAGATTAACCTGCCTCCTAATGAACAGCGGGTGGCCTGAAGGAGGCTTAGGGGCTTAGCAAGGTGAAACCAGGTTGCCCAAGGCAGGGAGAGAGGGAGAGAGAAGGAAATAAAGAAATGGAGAGAAGAAGGGAAGGAGGAAGGAAGGATGGAAGAAAGGAAAAGAGAGAGGGGGAGGAAGGTGGGAACCAAAGAAATAAAGAAGGAAGAAAGGAAGTGAAAGAGAGGAAGGGAGGGAGGAAAAGAGAGGAGGGAAGGAATAAAAGAGAGGAAGGAAGA
>NW_026847549.1:5180402-5198691 GCF_025583915.1 Anolis sagrei ordinatus | reverse complement strand
GCGCCTCTGCGCCCCTGGCAAAAGAAGTGTTCTGCGACCGCTTACTTCGCGTAATGGACGAGCCGCCCCTGGCTGGAGGTTTAGCCTAGCTGGTAAATCATCAGCAATTATAAGACCTATCAACCAAAAGGTAGCAAGTTTGAAGCCCTGGGTTGGCGTGAGCTACCAACTGTCAGCCTAGCTCATTGTTTACCTAAGCAATTCGAAAACAGCTGTGATTAGAGAAATTAGGTACCACTAAAAAGTGGGGGAGGTGTTTTACGACGCCATAAAGAAAGATCAGAAAATGCTGGGCGACCAAAAGGAAGGAGGAAATCCTGACGGCTCTGGCTCTTCGTCATAAAGGAAAGAGCAACAGCACCCCCTGGACTCGAGCCCAAACTTCCACGGCACCAAAAACAACTGAAAACAAACCACGTCCTGTTCTGTCTGTCTGTGTATTGTCTATACAAAGCGGCATTGAGTGTTTGCCGTGTATATGTACTGTGATCCGCCTTGAGTCCCCCTCGGGGTGAGAAGGGCGGAATATAAATAAAGCATTGTTGTTGTTGTTGTTGTAGATAGATAGATAGGTAGATAGATAGATAGATAGACAGACAGACAGACAGACAGACAGACAGACAGACAGACAGACAGACAGACAGACGTCTAGAGTTGGAAGGCTCCCCCCAATGGCCACCCAGTCCAACTCCATTCTGCCAGGTAGGGAGACACCATCAAAACCCTCCCAACAGATGGCCACCCAGCCTCATAGACATTTAGACAATAAATAGAGCTATATAATTATAGAATGGGGGCCAGGTATCTCATTTTCAGGTGGGATGAAGATGGGAATGAGGGGGAGACATCTTTGACCTTAAGTGGGTTGTCCACACCACCTCTGAGTCTTACCTGTAGCACAGGTGAGAGCCCATCTCCTTCTCCCTATGGTTTATCGGGGGCCAGCTGTCTCATTTTCACATGGGATCCATCTATCTATTCATGTATGTATGGAAGGGACATAGATTGATAGAAACATGGATCGATAGAAAGATAATACATGGATCGATAGATTACATAGATAGATTCCTAGGGTAGGAAGGGGTCTCTAAAGGCCATCTAGTCCAACTCCTTCTGCCATTATGCAGGAAGACACAATCCAAGCCCTCCCAACTGATGGGCAACGAGCCTCAGAGACGCTTCGAAGGTTCATATAGATAAATAGAGCTATAGAATTCTAGAATTCAAGAGTTTGAAGACATATGGATCTATAGATACATGGATCTATAGGTGCATACATACATGGATAGATAGATGGATCTATAGACACAAGGATCTATAGATAGATGGGTCTATAGATGCATAGATAGATGGATCTATAGACGCATGGATCTATAGATACATGGATCTATAGATGCATACATACATGGATAGATAGATGGATCTATAGACACATATATACATAGATGAAGATGGGTATGAAGGAACAATGTATTTGAACTTTAGTGGGTTGTCCACTCCACCTCTGAGTCTTACCTGTGGCAGGTGAGAGCCCATCTCTTTCTCCCTATAGTTTATTGAGGGCCAACTGTCTCATTTTCAGGTGGGATGAAGATGGGAATGAGGGGGAGACATCTTTGACCTTTAGTAGGTTGTCCACACCACCTTCAAGTCTTACCTGTGGCACAGGTGAGAGCCCATCTCTTTCTCCCTATAGTTTATTGAGGGTCAACTGTCTCATTTTCAGGTGGGATGAAGACTGGAATGGGGGGAAGACATCTTTGACCTTTAGTAGGTTGTCCACACCACCTCCGAGTCTTACCGGTGGTACAGGTAAGAGCCCATCTTCTTCTCCCTAGGTGTCTCATTTTCAGGTGGGATGAAGACTGGAATGGGGGGAAGACATCTTTGACCTTAAGTGGGTTTTCCACACCACCTCCGAGTCTTACCTGTGGCACAGGTGAGAGCCCATCTCCTTCTCCCTATGGTTTATTGGGGGCCAGGTGTCTCATTTTGAGGTGGGATAAAGACAGGCATGATGGGACATATTTGAAATTGAGTTGTCCACCTCAGAGCTCTTACCTGCCCTGATTTAAAAAAATACCTGCAAAGGTACAGGAATGAGATAGCAAAGCAATGTTTGGGTTTTTTTCCCAATTGGGGTGCCTTCCAAGCGTGCCAGGTGATAATACCTTGCTGCTGGCATGGGTAAGCTCATTGGGAGTGATGGGAGTTGTTGTCTGAAAGTTGCAGAAGGTTGTAAAGGGGGAAAGTCAAGTATTATTAGTAGTAGTAGTATCCATAAGTAGGATACAATAAATTATTATTATTATTATTATTATTATTATTTCTAGTATCTTACTTATTGATACTACATTATTATTATTATTTATTTATTTATTTATTTATTTATTTATTTATTTATTTATTTATTTATTACTGCACTTGTAGACCGCCGTTCTCAGCCCTAGGGCGACTCACGGCGGTGTACAACATATAAAACCAGGTACAATTTACAACGTAAGCAATATCACATCAACAGTAATACTACATTATTATTATTATTATTATTATTATTATTATTATTATTTCTAGTATCTTACTTATTGATACTACATTATTATTATTATTATTATTATTATTATTATTATTATTTCTAGTATCTTACTTATTGATACTACATTATTATTATTATTATTTCTAGTATCTTACTTATTGATACTACATTATTATTATTATTATTATTTCTAGTATCTTACTTATTGATACTACATTATTATTATTATTATTATTTCTAGTATCCTACTTATTGATACTACATTATTATTATTATTTCTAGTATCTTACTTATTGATACTACATTATTATTATTATTATTATTATTATTTCTAGTATCTTACTTATTGATACTACATTATTATTATTATTATTTCTAGTATCTTACTTATTGATACTACATTATTATTATTATTATTATTTCTAGTATCTTACTTATTGATACTACATTAGTAGTAGTAGTAGTAGTAGTAGTTGTTGTTGTAGTATCCTGCCTCTGGATACTAGTACCAATAACAACATACATATTACTATATTATTACTATTATTATTAGTAGTAGTAGTAGTAGTAGTAGTAGTATCCATAGGAAACAATAAATTATTATAATTATAGTTATTATTTCTAGTATCCTACTTATTGATACTACATTATTATTATTATTACTAGTATTTATAGTATCCTGCCAATGGATACTAGCACCAATAACAACATAAATACTACTATATTGTTACTATTAGTAGTAGTAGTGTTCATAAGTAGGATACAATAAATTATAATTATTAGATACTACATTATTATTATTATTATTATTATTACTATTTATAGTGTCCTGCCCATGGATACTAGTACCAATAACAACATAAATATTCCTATATTATTCCTATTAGTAGTAGTAGTATCCATAAGTAGGATACAATACATTATTATTATAATTATTATTTCTAGTATCCTACTTATTGATACTACATTATTATTATTATTATTGTTATTATTATTATTATTATTATTATTATTATTTCTAGTATCCTGCCTGTTGACACTACTACCAATAACATTATTATTATTATTATTATTATTATTATTATTATTATGTATTTATTTTTTATTTTTCACTGGGTTGCTTCTGTGAATAGCTGTGCTCTAAAGCAACTTCTCCAAGCCTTGCATCTGATTTGCAAACACTAACCTAATACTTAGGACACAAACCCAATAACATTATTATTATTATTATTATTATTATTATTATTATTATTATTATTATTATATTCTTTTTATTTTTCATTTTTCATTAGGTTGCTTCAGTGACTAGCTGTGCTCTAAAGCAACTTCTCCAAGCCTTGCATCTGATTTGCAAACACTAACCTAATACTTAGGACACAAACCCAATAACATTATTATTATTATTATTATTATTATTATTATTATTATTATTATTATTATATTCTTTTTATTTTTCATTTTTCATTAGGTTGCTTCAGTGACTAGCTGTGCTCTAAAGCAACTTCTCCAAGCCTTGCATCTGATTTGCAAACACTAACCTAATACTTAGGACACAAACCCAATAACATTATTATTATTATTATTATTATTATTATTATTATTATTATTATTATTATTATTATATTCTTTTTATTTTTCATTTTTCATTAGGTTGCTTCAGTGACTAGCTGTGCTCTAAAGCAACTTCTCCAAGCCTTGCATCTGATTTGCAAACACTAACCTAATACTTAGGACACAAACCCAATAACATTATTATTATTATTATTATTATTATTATTATTATTATTATTATTATTATTATATTCTTTTTATTTTTCATTTTTCATTAGGTTGCTTCAGTGACTAGCTGTGCTCTAAAGCAACTTCTCCAAGCCTTGCATCTGATTTGCAAACACTAACCTAATACTTAGGACACAAACCCAATAACATTATTATTATTATTATTATTATTATTATTATTATTATTATTATATTCTTTTTATTTTTCATTTTTCATTAGGTTGCTTCAGTGACTAGCTGTGCTCTAAAGCAACTTCTCCAAGCCTTGCATCTGATTTGCAAACACTAACCTAATACTTAGGACACAAACCCAATAACATTATTATTATTATTATTATTATTATTATTATTATTATTAACACACATAATTGTGCAATTCAGCATAATTTCAGGGGGGGGGGGGGTGTTTATGATTAGGGACCACTAGATTCAGACTTGCCCTAATGGTCAAGCCTGAGCCCTTGTCCCTTGCAATGAGTTTGCCTTTGCTGGAGGGGATTCTGGGTCTTGCAATGCAAAAAAAGAAGTCAGTGCAGAGCTATTAGGGCATGCATGGCGTTCCTAAAGGCTCCCTCCCTCCCTGGGCCTGTTACCTGACCCCCTTCCTTCTGCTTTGGAAGCCCAGCAACCCCCCAACCCTTAAAAGCCCACCATCTGGCCACCTGTCACTTGATCCCTTCAATGGCTGGACTACAGCAGAGGCTCTTAAAGGGCCAGGCACACACAGAAATGCCAGGGCATGCCATGCAAGGGAGAGCAAGCCAGCCCATGTCCAGTAAAATAAAGTGAAATTCTTGGAAATAATAATAATAATAATAATAATAATAATAATAATAATAATAATAATAATAATAATAATAATAAATTGTTGTTATATTTAATATATTATTATTATATTAATGAAAATAAAATATTAAATAAAGTGAAATTCTTGGAAATAATAATAATAATAAATTGTTATATTTAATATTATTATTATTATAATATTAATGAAAATAAAATAGTAAATAAAGTGAAATTCTTGGAAATAATAATAATAATAAATTGTTGTATTTAATATATTATTATTATTATATTAATGAAAATAAAATATTAAATAAAGTGAAATTCTTGGAAATAATAATAATAATAATAATTTGTTATATTTAATATTATTATTATATTAGTGAAAATAAAATATTAAATAAAGTGAAATTCTTGGAAATAATAATAATAATAAATTGTTGTATTTAATATATTATTATTATTATATTAATGAAAATAAAATATTAAATAAAGTGAAATTCTTGGAAATAATAATAATAATAAATTGTTGTATTTAATATATTATTATTATTATATTAATGAAAATAAAATAGTAAATAAAGTGAAATTCTTGGAAATAATAATAATAATAAATTGTTATATTTAATATTATTATTATTATTATATTAATGAAAATAAAATATTAAATAAAGTGAAATTCTTGGAAATAACAATAATAATAAATTGTTGTATTTAATATATTATTATTATTTTATTAATGAAAATAAAATATTAAATAAAGTGAAATTCTTGGAAATAATAATAATAATAATAAATTGTTGTTGTATTTAATATATTATTATTATTATATTAATGAAAATAAAATAGTAAATAAAGTGAAATTCTTGGAAATAATAATAATAATAATAATAATAATAATAATAAATTGTTGTTGTATTTAATATATTATTATTATTATATTAATGAAAATAAAATAGTAAATAAAGTGAAATTCTTGGAAATAATAATAATAATAAATTGTTATATTTAATATTATTATTATTATTATTATTATTATATTAATGAAAATAAAATATTAAATAAAGTGAAATTCTTGGAAATAATAATAATAATAAATTGTTGTATTTAATATATTATTATTATTATTTTATTAATGAAAATAAAATATTAAATAAAGTGAAATTCTTGGAAATAATAATAATAATAAATTGTTGTATTTAATATATTATTATTATTATTATATTAATGAAAATAAAATATTAAATAAAGTGAAATTCTTGGAAATAATAATAATAATAAATTGTTGTATTTAATATATTATTATTATTTTATTAATGAAAATAAAATATTAAATAAAGTGAAATTCTTGGAAATAATAATAATAATAATAAATTGTTGTTGTATTTAATATATTATTATTATTATATTAATGAAAATAAAATAGCAAATAAAGTGAAATTCTTGGAAATAATAATAATAATAATAATAATAAATTGTTGTTGTATTTTATATATTTTTATTATTATATTAATGAAAATAAAATATTAAATGATTCTTCAGACCCCCCAATAGCTTTGTACCAAGGGAGGCATTGAACATTTAATGGATTGTGTTGACTTTCCTTTGGAAATCTCATCATTATTATTATTTCCAAGAAGCAATAATAAGATTCTTGGTAAGTATGATGATGATGATGATTATTTCCAAGAATCTTCCTAGAATAATAATAATAATAATAATAATAATAATAATAATAATAATAATAGGATTTAAAGATCGAACTGCAAAGACTCTGGCACAAACCAGTCAAGGTGGTCCCAGTGGTGATTGGCACACTGGGTGCAGTGCCTCAAGACCTTGGCCTGTACTTAAAAACAATTGGCACTGACAAGATTACCATCTGCCAGCTGCAGAAGAGTGTCTGCTGTGGACTCATCTTGTTGTGTTTCAAATAATAATAATAATAATTATTATTATTATTATTATTATTATTATTATTATTATTATTATTATTATTATTATTATTTCCAAGAAACTAGCTCATCGGTTCCTAGTTCCTTGTTGGTGATAATAATAATAATAATAATAATAATAATAATAATAATAATAATTTCCATGAAGTTAGCTCATCAGTTCCTAGATTCTTTACAATGTTGTTGTTGTTTTTGTTCTTGTTGTTTTTTCTGAGAAGGTAACTCACCAACTCCTAGATTCTAAGTGGTAATAATAATAATACAATAATAATAATAATAATAATAATAATAATAATAATAATAATAATAATAATGCTTTCCAATAAAATAGCTCACCAGCTCACCAATTCCAAGATTCTTGATAGTAATAATAATAATAATAAAGTTATTATTATTATTATTATTATTATTATTATTATTTCCAAGAAGCTAGCTCACCAGTTCTTATATTCTTGATGGTAATAATCATCATCATCATCACACCGTCACCGCCATCATCATGAAGCTAGCTCACCAATTCCTAGATTCTTGATGGTAATAATAGTACAATAATAATAATAATAATAATAATTTTAAGAAGCTAGCTCACCATTTCCTATATTTGTGATGGTTATTATTATTATTAGACAATAATAATATAGCAATAATAATAATTTCCAAGAAGCTAGCTCACCAATTCCTAGATTATTGATAGTAATAATAATACAATAATAATAATAATAACAACAACAACAATTTCTAAGAATCTAGCTAATCAATTCCTATATTCATTATGGTAGTGATTCTTATTATCATTATATGATAATAATATAGCAATAATAATCATTTCCAGGAAGATGAGAGAGATAATGAGAGAGAGAGAGAGAGAGATAGATAGATAGATAGATAGATAGATAGATAGATAGATAGATAGATAGAGATAGAGACAATATAGAGATAACAGAGAGAGATGGACAGAGAGAGAGATGAGAGAGATGAGAGACATAGAGATAGAGATAATAGAGATGATATAGAGATACAGAAAACAGAGATAGATAGATAGATAGATAGATAGATAGAGAAATAAAGAGATAGAGATAATAGAGAGAGAGATAGAGAGAGAGAGAGAGATGAGAGAGATAATTAGAAAGAGGGATTGAGATAATATATATATATAGAGAGAGAGAGAATATAGAGATAATAGAGAGAGAGATAACAAGAGATAGAGAGATAAAAGAGAGATAGAGAAAATAGAGATAGAGAAATAGAGATATAGATAGAGAGAAAATAGAGAGGTATAGAGAGAGAGATAAATAGAGAGATAGACAGAGATAGAGAGAGAGAAAATGAGAAAGAGATGGAGATAAGATAGATAGATAGATAGATAGATAGATAGATAGATAGATAGAAATAGAGACAATATAGAGATAATAGAGAGAGATGGACAGAGAGAGAGATGAGAGAGATGAGAGACATAGAGATAGAGATAATAGAGATGATATAGAGATACAGATAAAAGAGAGATACAGAAAACAGAGATAGATAGATAGATAGATAGATAGATAGATAGATAGAGAAATAAAGAGATAGAGATAATAGAGAGAGAGAGAGAGAGAGAGAGATGAGAGAGATAATTAGAAAGAGAGACTGAGATTATATATATATATATAGAGAGAGAGAGAATATAGAGATAATAGAGAGAGAGATAACAAGAGATAGAGAGATAAAAGAGAGATAGAGAAAATAGAGATAGAGAAATAGAGATATAGATAGAGAGAAAATAGAGAGGTATAGAGAGAGAGATAAATAGAGAGATAGACAGAGATAGAGAGAGATGAGAGAAAATGAGAAAGAGATGGAGATGATAGATAGATAGATAGATAGATAGATAGATAGATAGAAATAGAGACAATATAGAGATAATAGAGAGAGATGGACAGAGAGAGAGATGAGAGAGATGAGAGACATAGAGATAGAGATAATAGAGATGATATAGAGATACAGATAAAAGAGAGATACAGAAAACAGAGATAGATAGATAGATAGATAGATAGATAGATAGATAGATAGATAGAGAAATAAAGAGATAGAGATAATAGAGAGAGAGAGAGAGAGAGAGAGATGAGAGAGATAATTAGAAAGAGAGACTGAGATTATATATATATATATAGAGAGAGAGAGAATATAGAGATAATAGAGAGAGAGAGATAACAAGAGATAGAGAGATAAAAGAGAGATAGAGAAAATAGAGATAGAGAAATAGAGATATAGATAGAGAGAAAATAGAGAGGTATAGAGAGAGAGATAAATAGAGAGATAGACAGAGATAGAGAGAGATGAGAGAAAATGAGAAAGAGATGGAGATAAGATAGATAGATAGATAGATAGATAGATAGATAGATAGATAGGATAGATAGATTGATTGATAGATGAGATAGAGACAATAGAGAGATAATAGAGAGAGAGCGCGTGGAGGGAGATAATGAGAGACATATATAGAGAAACAATAGAGAGATAGAGATAAAGATGAGATAGAGATAAAAGAGATAGAGAAAATAGAGAGAGAAACAGAGATAGAGATAAATAGAGTCAGAGAGACATAGAGACAGAGAGAGAGAGATAATAGAGAGATAGTCAGAGAAATAGATAAATATAGATAAGAGAGAGATAGAGAGAGATGAGAGAGATAATGAGAGACAATATAGAAATAATAGAGATAATAGAGAAAGAGATAGCTAGAGATAGAGAGATAATAGAGAGATGGACAGAGAGATAGATAGCAATAGAGATGAGAGAGAGAGGGAATGAGAGACATAGAGAGAGAGAGATAATAGAGAGATAAATAGAGAAAGAGAGAGATAAATAGAAATAGATAGATAGATGGATAGAGATGAGATAGAGATATAGAGAGGTAGAAAGAGAGAGAGTTAGATAGATAGAGAAAGAGATAGATAGAGATATATAGATATAGAGATAGGTTGAGATAGATGATAGATAGATAGAAATAGATACATAGAGATAGATAAATACATAGAAATCAATCGATATATTAATAGATATCAGTCGAGATTGAAAAAGATAGAGATAGATACAAATAGGGATTGATATATTGATAGATATAAATATAGATCGATGAATACAGAGAGAGATTAGATGGATAGAGATGAATGGGGAGGCAGACAGATAGAGACAGAAAGAGACCGAAAGGGGGAAGAGGAGGAGGGAGGAAGGAAGGAGAAGGAAGAAGAGGGAAGGAGGGAAGAGGAAGGAAGGAAAGGAGGAAGGAATAGGAAGGAGGGGAAGGAAGGAACGAAGGAAGGAAAAGGAGGAAGGAAAGGAAGGAGGGAGGAGGAGGAAGGGGAAGGAAGGAAGGGGAAGAGAAGGAGGGAGGGAGGGAGGGGGAGGGAGGAAGGAAGGAAGGAAGGAAGGGGAGGGAGGGAGGGAGGGAGGAAGGAAGGAAGGAAGGAAGGAAGGAAGGAAGGAAGGAAGGAAGGAAGGAAGGAGGGGAAAGAAGGAGGGAGTGAAGAAGGAAGTGGGGGAGGAAGGATGGAAGGAAGGGAAGTAGGAAGAAAGGAAGGGAAGAAGGAAGGGAGAGAGAAAGGGTGGAAGGAAGGGAAGGTGGCGAGGGATGCTCTTCTTCTCCTTCTTCCCGACAATAATAATCTCAGAGGTTTTAAAGGCAGGGAAGGAGGGAGGGGGATTAAGGGCTGCTTTCCGTGCGGTCCGCCAAAGGGAGGGGGGTTAGAGGGGTGTTTTGGAGGATGACGTCACTGGGGGGAGGGAGGGAGGGGGGATTAGGGTCCATATATATAGATAGATATAGATAAACTCTGAAGCCAGAAGCGTGTCTGCTGCTGCTGTGTGTATGTGGACGCTAATCCCCGGCTCCCATCTGTCTCCTCTGCAAATCCCAGCCTTTGCAGTTTCAGCAAGCCTTCCCTGCCTGAAAATGCCGGGGACCCACGGAACTACAGCTCCCAGGGCCCCCAAAAGGGGTGTCAAACCGCGTTAAATCTGCAGTGTAGGCAGGCAGGCAGGCAGGCGGAGGAAGGAAAGAGAGGAAGGAAGGAAGGACGGAAGGGAAGGAAGGAAGGAGAAAGAGAGAGAAGGAAGGAAGGAAGGAAGAAGGAAGGAGGAAGGAAGGGAAGGAAGGAAGGAAGGAAGGAAGGAAGAGAAGGAAGGAAGAAGGAAGGAAGGAAGGAAGAGAGAGAAGAAGAAGGAGAGAAGAAGAGAGAAGGAAGGAAGAATGAGAAAGAAGAGAGGGAAGAGAAGGAAGGAAGAGAAGAGAAGAAGGAAGGAAAAGGAAGGAAGGAAGGAAGGAAGGAAGGAAGGAAGAGAAGGAGAGAGGGGAAGAAAGAAGGAAGGAAAAAGAGGAGGAAGGAGAGGAAGAGGAGAGGAGAAGGGAAAGGAAGGAAGGAAGGAATGAAGGAAGGAGAGAGAGAAGAAGAGGAAGGAGAAGGAAGGAAGGAAGGAAGGAAGGAAGGAAGGAAAGGAGAGAAAGAAGAAGAGGAAGGAAGGGAGGAAGAGAGGGAAGAAGAAGAGAGAAGAAGAAAGAAGGAGAGAGAAAGAGAGAGAGGAAGGAAAGAAGGAGAGAAAGAAGAGAGGGAAGAAGGAAGGAAGGAAGGAGGGAGAGAGAAGGAAGGAGAGGAAGGAAGGAAGGAAGGAGAGAAGAAGAGAGAGAAAGGAAAGAAGGAGAGAAAGAAGAGAGGGAAGAAGGAAGGAAGGAAGGAAGGAGAGAAAGAAGAGAGACAGGAAGGAAGGAAGAAAGGAAGGAGAGAAAGAAGAGAGACAGGAAGGAAGGAGATAGGATGATGATGTTGATGATGATGTTTATTGACATTCCGCTTTATCTCTCCTCAAAGCGGTTCACAATTCAAAGCATTACAACCACACAACTTAAAATAATACACACATATTAGAACAGTATTAAACTCTTATTAAAAACAATTCGAATTAAAACCATAAGAGTATAGAAGACATCAGGCTCTCCACGACAAGGACAACAACAAAACAAACAATAACCATAATTGAGAGGGGCAGGAGGGAAAGGGAAAGGCATTGTTGTTGTTGTTGTTGTTGTTTCTGAGGAAGGCAAGAAAGGAAGAAGGGAAAAGCAACTTCCCAATAATGGAGGGAGGGAAGGGAAGGAAACAACAGTCTCACAACAACAACAGCAACAACTACAGAATAATAATAATTGAGAGGGGCAGGAGGAAAAGGAAAAGACATTATTATTATTATTATTATTATTATTATTATTATTATTATTATTTCTGAGGAAGGGTAAAGGCAAGCAGCTCAGTAATGGAGGGAGAAGAAGGAAGCAACAGTCTCACAACAACAACAACAACAACAGAATAATAATAATAATAATAATAATAATAATAATAATAATAATAATAATTGAGAGGGGCAGGAGGAAAACGAAAAGGCTTTATTATTATTATTATTATTATTATTATTATTATTATTATTATTGAGGAGGGGAAATGAAGAAGGAATAATCAGCCTCCCAATTATGATAACAACGACAACAACAACAACAGTTGAGCAGAGGGGGAAGGAGGGAGGGGAAGGGAAACAGCATAATAATAATAATAATAATAATAATAATAATAATAATAATTCCTAATAATACTAAAACTCTACTACTATATGGAGGAAGACAACGGAGGGAAGGGAGAAATAACGTCTATAATAATAATAGTAGTAGTAATAATATCTTATAATAATAATAATAATAATAATAATAATAATAATAATAATAGAGGGAGGAAAGGGAGGGAGGAAGGGGAGGAAAAATCAACAACAACAACAACAATAATAACAACAATAATAACAACAATAATAACAATAGAGGGAGGAAAAGGTGGGAGGAGAGGAAGGAAAAGGCACCAATAATAATAATAATAATAATAATAATAATAATAATAATAATAGAGGGAGGAGGGGAAGGAAAAAGCACCAATAATAATAATAATAATAATAATAATAATAATAATAATAATAATAAAGGGAGGAAAGGTAGGGAGGGGAAGGAAAAATCACAAATAATAATAATAATAATAATAAATGTGGTGCTTTTTCCTTCCCCTCCTCCCACCCTTTCCTCCCTCCCTCTATTATTATTTATTAATATTATTATTGGTGATTTTTCCTTCCTCTCCCTCCCTTTATTATTATTATTATTATTATTATTATTATTGGTGATTTTTCCTTCCCCTCCCTACCTTTCCTCCCATTATTATTATTATTATTATTATTATTATTATTATTATTATTATTATTATTTCTATGGAGGGAGGAAATGGAGGAGAGGGAAAAATTACAACAACAACAACAAACAACAACAATTTTTATGAAGGAAGGGAAGGGAAGGAGGGGAAGGAAAAAGCACCATTATCCTATCATCATCCTCATCATCATTATGGAGAGAGGGAGGGGAAAGAAAAAAGCACCTTAATCAATAATAATAATAATAATAATAATAATAATAATAATAAATATCATCTATGGAAGGAGTAAGGGAAGGGAAGGGAAAATCAGCTTCCCAATAATGATGATGAGGATGATGATGATGAGGATGATGAGGATGAGGATGATGATGGGGATGAGGATGATGATGAGGATGGGGATGAGGATGAGGATGATGATGAGGATGATGATGGGGATGAGGATGGGGATGATGATGAGGATGAGGATGGGGAGGAGGAGGAAGAGGATGGGGATGAGGATTAGGATGATGAGGAGGAGGATGAGGATGATGATGGGGATGAGGATGAGGAGGATGGGGATGAGGAGGATGAGGATGGGGATGAGGAGGAGGAGGAGGATGGGGATGAGGAGGAGGATGAGGATGGGGATGATGAGGATGATGATGAGGAGGAGGAGGATGAGGAGGATGGGGATGAGGAGGATGAGGAGGAGGATGAGGAAGATGAGGAGGAGGAGGAGGATGAGGATGGGGATGAGGATGAGGAGGATGGGGATGTAAATGGGGAGGGGGAGGAGGAGGATGGGGATGAGGATTAGGATGATGAGGAGGAGGATGAGGATGATGATGGGGATGAGGATGAGGAGGATGGGGATGAGGAGGAGATGAGGAGGAAGGATGATGAGGAGGAGGAGGATGAGGGGGATGGAGGAGGAGGGGGATGAGGAGGAGGAGGAGGATGATGATGAGGATGGGGAGGAGGAGGATGAGGATGGGGATGAGGATGAGGAGGATGGGGATGATGATGAGGATGATGATGAGGATGGGGAGGAGGAGGATGGGGATGAGGATTAGGATGATGAGGAGGAGGATGAGGATGATGATGGGGATGAGGATGAGGAGGATGGGGATGAGGAGGATGAGGATGGGGATGAGGAGGAGGAGGAGGATGGGGATGAGGAGGAGGATGAGGATGGGGATGATGAGGATGATGATGAGGAGGAGGAGGATGAGGATGGAGATGATGATGAGGATGATGATGGGGATGAGGATGGGGATGGGGATGATGATGATGAGGATGGGGATGGGGATGAGGATGATGATGAGGATGATGATGAGGGTGAGGGTGAGGATGATGATGGGGATGATGATGAGGATGAGGATGATGATGAGGCGCCTGCCTTGAGAGGAGGGAGAAGGGAAGAAAAGCAGGAGAGAAGCTCCATTGGGATGTGTTTCAGACTGGAAGAACAGCTTCTTTTCTTTCCTTTCCAAAAGAGGAGGGTCCCTTTGCTTTCACCTGGAGAGAGAGAGAGAGAGAGAGAGACACCTGATCTCTCCCGGAAGTGGCCCCTCCCTTGTCCCCCTCCCTCCCTCCCTATCTCCCTCCTCCCCCCCTCCCAGCTCCCCATCCCATCCTAATCCCTTTCTGCCTGCTTTGGAAGGAAAGGAGGAAGAGAGGAAGGGAGGAATGGAAAAGGCTGCGAAAAGGAGGAGAAGAAGGAGAAGGAAGCAGACCTTGAACCCAGGGCTTTGCCCTCTCAAAAGGGGGGGGGGTCCCTAAGTATTCCTTCTCCTAATCCCTTTCTGCCTGCTTTGGAAGGAAAGGAGGAAGGGAGGAAGGGAAAAGGTTGCGAAAAGGAGGAGAAGAAGAAGGAGAAGGAAGCAGACCTTGAACCCAAGGCTTTGCTCTCTCAAAAAGGGGGGGTGGTGGTCCCTAAGTAGTCCTTCTTCCCCTCTTTCCTTCTCTCCCTCTCTTTCATCCCTTCTTTTCCTCTTCTTTTTCTCCTTTCCCCTTCTCTCCTTTTTTGGCCGCATTTTGAAAGCGTTCCTTGAAGGATTGGGAACTCAAGGACAGGTAAGTCCTTTACAAAACCTCCTCCATATATACATATATATGCTCTTAGTTATATTATCTTTATATTATGGATGTGTGTGTTTGTTTGTATATGTGTATAACTTGTAAATATGCGTATGTGTATCTATATTTTGCATTTTTGTCCCCTCTCTCTCTACACCGAAGGGGACTCGGAGCGGATTCCAGTTTGGCAATAATTCCATGATAATAATAATAATAATAATAATAATAATAATAATAATAATAATAATTCAATAATGCCGCATTGCGACATAGAAGCTTACAACATACACAACACATTAAGCACCGAAATCATAAAACCAACCATATAAATACTGTTAAAAAGTTGTTAAAAACATTGCACCGAATCACGCAACTATAGTCCAATTATATATAGTCCTATAGGGAGTCTGTATGTATGTGTGTGTGTATATATATATCTCCTCCATGCATATATAATATATTAATATAGTATATTAATATATAATATATAATATAGTATATTAATATATAATATATTAATATAGTATATTAATATATTAATATAGTATATATTAATATATTAATATAGATATATATTTCTATATTAATATAATATCAAATATATTATATAATAATAATATTTGTATAATAATAATAGAGTTGGAATAGATCACATATAAATATCTCCTCCTTATACCTATATCTCCTCCACACACACATATATATCCTCCATATATGTGTGTGTGTATATATATATATATATATATCTCCTCCATATATAAATCTCCTCCTTATGTTACATATATATTTCCTTCAAACACACACATATCTCCTCCATATATATATCTCCTCCACACACGCGTACACATACACACATATCCTTCTTATATTACTATTAAATATATATCTCCTCCATATATATATATATATATATATATATATATATATATATATATATCCTCCATATATAAATCTCCTTATATTAGATATATATCTCCTTCACACACACACACACACATATATATCTCCTCCTTATATTACATACATATCTCCTCCACACACACACACACATGTATCCTTCTTATATTATTATTAAATATATATCTCCTCCATATATATCTCTCCTCCTTATATTACATGTATATCTCCTTCACACACACACATATATCTCCTCCCTATATATATATATATATATATATATATATATCCTCCTTTTATTATAAATATTACATATATATCTCCTACACACACACACACGCACACGCACACACATACATATATATCGTCCACACACACACACATATAAATATCCCCTACACACACATCTCCTTCTTATAATAATATAAATATCTCCTCCTTATACCTATATTTATTTATTTGGGGTTCTTCTCCTTATATTATTTATTTGGGGTTCTCCTTATATTACATATCTCTCTCTCTATTTATTTACTTATAGGTCACCTATGGCCCTTATATGGGGGGAAACGCTAAAGGAAAACATACATAAATAAATACATACTATATAATACATACTATATCTCCACACACACATATATATCCTCCTTGCTTATATATCCTCCATATATCTCTCTCTTCCTTATATTACATATCTCTCTCTCTCTCTCTCTCTCTATATATATATATATATATCCTCCATATATATCTCCTTATATTACATATATATCTCATTCACACACACATATATATCTCCTCCACACACACACACATATATCCTCCTTATATTATATATATTACATATATATCTCCTCCAATAATGAGTACATATATATATATATATATATATATATATATATATATATATATATATCCTCCTTATTATTATTATTATTATTATTATTATTATTATTAATGATGCTCTGCTCTTAAGGCGACATGCGGGAGATAGAATTTTTTTGTTTGTTTTCACACATGGATGTTTGTTTTCCTCAGGATGCTAGGATGTTGTGAATTCCAAACAAAAACACTTGTATTATGTAATAATACTTGAATAGTATTCCATACTCTGAAACTCTCCCCTGACTTTCCCCTCTTGCATTTTGTATTATTTACTTGAGTTGGGGATCCAAAGAGGGTCTGGCCCTCTTGATCCATACATTCCCCCATCACCACCACTTTATGATAATGCTTCCTCCTCTCAAATTTTAAGTCTTATTTATGTTTTTTACTGTTCTCTGCTTGGTTTTCTTTATTAATTAGTGACTTGGTTGGGTTAATTGGGGAGTTCTATTTGGAGGGAGTGGGCTCTCAGTGCCTTTCCCTTCATCACCGTTGCTTTATGGTTGCTATTAGTTATTTATTTTATATTTTATTTAGGTATTTATTTGCTTTCCTTATTATTATTTAATGCATTTTGTTTACTTCGGCGGGGAGGGGAGGTTTTTTTTTGGGGGGGGGGTCCTCCCAATGTTATCAGTGCGTTTTTCCCTCTTTAATACCTTCCTTCCTTCCTACTTTCCTTCCTTCCTCCCTCCTTCTTCCTTCTTCTCTCCTTCCTTCCTTCCTTCCCTCCCTTCCCTTCTCTCTCCTTCCTTCCTTCCTTCCTTCCTTCCTTCCTTCCTTCCTTCCTTCCCTCCTTCCCTCCTTCCTTCCTTCCTTTCTTTCTTCCTTCCTTCCTTCCTTCCTTCCTTCCTTCCTTCCTTCTTCTTCCTTCCTTCCTTCCTTCCTTCCTTTCCTTCCTTCCTTCTTTTGGTCTTCTGCCATAGTGCAAATATGATTCCTCCAACTTTCTTTCTTTCTTCCTTCCTTCCTTCCTTTCTTTCTTTCTTTCTTTCTTTCTTTCTTTCTTTCTTTCTTTCTTTCTTTCTTTCTTTCTTTCTTTCTTTCTTTCTTTCTTTTCTTCCTTCCTTCCTTCCTTCCTTCCTTCCTTCCTTCCTTCCTTCCTTCCTTTCCTTCCTTCCTTCTTTCTTTCTTTCCTTTCTTCTTTTCTTCCTTCCTTCCTTCCTTCCTTCCTTCCTTCCTTCTTT
>NW_026847549.1:5170402-5175402 GCF_025583915.1 Anolis sagrei ordinatus | reverse complement strand
TTCCTTCTTTCCCTTAATTCCTTCCCTTTCTTTCCCTCCTTTCCTTCCTTCCTTCTTCCTTTCTTCCTTTCTTTCCTTCCATCTTTTCTTCCTCCTTCCCTCCTTTCCTTCCTATTTCTTTCCTTCCTTATTTCCTTTCTTCCTCCCTCCCTCCTTTCCTTCCTTATTCTTTCTTCTTTCTTTCCTTCTTTCCCTTAATTCCTTCCCTTTCTTTCCCTCCTTTCCTTCCTCTCTTTCCTTCCTTCTCTCCTTCTCCTTCTTGAAAGGCAAAGAGTATCCCTCTCTGCCTCTATTTTTTTCGGGCTCCGGCCGGGAATCGGATTACAGAACCAAACCGGTCTTTTCTCCCCGGCCTCTTTGCAAAAGGAAAGAAGAAAGAAAGAGAGAGAGAGAGGGAGGGAGAAATGGCCTCAGGGGTCCCCTCCTCTGCAGAGCCTCCCCTCCTCCCTCTTTCCCAAAAGAAACGAAGGAGAAAGGAAGAGAGAGAGAGAGAGAGAGAGAGAGAGAAAGCAAGAAGCCTCCCTTTCCCCCTCAAGGAATGTTTCCGAACCCTTAAAATAATTCTCCTTCCATTCAGAAATAGGATTTCCAAAGGAAGGTCAACGCCAAACATGACATTTCCAATGTCTCCCTCCCTACAAAGGCATGTCATGGGTTATTTTTATTAATATAATACTTATAATTATATTATTATCATCATCATACTAATTATCATAATTATAAGTATGATAATTTATGATATTATTATACTTATTATAAGTATAATAATAATATAAGTATTATTATATTATTATATTATAAGTATTATTATTAGGTTCTTGTGGGTTTTTTCGGGCTATAGGGCCATGTTCTAGAGGCATTTATGGCCCTATAGCCCGAAAAAACCCACAAGAACCTAGTGATTCCAGCCATGAAAGCCTTCGACAATACAGTATTATTATTATTATTATTATTATTATTATTATTATTATTATTATTATTTTGCCCAGTTTTTTTTCCAGCCAAACGTGCTACTAAGGAGGAGATAATAATTAGTATCATAAGTATTAGATTATATATAAGTATTATTATTATTTTGCCTAGGTTTTTCCTGCCAAACGTGCTGCTTAGGAGGAGATAATAATTTCTTTCCTATCTTCCTTCCTCCCTCCCTCCTTTCCTTCTTTCTTTTTTCATTCCTTCCTTCCTTCTTTTTCTTCCTTCCTCCCTCCTTTCCTTCTGTTTCTTTCCTTCTTTTCTTTCCTTTCTTCTTCCTTCCCTCCTTTCTTCCCCTCCCTCTCTCCCTCCTTCTTTTCCTTTCCCTTTCTTTTACTTCCTCCCTCTTTCCCCTCCTTCCTTTCCTTCCTTTTCTTTCCTATCTTCCTCCGCCCTTCCCTCCTTTCCTTCCTTCTTTCTTTCGTTCTCCTTCTTTTCTTCCTCCCTCCTTCCCTCCTTTCCTTCCTATTTTTCTTTCTTTTCTTCCTTTCTTCCTCTCCCTCCTTCCTTCTTTCCCTTCATTCCTTCCCTTTCTTTTTCCTTCCTTCTTTCCTTCCTTCCTCTCCCCCCTCCTTTCCTTCCTATTATATTATTACATTATATTATAAGTATTATTATTTTGTCCATTTTTTTCCAGCCAAACGTGCTGATAAGGAGATAATAATTAGTATAATTTATATTATATTATAAGTATTATTATTATTATTATTTTGCCTAGTTTTTTCCTGCCAAACATGCTGCTAAGGAGATAATAATTAGTATCATGCGTATTATATTATTATATTATATTATATTATATTATTTATATTATATTATTATATTATATTATATTATATTATTATATTATATTATATTATATTATATTATAAGTATTATTATTATTTTGCCCAGTTTTTTCCAGCCAAACATGCTGCTAAGGAGATAATAATTAGTATCATGCGTATTATATTATATTATATTATATTATATTATATTATATTATAGGTATTATTATTATTTTGCCCAGTTTTTTCCAGCCAAACATGCTGCTAAGGAGATAATAATTAGTATCATGCGTATTATATTATATTATATTATATTATATTATATTATATTATAGGTATTATTATTATTTTGCCCAGTTTTTTCCAGCCAAACGTGCTGCTAAGGAGATGATAATTAATATGATAAATATTATATTATATTATAAGTATTATAATTATTATAATTATTATTATTATTATTTTGCCCAGTTTTATTTTATTATTATCATACTAATTATCATACTTATTATTATTATTATTATTATAAGTATGATAATTAGTATAAGTATAATAATTGGTATGATAAGTATTATTATAGTATAGTATATTATTATTATTATTATTATTATTATTATTATTTTGCCCAGTTTTATTTTATTATTATCATACTAATTATCATACTAATTATCATACTTATTATTATTATTATTATAAGTATGATAATTAGTATAAGTATAATAATTGGTATGATAAGTATTATTATAGTATAGTATATTATTATTATTATTATTATTATTATTATTATTATTTTGCCCAGTTTTATTTTATTATTATCATACTAATTATCATACTAATTATTATTATTATTATTATTATTATTATTATTATTATTATTATTATAAGTATGATAATTAGTATAAGTATAATAATTGGTATGATAAGTATTATTATAGTATAGTATATTATTATTATTATTATTATTATTTTGCCTAGGTTTTTCCTGCCAAAAGTGCAGCTTAGGAGGAGATAATAATTAGTATCATAAGTATTATATTATATTATATTATTATTATTTTGCCCAGTTTTTTCCTGCCAAACGTGCTGCTAAGTAGGAGATAATAATTAGTATCATAAGTGTTATATTATATTATAGTATTATATTATTATTATTATTATTTTGCCCAGTTTTTGCCTGCCAAACGTGCTGCTAAGTAGGAGATAATAATTAGTATGATAAATATTATACTATAGTATTATATTATATTATAATACACACACATACATATATACACATACACACACACACATTACATATATATACATACGCATACACCCCTGCATCCAAATATATATTTGACTTAAACGGCGAATAAACAAACAAATAAATAAACAAACATTTTTGGAGACCAATGAACTGAGAATAAACAAACAAACAAACAAACAAATAAACAAACACTCCTGGAGGCTAGAATTCAACCTCTTGCTATCATTACAACAAATGAAGGCATTTCCAAGGGGGAAAATCTGAATAGGGAAGCAACACCATAAATATTAGATTTGAATTCGTTTTAAGGATTTTAATTGATATATTTTTTTTAATCAACACCGTTGATGTCCAATTCTGTTTTTACATTTGTGTACTTTGGGATTCTTAAATTGGTGTGGAAATGCTTCTTAATCTGCAAGCCGCTTTGAGTCTCCTTCCTGGAGAGTTGAAACATTCACACCTAGCTCCAACAGACAGGAGTCCTTTGTCCCACCCTGGTCTTTTCACAGATATATAAACCCTTTTTCCTAGTTCCAACACACCTCACTACCTCTGAGGATGCTTGCCATAGGTGCAGGCGAAACGTCAGGAGAGAATGCCTCTAGAACATGGACATATAGCCCGGAAAAACCTAAAACAACCCAGTTGAAACATTCACACCTAGCTCCAGGAGACAAGAGTCCTTTGTCCCACCCTGGTCTTTTCACAGATATATAAACCCTTTTTCCTAGTTCCAACACACCTCACTACCTCTGAGGATGCTTGCCATAGGTGCAGGCGAAACGTCAGGAGAGAATGCCTCTAGAACATGGCCAGCTAGCCCGAAAAAACCTACAACAACCCAGTGCTTCCGCCATGAAAGCCTCGGGCAATACAGAAAAAGGAGGATTTAAATAAACCTAAACAACAAACATAATAACAACAACAATCCTATGAACCTTGCTGTCAATATGTTGCTTTAGTCCCCCCAGTTTCTCAGTATTTAGACATTCCCTTTCCCCTTTTCTATCTAGTGTTTCGCCTTGCTGATTCGCCTCTTGTTTGTTTACTTTTGTTGCCTATTAGAGTAGTCCCATTACATTGCAAGGTTTTACACCAGTGTAAACCGGCTAAACCGTTATGGAAATCTTGGGTTTGGTTCGGACTTTGTCAGGTGGAAATATTAAAATATTCTCTTCTCTTCTGTTTAATTCGGGGGGATCTTTTCAAGGCGCCCTTTCCTCCTCCTCTTGGGATGGATCCGGATCTATTGATCCTTTAGGACGGGTTCTGTGGGTGGATCTTTTTATCTTTTGATCTTATTGACAACCAATTCCTTTTCTTCTTCTTCTTCTCCCTTTCCCAATGGTTTCAAGGTAGTTTCAGGTAAAATGAAAGGAATTGGATTGGCTCTCGAGGAGAATTAGAGGTGTCCAAAGGGAAAGAGAGGGAGAGGGAGGGAAGAAAAGAAAGAAGGAAGGAAGGAAGGAAAGGAGAGAGAGAGAAATAAGGAAAGAAAAAAAGAGAGAGGAGAAGAAAGAAAAAGAAAGAAAGAAGGAAGGAAAGGAGAGAGAACGAAAGAAAGAAAGGAGAGAAGAGAAGGAAAGAAAGCAGGAGAGAGGGAGAGAAGGAAAAGAAGGAAAGAAAGAGAGAAAGAAAAAGGAAGGAATGAAAGGAGAGAGAGAAAGAAAGGAAGGAGAGAGAAGAAGGAAAGAAGAGAGGAGGAAGAGAAAAGGAAAGAGAGAGAGAAAAGAATGAAAAAGAGAGAAGAGAAAGAAAAGAAGATAAGGAAGGGAGAGGAAAGGAAGGAAGAAAGAAAAGGAGAGAGAGAGAGAAGAAAGAAGAAGAGAGAAGAGAAGAAAGAAGAGGAGAGAGGAGAGAGAAAAAGGAAGGAAAGAGGAGAGAGAAGAAGAAGAAGGAGAGAGAAAGAAAGAAGAAGAGAAGGAGGAAGAAGGAGAGAAGAAGGAAGGAAGGAGAGAGGAAAGGAGAAAGGAGAAAAGAAAAAGAGAGAAGGAAAGAAGAAAGAGAAAAGAAGG
>NW_026847549.1:5165402-5167902 GCF_025583915.1 Anolis sagrei ordinatus | reverse complement strand
CTTCCCTCCTTCCTTCTCTCTCTTTTCTCCAAATCTCCTTCCATCTTTCTCTCTGGAAATAACACCCAGCTCTTCCCTCCATCTTCATCTCCATCTTCTCCATCTTCATTATCATCTTCTTCAGCTGGTTGTCTCTGGGCAAAGACTTGTCCTCCATCCTCACGCTTTCCTCCTTCTTCCTTCCTCTTCTTCCTTCTTCTCTCTTTCTGTTCTTCAAAATTCTCTCTAAAACAACACTTTTCCTTCCCTCTATCTTTTCCTTCTTATAGAAGGTCAGTGTTTCATGAGCAAGGACTTGTTCTCCATCTTTTTCTCCTCCTCCTCCTCTTTTTCCTTCTCTCTTTCTCTTCTTTCCAAATCTCTCTCCATCTTTCCTTTGAAAACAATGCTAGATCTTCCCTCCATTCTCACCATCATCTCCATCTTCTTCACCATCTCTGTTGTTTCCTCCTTCCCTTCTTCTTCTTTCCTCGTTCTCTCTTTCCTTCCCAGATCTCTATCCCACTTTCCTTCTGAAAACAACACTCATCCTTCCCTTCATCTTCTCTATCTTCCTCCTTGTAGAAGCAGGTCAGGACTTGTTCTCCATCTCCATCTTTTTTATCCTCCTCTTCTTTCTCTTTCCTCTCTCCATCTTTTCTTCTGAAAGTAGCACTTATATCTTCCCTCCATCTTCTCTAGCATCTCAATCTTCTCCAAGGTCAATGCTCCCTAGACAAGGATTTGTCCTTCATCCCCATGTTTTCATTCCTTCTTCCTTCTCTCTTTTCTCCCAAATCTCCATCTTTCTGGAAACACCACTCAGCTCTTCCCTAGATTTTCTTCTTCATCATCTTCTGGTTGTCCCTGGTCAAGGATTTGTCCTCCACCCCCATGTTTTCCTCCTCCTTCTCCTTCCCAAATCTCTCTCCATCTTTCCCTCTGAAAATAGCACTCATTCTTCTCTCCATCATCTCAATCTTTATCATTTTCTTCTTCTGCCGCTGCTCCTTGTCCTCCAACCCCATGTTTTCTTCCTTCTTTTCTTCTTCTCCCTCCCTCTTTCTTCTCCAAATCTCTCAACATCTTTCCATCTGAAAACAACATTCAACTCTTCCCTCCATCATCTCCATCTTCTCCTCCTGAGTAAGGATTGGTCCTCATCCCTATTGTTTCCTCCTCCTCCTCCTCTTCTTCTTCTTTTTCCTCCTTCCTTATTTATAGTCTCCAAATCTCTCTCCATCTTTTCCTATGAAAACAACATTCACCCTTTCCTCCATCTTCATCTTCTCTGTCTTTTCTTCCTTGAAGGTCAGTGTTTCCTGAGCAATGACTTGTTCTCCATCTTTTTCCTCCTCCTCTTCTTTTTTTTCTCTCCTCTCCAAATCTCTCTCCATATTTCCTTCTGAAAATAGCACTCAGCTCTTCCTCCCATCTTCATCTTCTTCATCATTTTCTGATGGTCCCTGAGCAAGGACTTGCCTTCCATCTCCATTTTTTCCTTCTCTTCCTCTTCTTCTTCATCGTCTTCATCATTTTCTCATGGTCTCTGGGTAAGGACTTGCCTTCCATCTCCATCTTTCTTTTCCTCTTCCTCTCTCTTCTCTCCAAATCTCTCTCCATCTTTTGTTCTGAAAAGAGCACCCATCCTTCCCTCCATCATCATCTTCTCCTTCATCTTCTGGTAGTTTCTGGGCAAAGACTTGTCATAGACTTGTCCTCCATCCCTATTTTTTTTCCTTCTTCTATCTTCTCTCTCTCCTTCAAATCTTCCTCCATCTTTCCCTCTGAAAATAACAGCTCTTCCTCCATCATCATCTTCTCCATCTCCATCTTCTTCTTCCGCTGGTGGTCCCTAAGCAACGACTTGTTCTCCATCCCCGTTTTTTCCTCCTTCTTTTCTTCTTCTCTCTCTCTCTTTCTCCTTCCCCAATTCCTCTCTATCCTTCCCTCTGAAAATAACACTCATCCTTCCCTCCATCTTCTCCAGCTTTGCTTTCTTCTTCTTCTGCTGGTCCCTGGTCAAGGATTTATCCTCCATTCCTATTTGTCTTCCTCCTTCTTCTCCCTCTTTCATTCTCTCTTCTTCAAATGTCTCTCCATCTTTCCCTCCGGAAATAGCACTCATCCTCTCTACATCTTCTTTGTCTTTTCCATCTTCTCTATCTTCTCTATCTTCTTCTCCTGGTTGAAGTTCAGTGGGCTTTAGGCAAGGGACTTGTCCTCCATTCCCATTGTTCCTCCTTCTTTTCCTTTTGTTCTTCCTTCTCTCCTTCTTTTCTCTGGATGCCATTCCATCTTATTTTCCTCCTAAAACAACACCCAGCTCTTCCCTCCATCCTCTCTATCTCCTCTTGGTGATAGAAGGCCAGTGGTCCCTGGGCAAAGGTTTCCCATCGCCATTTCCCCCTCTTCCTCCTCTTCTTTTTCTCTCTCCTTCCTTCTTTCCAAATCTCTCTCCATTCTTCTCCCTGGAAACAACACTCAGCTCTTCCCTCCATCTTCCCCATCATCATCACCA
>NW_026847549.1:5147902-5160402 GCF_025583915.1 Anolis sagrei ordinatus | reverse complement strand
TCTCCATAAGCACCCTAAAAAAACATTTGGTGTGAAATGCATGCATTATTCAAACACATTTCTATATTAAAAATACACAGAAACAAATTTCAAATTGCATTATGTGGCAGCAGGATATGGACGCATAGATGTAGCCTCTCACTTAGTCCTTAGGTTGTGATGATCTATGGAACCGGATGCTTTGAGTCTCATTCATAGAGAAATAATGGAATAAATAAATAAATAAATAATGGTATGTTCATGAAAGCAGGGCTAAAAGGGCTAGAATGGTGCAGTGTGTGTTCTACCCTTTGGAAAGACTCAGTGGCCGCTCCCGTCAATAGCAAACAAACTACAAATCCCAGGGAGAGAGACCAATGCAGTGCGAGTGGAATGGTGCATTGATGTCCTTTGTGCGCATCATCCTTTGCTTGGCAATGCTTTGCAATGACGTAAGTCTGTTGAGTTTGGGATCATGTTTCCCATTGTTTCCTTCCCAAAAGCAAAATGGAATAAAAGGGAACGCAAAGCCCTTCACCATCTCTTGATATAAAACAACATCGTTTAATTTTTCTTTATTTTTTATCCTTGTATTTTATATATATATATATATATATATATATATATATATATATAATTTTTGCCTTATTTTTATCTTTTTAATTTTTTCTTTATTTTAATCTTCTTCTTATTAATGAATACTATAATTTTTAAATTATTATAAAATGTATTATATATGATATATTTTATATTATTACAATACTTTATATTATAATAATATAAAAATATAATAATATAAAATTTGTAGTATTTCAATGTATTATATATTCAGTTATAATGTATTACATATGATATATTTTGCATTATTACAATATTTTATAATAATATAAAAATTGTAGTATTTTATTATATATTTAATTATAATGTATTATATATGATATATTTTATATTATTACAATACTTTATATTATAATAATATAAAAATATAATAATATAAAATTTGTAGTATTTCAATGTATTATATATTCAGTTATAATGTATTACATATGATATATTTTGCATAATTACAATATTTTATAATAATATAAAAATTGTAGTATTTTATTATATATTTAATTATAATGTATTATATATGATATATTTTATATTATTACAATACTTTATATTATAATAATATAAAAATATAATAATATAAAATTTGTAGTATTTCAATGTATTATATATTCAGTTATAATGTATTACATATGATATATTTTGCATTATTACAATATTTTATAATAATATAAAAATTGTAGTATTTTATTATATATTTAATTATAATGTATTATATATGATATATTTTATATTATTACAATACTTTATATTATAATAATATAAAAATATAATAATATAAAATTTGTAGTATTTCAATGTATTATATATTCAGTTATAATGTATTACATATGATATATTTTGCATTATTACAATATTTTATAATAATATAAAAATTGTAGTATTTTATTATATATTTAATTATAATGTATTATATATGATATATTTTATATTATTACAATACTTTATATTATAATAATATAAAAATATAATAATATAAAATAGTAGTTTAATGTATTATATATTCAATATGATATATTTTATATTATTACAATATTTTATAATTAAATATATAATACATTAAAACAATACAATTTATATATTATTATAAAACATTGTAATAATACAAAATGTATTTTATATAATACAGTACAATTAAATATATTATATACTATAAATTTCATTAGAATACATTAGAATATAATAATAATAATAATACTAAAAGGATTAAAAACAAAGAAAAATGTATTAAAATATGTTTTTATTTATTTTAACCCAATTATTATTATCATTAACTTTTTATTCTTTATTTTAATCTTCTTATTATTATTATTAACGAATATATAATATTTATATTATTATAATATAAAATATTGTAATAACATAAAATATATGATATATAATACATTATAATTAAATATATAATACATTATAATACTAAACTTTCATATTATTATAATTTTTATATTGTTATAATATAAAGTATTGTAATAATATAAAATATATCATATGTAATACATTATAATTAAATATATAATACATATTATAATTTTTATATTGTTATAATATAAAATACTGCAATAATATAAAATATATCATATATAATACATTATAATTAAATAAATAATACATTAAAATACTAAACTTTTATATTATTATAATTTTTATATTGTTATAATATAAAGTATTGTAATAATATAAAATATATCATATGTAATACATTATAATTAAATAATACATTAAAATACTAAACTTTTATATTATTATAATTTTTATATTATTATAATATAAAATATTGTAATAATATAAAATATATCTTATATAATACATTATAATTAAATATATAATACATTAAATACTAAATATATTATTATAATTTTTATATTATTATAATATAAAATATTGTAATAATATAAAATATATCATATGTAATACATTATAACTGAATATATAATACATTGAAATACTACAAATTTTATATTATTATATTTTTATATTATTATAATATAAAGTATTGTAATAATATAAAATATATCATATATAATACATTATAATTAAATATATAATAAAATACTACAATTTTTATATTATTATAAAATATTGTAATAATGCAAAATATATCATATGTAATACATTATAACTGAATATATAATACATTAAAATATTACAATGTTTATATTATTATAATTTTTATATTATTATAATATATTGTAATAATATAAAATATATCTTATATAATACATTATAATTAAATAAATAATACATTAAAATACTAAACTTTTATATTATTATAATTTTTATATTATTATAATATAAAATATTGTAATAATATAAAATATATCATATGTAATACATTATAATTAAATATATAATACATTAAAATACAGAAAGTCTAGGGGAGAGAGTAAGAAACACCGGGATGTCTGCGGTGGAGGAAACACATGAAATCTGGGGTGGAATTGTCCCTGTAGGAAAGCCTTCCCTTGGGTTTTGGACTGTATGGTGTTTGTGGAGGATATTGGCAGTGTGCTCGCCATAACCTGCAATGCCATTGGAGGGAGGGCCATGGGTGTCTCCTGAATAAATATTCTCCTGTTTAGTTTCGTTGCCTTTAGTATTACGTATATTGCCAACCAATCTTGCCGAAGAAAAGCCTTTGCGATAGATTCATTTCCATTCTAGTTTCGAATATTGCTTTGCTGGGATTTTATTTGCAACGATATTATGTGTGAATCTCACCCTTTCCCCATAAGCATCCCATATCACTGAGCCATTGGCAGCTAAAGTGGGGTCTAAACTGGATTAACTCCACAGTGTAGATGCACCCAGAATGAATGACGGTTAGTTTACTTGTAATCTGCTTATGCAGTATTATAGAATCCTAGAGTTGGAAGAGACCTCATGGGCCATCCAGTCCGACCCCATCTGCCAAGAAGCAGGAAAATCCCATTCGAAGCACCCTCAACAGATGGCCATCCAGCCTCTGCTTGAAAGTCTCCAAAGAAGGAGCTTCCACCATATAAATGAGATTGGGTTTTCCTTGGAGTCACCTTAATTGACTTAAATATGTTTCCATTCCTACTACTACTACTACTACTACTACTACTACTACTAGATAGTACACAAGAAGATGAGTCCATAGTAGACAAGGTCACTCGAATAGCTGTTGTATTGGATCACAAGTCGGACACTTCCCAAGTGTCTAGGACTGTGTGATGTTTTGGAAAATCTGAGCAGGGTGGCCTTCTGCAGCTGGCAGATGGTAATTTTGTCAGCACCGATTGTGTTTAAGTGCAGGCCAAGGTATTTAGGCACTGCACCCAGTGTGCCGATCACCACTGGGACCCCCTTGACTGGCTTGTGCCACAGTCTTTGCAGTTCGATCTTTAAATTATTATTATTATTATTATTATTATTATTATTATTATTATTATTATTAGAAACACAACAAGATGAGTCCACAGCAGACACTCTGCTGGCTGTTGTATTGGATCACACGTCGGATGCTTCCCAAGTGTCTAGGACTGTGTGATGTTTCGGTGAATAATGTGTGCAGATTCCAGTAAAGTAGCCTTTTGCAGCTGACTGGTTGTAATTTTGTCAGCGCTGATTGTTTTTAAGGACAGGCCAAGGTCTTGAGGCACTGCACCCAGTGTGCCGATCACCACTGGAACCCCCTTGACTGGCTTTGCAGTTCGATCTTTAAATCCTCATTATTATGGTTATAATTATGATCTACTCACCTTTGCATGCTTTTGAACTTCTAGGTTGGCAGAAGCTGGAGCTAACAGCAGAGGCTCACCCCACTCCCCAGATTCGAACTGCCAACCTTTTGGTCAGCAAGTTCAGCAGCTCAGCAGATTGACCCACTGAACCACCAGGGAGCCCTTTATACACACACATATGGATAATTTTATTTATTTGTTGTGTCGGGAGCAACCAGACATTTGTATTACATTTTTAACAAAACAACAAACAAACAGACACAAAACACAAAGTTTGCAAACTTGGTAGTTGATTAAATGTCCTTTGACCAATATCTGGCCACTTGGAGTGCCTATAAGAAGGTCCTCCATTGTGCATGTGGCAGGGCTCAGGTTGCATCGCAGCAGGTGGTCAGTGGTTTGCTCTTCTCCACACTCGCATGTCGTGGATTCCACTTTGTGGCCCCATTTCTGACGGTTGGCTCTGCATCTTGTGGTGCCAGAACACAGTCTGTTCAGTGCCTTCCAAGTCGTCCAGGGGGGAGTCTCTCATTTGGTATCAGCCATTGGTTGAGGTTCTGGGTTTGAGCCTGCCACCTTTGGACTCTCGCTTGCTGAGGTGTTCCAGTGAGTGTCTCTGTAGATCTTAGAAAACTATTTCTAGATTTAAGTCGTTGACGTGCTGGCTGATACCCAAACAGGGGGGGCTGGAGATGTCACTGCCTTGGTCCTTTCACTATTGGCTGCTACTTCCCGGCGGATGTCAGGTGGTGCAATACGGGCTAGACAGTGTAATTTCTGCAGTGGTGTAGTGCGCAGATACCCTGTGATAATGCGGCATGACTCATTAAGAGCCACATCCACTGTTTTAGCGTGGTGAGATGTGTTCCACACTGGGCATGCATACTCAGCAGCAGAGTAGCATAGCGCAAGGGCAGATGTCTTCACTGTGTCTGGTTGTGATCTCCAGGTTGTGCCAGTCAGCTTTTGTATGATATTTTTCTAGCACCCACTTTTTGCTTGATATTCAAGCCATTCTTCTTGTAAGTCAGAGCACAGTCCAGAGTGACTCCCAGATATTTGGGAGTCACTCCAGTGGGGTTTCTTCCCAGGTAATCCTCAGAGCTTGAGATGCTTATCTGTTCTTAAGATGAAAAGCACATGTCTGTGTTTTAGATGGTTGGGGATCAGCTGGTTTCCCCTGTAATAGGCAGTAAGGGCACCTAGAGCTTCGAAGAGCTTCTGTTCAAGCATTTCAAAGCTTCCTGCTTGAGTGGTGATGGCATGATCGTCAGCGTAGATGAAACTCTTTGTCCCTTCTGGCAGTGGCTGGTCATTTGTGTAGATGTTGAACATGGATGGAGTGAGCACGCTCCCCTGAGGCAGGCCGTTCTTCTGCTTCCGCCATCTGCTTCTCTGGCCCTGGAACTCAACAAAAAAGCTCCTGTTTTGTAGCAGGTTTCCTCTGAGGCGGGTGAGGTGGTCGTCCTTTGTGATACTATACATTTTTCTCAGGAGGAGGCGGTGGTTCACAGTATCATAAGCCGCTGACAGGTCTATGAAGACAGCTCCTGTGATCTGCTGCCTTTCAAAGCCATCGTCTATGTGCTGAGTCAGGTTCAGCACTTGCGATGTGCAGCTTCTGCCTTTCCTGAAGCCAGCTTGCTGTGGAATCTTAAGTGGGTCTATTTTTTCCATAATTCTAGGCAGAATAAGTCTCTCCAGAACTTTACAAGATGGTTTGTTTATCTTTTGTCGTGTCAAGAGAGACCTGAGAAACTGCAAGTCGCTTCTGGTGTGAGATAATTGGCCGTCTGCAAGGACGTTGTCCTTGTTATACCATCTTGTTGTACAATATAGTACAACAAGGAGATTGGTCTTTTTTGGATCATGAAGGTCTTTGCTGTCCTCCAGATTTTGGGGATCTGACAGGATGCAGTGTAGTTATTTGTTCATCAGCTCCAGCAGCCAGCACCTTGCATTCATGATATGGCAGTATATGTAGATCCAGCCTCCCAAACTTCCCTATGAATGAAAGAGCAATGCATACCAAGAATAATATTATAATATAATATAATATAATATAATATAATCTCTGGATGTAGGTGAACTACAACTCCAAAACTCTTTGAGTATTTCAAAATACTCAAAGAGCTTGGTGGGCATTGACCTTGAGTTTTGGGAGTTGTGTTCGCAAAGTTTGATCCAATTGTATCATTGGTAGGGTTCAGAATGCTCTTCGACTGTTGGTGGACTATAAATCCCAGCAACTACAACTCCCAAATGTCAAGGTCTATTTTCCCCAGACTCCACCAGTGTTCACATTTGGTTATATTGAGTATTCGTACCAAGTCTGGTCCAGATCCATCATTGTTTGAGTCCACAATGCTCTCTGGGTGTAGGTGAACTACAACTCCCAAACTCAAGGTCAATGCCCACCAAACCCTTCCAGTATTTTCTGTTGGTCGTGGGAGTTCCGTTCGTCAAGTTTGATCCAATTGTATCATTGGTGGGGTTCAGAATGCTCTTTGATTGTAGGTGAACTATAAATCCCAGCAACTACAACTCCCAAATGTCAAGGTCTATTTTTCGCAAATTTCACCAGTGTTCACATATGGACATATTGAGTATTCATGCGAAATGTGGTCCAGATCAATCATTGTTTGGGTCCACTGTAGGGCTGTCTGAATGTAGGTGAACTACAACTCCCAAACTCAAGGTCAATGCCCACCAAACCATTTGAGTATTTTCTGTTAGTCATGGGAGTTCAATATGCCAAGTTTGACCCAATTGTATCATTGGTGGGGTTCAGAATGCTCTTTGATTGTAGGTGAACTATAAATCCCAGCAACTACAACTCCCAAATGACAAAATCAATCTCCACCTCAACCCCACCAGTGTTCATATTTGGGTGTATTGGGTATTTGTGCCAAATTTGGTCCTGGGAATGAAAATACATCCTGCATATCAGATATTTATATTACAATTAATAAATATAATAATAATAATAATTATTATTATTATTATTAATATAATACTAATAATTAATATGATACTAACAATAATGATGATTTGGTATTTCAAACATATTTAGGCCCCAAAAGCTAATCATTTGGATCAAACCCTATTACAGATATTTATATTACAGTTAATAAATATAATAATAAATATAATAATATAATAACAATAATAATAACAATAATAATAATAATAATAATAATAATAATAACAACAATGTTTTGGTATTTCAAACATAATTAGGACCAAAAATCCAATCATTTGGATCAAACCCCATTTCAGATATTGATATTACAATTAATAAAGATAATATAATAATATAATAATAAATAATAAAAAGCAATAATAATAATAATAATAATAATAATAATAATAATAATAACAATGTTTTGGTATTTCAAACATATTTAGGACCAAAAATCCAATCATTTGGATCAAACCCCATTTCAGATATTGATATTACAATTAATAAAGATAATATAATAATATAATAATAAATAATAAAAAGCAATAATAATAATAATAATAATAATAATAATAATAATAATAATTTGGTATTTCAAACATATTTAGGACTGAAAAGCCAATCTTTTGCATCAAAGGCCATTACGGATATTGATATTACAATTAATAAATATAATATAATAATATAATATAATATAATAATTAAACCAATCATTTGGATCAACCCCCATTACAGATATTGATATTACAATTAATAAATATAACAATATAATAATAATAATAATAATAATAATAATAATAATAATAATAATGTTTTGGTATTTCAAACATATTTAGGACCGAAAAGCCAATCATTTGGATCAACCCCCATTACAGATATTGATATTACAATTAATAAATATAATAATAATAATAATAATAATAATAATAATAATAATAATGTTTTGGTATTTCAAACATATTTTGGACCGAAAAGCCAAGCATTTGCATCAAACCCCATTACAGATATTGATATTACAATTAATAAATATAATAATATAATATAATAAAATTAATATAATAATAATAATAATAATAATAATAATAATAATAATAATAATAATGTTTTGGTATTTCAAACATATATATAGGACCGAAAAGCCTATCATTTGGATCAAACCCCATTACAGATATTTATATTACAATTAATTAACAATATAATAATATAATAATAATGATGATGATGATGTTTTGGTATTTCAAACATATTTCGGACCGAAAAGCCTATCATTTGGATCAAACCCCATTAACCTTATAATAATAATAATAATAATAATAATAATAATAATAATAATAATAGTAATAGCCTTTGGCTGGAAACAAGTGTCCATTTCTTCAATGGGGGGGGGGTGTGATCATTCATTATGCGCTCTTTGTTCGGGATCAATGGCAATGCTCCATGCGCTTGGGGAATACATGCAGCGGCAAAAAGGCAGCGCTTAGCAATGCTGAAATATTAATAATCCTCGTTAATTGCCCTCTTTCTCCTTTCCATTTGGAGACCCAGTGGGAGAAGATGATGGAGATGATGGTGAGGAGGAGGAGGCCCTTTGATGCCATTGACCCTTCCGCAGGGATCGATCGGGGGCATCCCTTAAAAGCTCTGCTTTTGCAAAGGGATCAATTGGAAAAATATATATCCTAAAGGCACAAATGGAAACTACATGCTGGCCCCATACATTATCTACCCATCCATCCATCCATCCATCCATCCATCCATCCATCCATCCATCCATCTATCTATCTATCTTTGCAACAATGGTTTCATTCATAGAGAAGGAGAGAAAGAAGGGTAGAGAAGGAAGGAAGGAGAGAAGGACAGAAGAAGGGAAAGAAGGAGGGAAGGAAGGAAAAAAAGAAGGGTAGAGAAGGAAGGAAGGAAAGGAGGGAGAGAAAAAGGGAAGGAAAGAAAAAGGAAAGAAAGAAGGGTAGAGAAGGAAGGAAGGAGAGAAAGAGGGAGAGAAAAGAAGGAAGGAAGGGTAGAGAAGGAAGGAAGGAAGGAGGGAGAGAAAAAGGGAAAGAAGGAGGGAAGCAGAAAAAGAAAGGTAGAGAAGGAAGGAGGGAGAGAAGGAGAGAAAGAAGGAGAAAAGGGTAGAGAAGGAAGGAAGGAGAGAAGGAGGGAGAGAAAGAGGGAAGGAAAGAGGGAAGGAGGGACGTGCTAGTTGAGGTGTAGAGAAGGAGGAAGATAGAAGGAGGAGATTTGGAGGGAGAGACAAAGTTGAATAAGGACGGGAAAGCGGAGAGAAGGAAAGAAAGGAGAGAAGAGAAGAAGGGAAGGAAGGAAGGAAGGAAGGAAGGAAGGAAGGAAGGAAGGAGACAGAAAGGAAAAGGGAAGGAGGAGGAGGGAGAGGAAGAAGGAAGGAAGGAGAGAATGGAAGAAAGAAGAGGGAGAAGGAAAGAAGGAGAGAAGGAAGAGAAAGAAGGAAAGAAGAAAGAAAGAAGGAAGAACGAAGGAGAGAAGAAAGTGAAAGGAAAAAGAGAGGGAAGGGAGAGAAGGAACGAAAGATAGAGAAGGGAGGAAGAAGGAAAGGAAGGATGTAACCAAAGAGCAAAGAAGAAAGAAAAAGGTAGAGAAGGAAGAAAGAAGAAGGGAAAGAAAAAGAGGGAAGGAAGGAAAGAGGGAGGGAAGGAAGGAGAGAAAGAAAGAAAGAAGGAGAGAAAGAGGGAGGGAAGGTTGGCATATATCCCCCCCTTGACATGAAGTATAGTCAAATCCAACTCTGGGGTGTGGTGCTCATCTCCATTTCTAAGCTGAAGAGCCAGCGTTGTCCATAGACACCTCCAAGGTCATGTGGTTACTGGCATGACTGCATGGTGCTCCGTTACTTTGAAGCGGTAGCTATTGATATACTCACCTTTGCATGCTTTCAAACTGCTTGGCTTTTAAGACTCTTCTGCTGTGTTTTCCAGTGTTGTTGTTATTATTATTATTATTATTATTATTGTCGTGTCAGGAACGACTTGAGAAACTGTAAGTCGTTTCTGGTGTGAGAAAATTGGCCGTCTGCAAGGACATTGCCCAGGGAACATTGCCCGGATGTTTTGATGTTTTACTACCCTTGTGTTTTTATGATTGATAGGTATCTTGTGTCCCAATTTGGCATCAGTTTGCCCAGTGGTTTTTGAGTTATGTTAATCCCACAAACTAACATTACATTTGTATGTTTATAAGATATATATGCATGCCTTTAAGATCTATTTCCTCCTCTTCTCTGCCATTTTCTCTTTGAGATTCATACACACGCACGCGCACACACATATACGGTACATATACATGACCATTTCCACAAAAGTCAACATTGACACTGAAATTCAACACCGCCTGAGCTCCGCGAGTGCAGCATTTTTTTGAATGAAGCAGAGAGTGTTTGAGGACTGGGACATCCATAGGGATACCAAAGTTTATAAAGCCATTGTCCTCCCAACCCTGTTATATGCCTGTGAAATGTGGACTGTCTACAGACATCAACATTGACACTGAAACGCAACACTGCCTGAGCTCTGCGAGTGCAGCCTTTTCTGAATGAAGCAGAGAGTGTTTGAGAACTGGGACATCCGTAGGGAGACCAGGGTGCTTGTTTATAAAGCTATTGTCCTCCCAACCCTGTTATATGCCTGTGAAACGTGGACTGTCTTCAGACATCAACACTGACACTGAAATGCAACACCACCTGAGCTCTGCGAGTGCAGCATTTTTCCGAATGAAGCAGAGAGTGTTTGAGGACCGGGACATCCGTAGGGATACCAAGGTGCTTGTTTATAAAGCCATTGTCCTCCCAACCCTGCTTTTTCCCCTTCGAGACGTGGACTGTCTACAGATGTCACATGCAACTCCTGGAACGATTCCATCAGCGCTGCCTCTGGAAAATCCTGCAAATCTCTTGGGAAGACAGGCGGACAAACGTCAGCGTGCTGGAAGAAGCAAAAACCACCAGCACTGAAGCGATGGTCCTCCGCCATCAACACGTTGTCCGGATGCCCGACCACCGTCTCCCAAAGCAGTTGCTCTACTCCGAACTCAAGAATGGAAAACGTAATGTTGGTGGGCAGGAAAAAAGATTGAAAGATGGACTCAAAGCCAACCTTAAGAACTCTGGCATAGACACTGAGAACTGGGAAGCTTGGAAGTTGGAGGTCAGCTGTGACCAGCAGTGCTGCAGATTTTGAAGAGGCACGAATGGAGGGCGAAACAGAGAAATGTGCCAAGAGGAGCGTCAAGCAGACACCAACCAGGACCGCCTTCCACCTGGAAGCCAATGCCCTCACTGCGGGAGAAGATGCAGGTCAAGAATAGGGCTCCACAGTCACCTACGGACACCGACCTTGGAGGACCATCATCTTCAGACTACAAGGGATTGCCTAAGTAAGTAAGTACATATATATACATATATATCAGGAGCCCTCGGTGGCGGAGTGGGTTAAACCGCCGAGCTGCTGAGCTTGTTGACTGAATGGTTCAAATCCAGCGAGCAGGGTGAGCTCCCGCTGTTAGCCCCAGCCTCTGCCAACCTAGCAGTTCAAAAACTTGCCAATGTGAGTAGATGAATAGGGAAGGTAAGGGTGTTGACTAAATGGTCGTAGGTTCAAATCCGGGGAGCGGGGTGAGCTCCCGATGTTAGCCCCAGCTTCTGCCAACCTAGCAGTTCGAAAACATGCAAATGTGAGTAGATGAATAGGGAAGGTAAGGGTGTTGACTAAATGGTCGTAGGTTCAAATCCGGGGAGCGGGGTGAGCTCCCGCTGTTAGCCCCAGCTTCTGCCAACCTAGCAGTTCAAAAACATGCAAATGTGAGTAGATGAATAGGGAAGGTAAGGGTGCTCCATGCAGTCATGCTGGCCACATGACCTTGGAAGGTGTCTACGGACAACGCCGGCTCTTCGGCTTGGGAATGGAGATGAGCACCAGAGTCGGACACGACTGGACTTAATGTCAGGGGGAAACCAACTATACATCTCCATATATTCCAAGATAGAGGGGATCTCTTGAATTCCTGGGGGCATGTCGCTGGTCCATCTGGTGCCAGAGAAGAAAGCAGACCTTTCTTGTTCCAAAAGGGAGGGGAAAAGGAGGAAATAATACAAATGCAGACTTGTTCAGGTTGAGCCTTGACATCTGGACCCAAAGAGAGAGAAGAGGCAGCCTTTCTTCCCTCTGCTGTTGTGACTCCAGGGCCATTGGGCCGTATGGCAAGGGCTCTTTGGAAGC
>NW_026847549.1:5137902-5142902 GCF_025583915.1 Anolis sagrei ordinatus | reverse complement strand
GAAGCCATCACAGAAGATAGATAGATGGCTGGATGGCTGGATGGATGGATGGATGGATAGATAGATAGATAGATAGATAGATAGATAGATAGATAGATAGATAGATAGATAGTAGGGTGGGTGGGTGGGTGGGTGGGTGGGTGGATAGATGGATAGATAGATAGATAGATAGATAGATAGATAGATAGACAGACAGACAGATAGACAGACGGACACTTAGAGCTGGAAGAAACCCTTAAAGGTCATCCTGACCAACTCTCTTCTGCCATAATAGATAGACAGATGGCTCGATAGATGGATGGATAGATAGATGGATGGATAGATAGACAGATAGATAGATAGTTAGACGGATGGATGGATAGATTGGGGGGGGGGTTGCAAGGGGTTATCAGAGTGGTCATCAAAGACCACCAGAAAACACAGTATTTTCTATTGGTCATGGAGGTTCTGTGTGGTTTGGCCCAATTATATCATTTGTGAGGTTCAGAATGCTATAAATCCCACCAACTACAGCTCCCAAATGTCAAGGTTTATTTTCCCCAAACTCCATCTGTGTGCACATTTGGGCGTATTGATTATTCGTACCAAGTTTGGTCCAGATTCATCATTGTTTGAGTCCACAGTACTGTCTGGATGTAGGTGAACTACAACTCCCAAACTCAAGATGAATGCCCACCAAACCCTTCCAATATTTTCTGTTGGTCTTGGGAGTTCTATGTGCCAAGATTGGTTCAATTCCATCAATTCCAAGATAGGTTCAATTCCAAAGAGCTCAGAATGCTCTTTGATTGTAGGTGAACTATAAATCCCACCAACTACAACTCCCAAATGTCAAGGTGTATTTTCCCCAAACTCCATCTGTGTTCATATTTGGGCCTATTGAGTATTCGTACTAAGTTTGGTCCAGATCCGTCATTGTTTGAGTCCACAGTGCTCTCTGGATGTAGGTGAGCTACAACTCCCAAACTCAAGGTCAATGCCCACCAAACCTTTCCAGTATTTTCTGTTGGTCTTGGGAGTTCTATGTGCCAAGATTGGTTCAATTCCATCGTTGGTGGAGCTCAGAATGCTCTTTGATAGTAGGTGAACTATAAATCCCACCAACTACAAGGTCTATTTTCCCCAAAACTCTGGCAGTATCCACATTTGGGCATATTGAGTATTCGTTCCAAGTTTGGTCCAGATCCTCCATTGTTTGAGTCCACAGTGCTCTCTGGATGTAGGTGAGCTACAACTCCCAAACTCAAGGTCAATGCCCACCAAACCCTTATAGTGTATATATGAGAGATAATATTACTCATGGCTGTGTATTATTATTATTATTATTATTATTATTATTATTATTATTTCCCACTTTTATTTCTCAGTTGAGATGATTTTCCTTTATTGATTGATTGACTGATTGATTGATTATGTGTCTTATAATCCTGTTTCTTTTGCAGACCATGGAAAACGTTCAGAGGAGCGGGCGGACCCTTGGGATGCCGTGGAGAATATTCCTCCCTCCTGTCCTGCGTATGGCACTGGTAGAATTCACTGTGAAAAGACGCTATCAGTGAATTACCATAGGGCCATAAACAGAGCAGCGAAAGATCCACGGGAAGGGGCCCCCAAGGGTCATCTAGTCCAGCCTCTTCACCCACGGAATGACCGCACCCATCATCGGAAAGGGGTCTCCAAAGGTCATCTAGTCCAACCCAATTTCAAGATCATCACCCGGACCTCCGTATTTGCGAGTATAACTTTTGCAGATTTAATTTTGGATGCCTTTAAAAATTATTTATAATTTGAATTCTATTTAGTTTAATAAATTGTTTAGCTTAATATAGTTTATAATTAATATTTTGCATAATGTATAATTTTATATATTTATATATAAAAATTATTCATAATTTGAATTCTATTTAGTTTAATAAATTGTTTAGCTTAATATAGTTTAAAATTAATATTTTGCATAATGTATAATTTTATAATTTTTATATGTTATATAAAATAATATACATTTCCTATAGTATATTTAATATTATATATTATATATATAATGAATTATATATTTTAACAATAATAATTTTTTGCATAATGTATAATTTTATATTTTTATATATGTTATATAAAATAATATACATTTCCTATAGTATAATATTTAATATTATATATTTTAACAATTAATATTAATAATTCATATTAATATATTTAATTTTATATTATATATAATGACTTATATAGATTAATAATTCATATTCAGTTTAATAATTAATACTTGATAATTTACTTAATTTGATAAATTAACTCCTTTATTGAGTCAATATTTTATTTAGTTAATATAATTATTTTATTCATTTATATATATATATATATATATATATAATTTATTTTGATTTAATAATATTTAATATTTATTTATTTAGTTAATACTGTTATTTTATTCATTTTATATATATTGACATATATATATTATATTTAGTTTATTTCTTGTTTATTTAATATTATTGTATTAATTATATTCATTTAATTATTTTTAATATTATTTTATTTGCTTAGTTTATGTATTCAATATATAGAACTTATTATTTAGTAATTTAATCCAATGCTATTATTTACACATAATTTTATCATTTTATTTAGTGAAATATATATCTATACATTTAATTTATATTATTTGTCATTGTTTCATTATTTCTTTATTTATATATACTATCTATCTATATATATACATATACATGTAAGTAATTTACTTATTATGTAGAAGATATATAAATATATATATATATATATATATATACACTTTTTATTTTTATCATTTTATTTAGTGAATATATCTATACATTTAATTTAAATTATTTGTCATTGTTTCATTATTTATTTATATATATACTATCTATCTATATATATACATATACATGTAATTAATTTACTTATTATGTAGAAGAGATATATATACTTTTTATTTATATTATTTGTCATTATTTTATTATATATATATTATCATCATTATATGTATGTATTTATATTTAATTAATTTACATATTATGTAGAAGAAATATATATATATACTTTTTATTTATATTATTTGTCATTATTTTATTATATATATATATATATTATCATCATTATATATATGTATTTATATGTAATTAATTTGCTTATTATGTAGAAGAAATATATATATCTATACACTTTTTATTTATATTATTTGTCATTATTTTATATATATATATATATATAATCATTACATATATATTTATTTAATTAATTTACTTATGTAGAAGAAATATATATATATATATATACATTTTTTATTTATATTATTTGTCATTATATATATATATACTCATTATATATATGTAGGTATTTACATGTAACTAATTAACTTATTATGTAGAAGAAATATATATGTGTGTGTGTATATATATATATATATACTTATTTATATTATTTGTCATTATTTTATTATATATATATTATCATCATTATTTTATATATACATATATATATATATTTATATATGTATGTATTTATATTTAATTAATTTACTTATTATGTAGAAGTTAACTTACAGTAGAAGTTGACTATAGCGAGTGGTGCTGGATGAACAATATATATATATGTGTGTGTGTGTGTATGTATATGTGTATATCTTGCCTTCCTTTTCCTTCCTCTCTTCCTTCCTCCCTTTTCCCTTCTTTTTCTTTCTTCTCTCTCCCTTCATCACTTCTTTCTTCCTCTCCTTTCCTTCCTTCCTTTCCTTATATATATGTGTGTGTGTGTGTATGTATATGTGTATATGTATCTATCTCACTTTGATCCTACTTCTAACTCCCATATCAGTTTCCTGTATGCATCCTATAGATGTAGTAGTCAGGTGGTGTGATCTCCCATGCAAACTCGTATTCTAAGGACCTCAGCAAACTACAGATCCCAGGTTTTCCATTTGCTAGCTTTTCCAAAGAGGTGATTCCATGTGGTGCATTGCCTTTGGGCTGGATGTGGGATGCCGCTTCCACCAGTTCCTCTCTCTTCCTGGACTCTTCCTCCTCCTCGTCCTCCTCGTCCAGGCCTGTCTCTGCTCAGCCCTTTTTGGCACTAGCACATTTTTGCTGTGTTAGGGATACGATGAGCAATTATGTGTAGTGCCAATATGGGAGGAAGCCGGTGCTCTCCGCAGGCGTCAAGGACAAGAACAAGGGCCACCCTGGACTATGTGTCATCATGCGCCTGGAAGTGGCTGAAATAGAGATCACGACCCTCTATGCCTTGCATGGCTTGGCACTGCATTTTCTTTGAGCCTCCATCCTTCCTTTCTGTATCCCTTCTTTCTTCCCTTCCTTACTTTTCCCTTCTGTCTTTTGTCTTTCTCTTCCTCCATAACTTCCCCCCTTCCTTCCTCTTCCCTTCTTTCTTCCTTCTCTCCCTTCATCACTCTTTCCTTCCTTTCTTTTTCCTTCCTCTTCTTTCTTCCCTCTTCCTTCACCCTTGTTCCTTCCTCTTCCCTTCTTTTTCTTTCTTCCCTCTCTCCCTTCATCACTTTTTCCTTCCTTTCTTTTTCCTTCCTCTTCTTTCTTTCCTCTTCCTTCTTTTCATCTTTCCCTTTCCTTCCTTTTCTTTCTTTCCTCTTCCTTCACCCTTCCTTCCTTCCTCTTCCCTTCTTTTTCTTTCTTCCCTCTCTCCCTTCATAACACTTTCCTTCCTCCTCTTTCTCTTCCTTCCTTTCTTCTTTCCCTCTTCCTTCAACCTTCCTTCCTCTTCTCTTCTTTTTCTTTCTTCCCTCTCTCCCTTCATCACTCTTTCCTTCCTTTCTCTTTCCTTCCTCTTCTTTCTTTTATCTTCCTTCTTTTGTCTTTCCCTTTCCTTCCTTTTCTTTCATCCCTCTTCACCCTTCATTCCTTCCTCTTCCCTTCTTTTTCTTTCTTCCCTCTCTTCTTTCATCACTCCTTCCTTCCTTTCTCCTTCCTCTCCTTTCTTTTCTCTTCCTTCTTTTCGTCTTTCCCTTTCCTTCCTTT
>NW_026847549.1:5131728-5137802 GCF_025583915.1 Anolis sagrei ordinatus | reverse complement strand
TCCTTCCTTCCTTCCTTCCTTCCTTCCTTCCTTCCTTCCTTCCTTCCTTCCTTCCTTCCTCTTCCCTTCTTTCTTCTCTCTCCTTTCATCATTCATTTTCTTTCCTCTATTCCTTCCTCTCTTTCTTCCTCCCTCCCTCTTTCCTTCTTTTTCTTTCTTCTCTTCATCATTCCTTCCTTCCTTTTCCTTCCTCTCTTCCTTCCTCCATTCCTTCCTTCCTCTTCCCTTCTTTTTCTTTCTTCTCTCTCCCTTCATCACTTCTTCCTTCCTCTCCTTTCCTTCCTTCCTTCCTTTCCTTCCTTGATCCAGATCCATCCACGGAGGATCCTATGTAATACCAATATACAAATGTATTATTATTAACGACCCAAGGCAACGTTGAGTGTGTCATTTCTTTACATTTCTGTGTGTGACTGTCCAAGGAGGGTTTGCAGTTGGGAAACAAAGGAACAGAGAGTCCTGATTGCTTGAAAAGAAAAGGCAGGACTTTGGTGCGTCTACACTGCAGAATTAATGTGGTTTTGGCACCAATGTGACAGGGGAATGTTTTTGCAAAAGTCAAGTTTTTGCAGTTTCATAAACTTTTCCCATGTTTTTACGGTGGAACCAATTAAGAAATGATATTGATAATCATAGTGTTGTATAGTGTTATTATCATGCCTTTCTTTCCCTTTCTTTCTTTCTTTCTTTCTTTCTTTCTTTCTTTCTTTCTTTCTCTTTTGTTTGTTCTTTCTTTCTTTCTTTTTCTTTCGTTCTTTCTTTCGTTTGTTCTTTCTCTCTTTTTCTTTCGTATGTTCTTTCTCTTTCTTTCTTTCTTTCTTTCTTTCATTTGTTATTTATTTATTTATTTTTCTTTCGCTTTCTTTTGTTTGTTCTTTCTTTCTTTATATATTTTTCTTTCGTTCTTTCTTTCATACGTTCTTTCTCTTTCTTTCTTTCTTTCTTTCTTTCATTTGTTCTTTGTTTATTTGTTTGTTTTCCCCCGCTCTTTCTTTCATTTGTTCTTTCTTTCTTTATATATTTTTCTTTCGTTCTTCCTTCCTTCCATTCTTTCTTCCGTTTGTTCTTTCTTTCTTTCTTTCTTTCTTTCTTTCTTTTTCTTTCGTTCTTTCTTTCGTTTGTTCTTTCTCTCTTTTTCTTTCGTATGTTCTTTCTTTCGTTCTTTCTTTCATTTGTTTTTTCTTTCTTTTGTTCTTTCTTTCATTTGTTCTTTATTTATTTATTTGGTTTTCTTTCGCTCTTTCTTTCTTTTGTTTGTTCTTTCTTTCTTTATATATTTTTCTTTCGTTCTTTCTTACATTCTTTCTTCCGTTTGTTCTTTCTTTCATTTGTTCTTCCTTCCTTCCATTCTTTCTTTCGTTAGTTCCTTCTTTATTTTTCTTTTGTTCTTTCTTTCGTTTGTTCTTTCTTTCTTTTGTTTGTTCTTTATTTATTTTTCTTTCTTTCGTTTGTTCTTTCTTTCTTTTGTTTGTTCTTTATTTATTTATTTTTCTTTCTTTCGTTTGTTCTTTTTCTTTCTTTTGTTCTTTCTTTCATTATTTATTTTTCTTTTGTTCTTTCTGTCTTTAGTTCTTTCTTTCTTTTTCTTTCGTTCTTTCTTTCGTTTGTTCTTTCTTTCTTTTTCTTTCGTTCTTTCTTTCGTTCTTCTGACAGCTGGCTGGTGAAACCGCAAACCCTGAAGGCAGAGGCCTTAATGGACTGAGAAGCATCCTCAGAGGCCTCTGATGGCATCGGATTGGCAGCCGCTGGGACTTCATTCCTTCTCCTTTTAGGCTTTTTATGGGGCAGACCCATATTTTTCCCAGAAAAGACGACAAGCAGATGGTATTCCCTTGCATTTTTTCCCCTTTTCTGGGCTGCTTTGACCTATGATCCCATAAAACGAGGAGGGGGGAGCGGGATCCAGGATGATACAACTAATGGCCGGGGGGGGGGGGGGAGGGGTGGGGGGGGGGTAGGATCTAGACTCTATACAGGCTAATTGGTGACCCCTCCCACTTTGACACTCCTCATGACCCCCCCCCCCCCCCCCCCCCCGCCCCCCCCCCCCCCCCCCCCCCCCCCCCCCACAACGCCCCCCCCCCCCCCCCCCCCCCCCGCAATATAATCAATAGCAACATCCATTTAGGGTGGAGATGCCCATATGATGCAATGCGTCTATTCTTCTAGATCAGGCCTGGGCCAACTTCGGCCCTCCCTCCTGCTGTTTTGGACTTCAGCTCCCATAATTCCTAACAGCCGATATTATTATATTACTATTGCTATATACCATAGCATTTTTTTTATAAACAATGTTATTTGCATAACTGCAATTACTATATTGCAATCTATATAAATGAAAATGTAATGTTCGTTTGTGGGATTAACAGAACTCAAAAACCACTGGACGAATTGACACCAAATTTGGACACAAGACACCTAATAACCCAAAGTATGTCCTACACTCAAAAAAATTGATTTTGTCATTTGGGAGTTGTAGTTGGATTTTGTCATTTGGGAGTTGTAGTTGCTGGAATTTATAGTTCACCTACAATCAAAGAGCATTCTGAACCCCACCAACGATGGAATTGAACCAAACTTGGCACACAGTTCTCCCATGACCAACAGAAAATACTGGAAGGGTTTGGTGGGCAGTGTCCTTTGGTTTTGGAGTTGTAGTTCACCTACATCCAGAGATCACTGTGGACTCAAACAATGATGGATCTGGACCAAACTCTACAAGAATACTCAATATGCCCAAATGTGAACACTGGTGGAGTTTGGGGAAAATAGAATCTTGACATTTGGGAGTTGTAGTTGCTGGGATTTATAGTTCACCTACAATCACAGAGCATTCTGAACCCCACCAACGATAGAATTGGGCCAAAACTCCCACACAGAACAGCAATGTGGGCCACAGCAATGTGAGGAAGGGGACGGCTAGTCTATATAAATGAAAATGTAATGTTCGTTTGTGGGATTGACATAACTCAAAAACCACTGGGCAGATTGACACCAAATTTGGACACAAGACACCTAACAACCCAATGTATGTCCTTCACTCATAAAAACACAGCAGAAGGGACTTAAAAAGCCTCAAAAAGCTAAATGACGAAAAGCTAAATGACAATACAGAAAAAAGGATGAAAGAGGGAGGGAAGGGGAGAAAAAGAAAGAAAGAAAGAAAGAAAGAAAAGAAAGTGGGAGGGAGGGGGAGAAGGAAGGAAAGAGGTAGAGAAGGAAGGGAGAAAGAGAGAGGGAAAGAACAAAGGGAAGGAAGAAGGAAAGAAAAAAGGGAAAGAAGGAAGGAAAAAGAGAGCGAAGGAAGGGGGAAGAGGTAGAGAAAGAGGGAGGGAAGGAAAGAGAAGGAAGAAAAGAGAGACAGCAGAAGAGAAAGAAAAGGGGGGGGGAGAAGGAAAGAGATAGAGAAGAAAGGAAGAAGAGAAGGAAAGATAGGAAGGAAGGAAGGAAAGAGGGAGTGAAGGAAAGAGTGAAAGAAGAAGAGAAAGAGGGAAGGTTGGCCACAGCAATGCGTGATGGGTACAACTAGTCTATATAAATAAAAATGTAATGTTTGTTTGTGGGATTGACAGAACTCAAAAACCACTGGGCAAATTGACACCAAATTTGTAAACAAGACACCCATCAGGCCGACAAGTGACTATCACTCATAAAAACACTGAAAAACACAGCAGAAGAGATTTGAAAAGCCAAAAAATAAAAAAAAATACATTACAGTGCATGCACAAAACCACACACACATATATGCAAACACACATATATGTATATACACAAATATATATACACATAAAACACATATACACAGACTGGGCCACAGCAACGTGTGACAGGGGACAGCTAGTGTATGCATTTATGCAAGTAATATTCTTTATATAAACACAATTATATATATATATACATACATACCTACACACACACACACACACACCACTGCACTTCTATAAATAATATTACTTGGATAAATGCAATTACTATTGCACTCTCTCTCTCTCTCTCTCTATATATATATATATACACATATATACACATATACATACACACACATATATAATTGAAATAAATAATATATATAAAAATGCAATTACTGTCGTGTGTGTGTATATATATAGAATATTACTTGCATAAATGTAATTACTATTGGCATATATATATATATATATATATATATAATTGCATTATATAAAAATATTATTCATATCATTGCATGCACATAAAGAATATTACTTGTATAAGTGAAATTACTATTGCATTTATACAAAATGCAACTATTGCAAAAATGCAATGATGCCATATATATAATTGCTTCTATATAAATAAAATTATTCATATCACTGCATGTATATAAAAATATTACTTGCATAACTGCAATTACTATTGCATCATATATATATATATATATATATATGCATATATATATATATATATATGCATTTATATAAAGAATATCACTTGTATAAATGCAATTACTATTGCATCGCGTATATATATGTGTGTGTATATATATATATATTACATCTATATAAGTATTACTTGTATGAATGCCAATATATATATATATATATATATATATATATATATATATATGTAATTTCATTTATATAATATAGTAGGTCATACAATGGTGTTATATGGTCAGTGTAGATTAATTTGAAGCAATTCAACTGCATTATATGGGATATACATGTCATATAATGTGGTTTGAAACAGAGCTATACGGTTAATGTACTTCAGCTGCATTATATGGCACACACACATTATATAATGCAGTTTGTACCTCTGTCCATGGCATTCATTGACCTTGCAAAGGCATTGGACACTGAATCGCAGCGCTCTCTGGACCATCCTCCAAAAAATCGGGTGCCCAAGCAAATTTGTGAACATCCCGCGGCTCCTCCATGATGGCAACAGTCCTGGACAGCAGTGGCTCCCAAAGTGACCCATTTAAGGTGGAATCGGGTGTCAAACAGGGATGTGTTATTGCCCCAACTCTATTCTCCATCTTCATCGCTATGACACTTCACCTTGTTGATGGGAAGCTTCCCACCGGAGTGGAAATCATCTATTGGACAGATGGCAAGCAGACTGAAAGCCAAAACCAAGGTTACAACAACATCTGTTATAGAACTCCAGTATGCTGATGACAATGTCGTCTCTGCACATTCAGAAGAAGACCTACAAGCCACTCTAAACACCTTCGCAGAAGCATACGAGAAGCTCGGCCTGTCATTGAATATCGAGAAAACCAAGGTGCTCTTCCAGCAGTCACCAGCCAATCCCTCTCCAATACCAGAGATACAGCTTAATGGTGTAACATTACAAAACGTTGACTATTTCCGCTACCTTGGCAGCCACCTCTCCACCAAAGTCAACATTGATGCCGAAATACAACACTGCCTGAGCTCTGCGAGTGCAGCATTTTTTTGAATGAAGCAGAGTGTTTGAGGACCAGGACATCCATAGGGATACCAAGGGGCTTGTTTATAAAGCTATTGTCCTCCCAACCCTGCTATACACCTACGAAACGTGGACTGTCTACAGACGTCACATGTAACTCCTAGAACGATTCCATCAGCACTGCCTCCAGAAAATCCTGCAAATCTCTTGGGAAGACAAGCGGACAAACGTCAGTGTGCTAGAAGAAGCAAAGACCACCAGCATTGAAGCAATGGTCCTCCGCTACCAACTCCGCTGGACTGGCCACGTTGTCCGGATGCTCGACCACCGTCTCCCAAAGCAGTTGCTCTACTCCGAACTCAAGAACGGAAAATGTTGATGAACAGAAAAAGAGATTTAAAGATGGGTTCAAAGCCAACCTTAAAAACTCTGGCATGGACACTGAGAACTGGGAAGCCCTGGCCCTTGAACGCTCCAGATGGAGGTCAGCTGTGACCAGCAGTGTTGCAGAATTTGAAGAGGCATGAATGGAGGGCGAAAGAGAGAAACATGCCAAGAGGAAGGCGCGTCAAGCCAGCCCTGACCAGGACCGCCTTCCACCTGGAAACCGATGTCCTCACTGTGGGAGAAGATGCAGATCTAGAATAGGGCTCCATAGCCACCTATGGACGCACCAGAAT
>NW_026847549.1:5106728-5124228 GCF_025583915.1 Anolis sagrei ordinatus | reverse complement strand
AGAAAGGGAGGAAAGAAGGAAACAAGAAAGCAAGAGAAGGAGAAATGGAAGAAAGGTAGGCAGGAAAGAAGGAAGGAAAAGAAAGGAGGAAGGCAACAAGAAAACTAATGAATAAGAGGAGAAGGAAAAGTAGGTAGGAAACAGAAAGCGAAAGGTTGGTAGGTTGGAAATAGAGATGGAAGGAAGAGAAGAAGAAAAGAATGAAAGGTAGGTGGGAAAGAAAGGGAAGGAGAAAAGGAAAGAAGAAATGTAGGTAGGTAGGAGAGAAGGGGAAGGAGAAAAGGAAGAAAGGTAGGTAGGAAAGAGAGGGAAGGATAGAAAGGGAGGAAAGAAGGAAACAAGAAAGCAAGAGAAGGAGTAACGGAAGAAAGGTAGGCAGGAAAGAGGGGAGGAAGAGAAGAAAGGGAGGAAGGCAACACGAAAACAAAGGTAGGTAGGAAACAGAGAGGGAAGGAGCAGGGAAGAAGCAGCAGAAAACAAACATGTCCCCCTCAGAGGTCAAATGACCAATGGACGAGGGCTAGGGCAACACCTACTGACCAGAGTGGTGAAAAGAGAAAGCAGGAAGGTGGCAGGCCCACCCCCCACCCCGGAACCCAGATAATGATGGGTATATATGCTATAATATGATAATAACAATAACAATTGTTCTACTAAAGAATTATGCCCAACTCCATTAACTGAGGTTATCCCTGTATTGAAAAACAACAACAACAACAACAACAACAATAATAAACCTTTACTTATACCCCGCTACCATCTCCCGAAGGACTCGGTGCGGCTTACAAGAGGCCGAGCCCAAATACATCAGTAAAACACAACAACAACAATACCATAACAACAAACTCATAAGCAAGCAAAAACATTAACAATAACACCGCGGCGCATTAAAACCTGTGGCAGGGCCAATGTAATAATTAAAATCATTAAAAATGCTGGGCATGATCAGGTGAAAAAGGATAGATATTTTAGGGATAGGTGGGGCTTGCAGGCAATTCTAGATTTCTAGTAAAGTGCATTTGGGATATATTGCTGGGAGTTTCCTTATTCTGGGAAGGCACACTGGAACAGCCACGTTTTCAAGCTCCTTCTAAAGACTGCCAACATTGGGGCATGTCTGATGTCCTTGGGGAGTGAGTTTTAGAGTCAAGGGGCCACTACCAAGAAGGCCCTGTCCCTCGTCCCCACCAATGCAGGTGGGATCACGAGCAGGGCCTCTCCAGATGATCAAAGTGATCGTGTGGGTTCGTATACAGAGATGCGGTCACGCAGTTAGGCGGGTCCCAAACTATTTAGGGCTTTGTAGGTAAACACCTGCACCTTGAATTGGGACCGGAAAATGAACGGTAGCCAGTGGAGCTCCTTGAACAGGAGGGTTGACCTCTCCCTGTAAGGAGCACCAGTTAACAACCTGGTCGCTGCCCACTGGACCAATTGAAATTTCCGGGCCGTTTTCAAGGGCAGCTCCACGTAGAGTGCATTACAGTAGTCCAGTCTGGAGGTGACTAAGGCATGGAACACCCTGGCCAATAATGTTTCCAATAACGCCCAACTCCATTAACAGGGGTGTACCTGTACTTTCATGTCCATTCCTTAAAAATTGGACGTTTGCAAACTCCCCAAATCTGGACAATGCTTTGTACACTAGAATGTACACTAGAATAATAATAATAACAACACAATAATAATTCTACTAAGGAAGTATGCTTCATTAACTGGGGTGTACCTGTATTTTCATTTACAGTCCTTAGACTGGAAGTTATCACACTCTGATACCTGGGTAACGCTGGGTATACATGCAATAATAATAACAACAACAAATAAAATAAATATAAATAAAAATAAAAATATAAATAAAAATAAAATAAGAAATAAAGTATGGATTGTCGTTGTCACAATCCCAGGTGACAGCAGGATTGCAGAGAAACAACTGGAAAAGCTGACACGATATAAGGATTTAAATATCAATCTGCAAAGACTCTGGCACAAGCCAGTCAAGGTGGTCCCAGTGGTGATCGGCACACTGGGTGCAGTGCCTAAAGACCTTGGCCTGCACTTAAACACAATCGGCGCTGACAAGATTACCACCTGCCAGCTGCAGAAGGCCACCTTACTGGGATCTGCACGCATTATTTGCCGATACATCACACAGTCCTAGACACTTGGGAAGTGTCCGACGTGTGATCCAATTCAACAGCCAGCAGAGTGTCTGCTGTGCACTCATCTTGTTGTGTTTCAAATAATAATAACTCTACTAGAAATATGCCCAACTTCATTAACTAGGGTCATACCTGTATTTTCATTTACATCTCGACACACTTTGAAGACTGGAAGTTTGCACACTCCGATACTTGGATAACACTGCACATATATGCTAGCAGAATGATGATGATGATGTTTTCTACTAAAATAGTAGACCTGACTTCAATAACTGGGATGATGATGATGGTGATAATGTTTTCTGCTTAAGGAAGTAAGCCCAAATTCATTAATTGGTTTAATAACAATAATAATAATAATAATAATGAAGTATGCTCAATATCATTACCTGGGGTAATACCTGCACTTTCATCTACACCTTGACACTCCTTGAAACTAGAAGGAGAAGGAGGAGGAAGAGAAGGAGGAGGAGGAGGAGAAGGAGGAGGAGGAGGAGAAGGAGGAGGAGGAGGAGGAGGGGAAGAAGAAGGAAGAGGAGGAGGAGGAAAGAGGAAAAGAAGGGAGGAGGAGAAGAAGAGAAGGAGGAGGAGAAGGGAGGAGGAGGAGGAGGAGAAGGAGGAAGAGAAGGAGAAGAAGAAAAAGAAGGAGGAGGAGGGAAAGGAGGAGGAGGAGAAGGAGAAGAAAAAGAGGAAGAAGGAGGAGGAGGAGAAGGGGAAGGAGGAGGAGGAGGAGAAGAAGAAGGCGGAGAAGGAGGAGGAGGAGAAGGGAAGGAGAAGGAGGAGGAGGAGGAGGAGAAGGAGGAAGAGGAGAAGAAGAAGAAAAAGAAGGAGGAGGAGGGAAAGGAAGAGGAGGAGGAGGAGAAGTAGCAGCAGCAGTAAGCCCAACTTCATGAATTGGGATAATAATTATAACAATGATATATAGTTTTCTACTAAAGAAGTACGCCCAACTTCATTAACTGGAATCATACCTGTATTTGCACCTGCGTATTGACACTGCATGAAGACTGGGAGTTTGCACACTCTGATACCTTGGTAATGCTGGGTATATACTCTAGATCAGGCATGGTTAAACTTGGGCTCTCCAGGTGTTTTGGACTTCAACTCCCACAATGCCTAACAGCCTCAGGCTCCTTCCTTTTCCTTCCTCAGCCGCTAGCGAGGAAGGGGCCTGAGGCTGTTAGGAATTGTGGGAGTTGAAGTCTAAAACACTTGGAGGGCTCAAGTTTAACCATGCCTGATCTAGAGTAATAATAATAATAATATCATCATCTACTAAAGAAATATGTCCAACTTCATTACCTGTATTTTCCTCTGCATTTCAACAATCTTTAAGAACTGAATGTTTGCACACTTGCATGTGAAGATTTCTAGACTGTACAAGACAAATCACCCCCAAGAGGTCTTCTGCATTTTTGGTACAGAATGGAAAGAAGAAGACGGGAAGCTGCGTCCACATCTGTAACAATTTATTGAATGAGGCAATAAGACAGAATACGGGGGAACAAGGGGGGTTTCCATGCTCTGCTGCTACAGGACGGGGCGGGGGGGGGGGGGGTGCCATTGGTAGAACAAGGGCGGCTTCTCTTTGGGTCGCGGGGGAATCATTCCTCAGTCTATCCGAACGTTATTCCGTTTGCCAAAAAATAAAGAAAAAGTGTGGGGGGGGGGGGGACGGGACACCGACTTGAAAGCCACACCTGACATCTTCACGACAACAATTCCTTTTGAAAAATATATATATATTTAAAATTAAAAAGGAAAGAAAGTAATTTGAAAATCTTGGGAGGGTGAGGAGAGAATATTCCATCAGTCTATGTCCATGGGAGGGAAATGCGTATAAAAGAACTGCCGATAAGAAAAGAAGCCAAGTAAATACACAACTCTTGGGAAAGAAAAGCAAGCTTTGGAGGCTGGGATGGATGCAGGGAGAAACGGGAAAGGGTCTTTGTCTGTGAAGGGAAACAACAGTGAAATTAAATACTTGAGATTCTCCCAGGAGGATAGAAGCAGAGTCCATCAATGGAGAAAAAAGAAGTGAGCTTGGGCTCATCTGCAAAAAAAGAAGTGATAGAAAAAGCTTTGGAGAAGGAAAAAAGGAGGAAACGTGATGAGAACGCCTCTTTTCGTGGAGGAAGAAGTGCCTGGAAGCTTCACAAACCAAGAAGTGCCTGGAAGAGTCCCAAAAGCAGAGGACGTGGCTGATGAGGCGTGAAGGTCATCCAGAAGAGCCCTTGGTCAACGCTTCAGCCGCCCGGATCCATCGAGGTGCACGGAAACATCCTTCGTACCCTTTCACTGCAGTTTTGCATCTCATGCTTTGCAATATTTCTTTCTTGAAGGGAAAAGGTTCTTTAAAAGGCAAGCAAATATCGGTTCCGGTGGAGGAGGGAAAGAGAAGCGTTGGCGGGCAGGTTTCAAGCACGGACTTAGAATTTAAAAAAGGAAGGAAACGGAGGAGCCGGATCTGATCCAACAGGTCTTGGAAGGATCCCTAGATCACAGTCTCCAGGAGATTCTTACGCTTTCAAACGCAAAACAAAAAAAAGAAAGAAAATATATTCCCAAATGGTCTCTTTTGTTTTAAAGAAGGAAAAATAATAAACGTCCACGTTAAAATGACACCTAATTCTTGCCTCGAGGAAGACGGCAGACCGGCCTGGTTCTGTGTGTGGCTCTCTCTGCAGGAGCGGGGCAACCAAAAGTCTATGCCCCCAAGAAGGGAAGGAAAACCCATGTTTTGTCCCTCTGCCAAAGCTTTCATCGAGAGCGGTCCATGCAAGGCGGGAGAGGAAAGCTTGGCTTGGCCTGGATGGAGCTTCGTAGGCCTCCTGGACCCAGAAGTGGCCTCCTTCCACCCTTTTTGGCTCTCTCTGTTTGAAACTCCAACCTTTGTGTGGTTCACAAAACCTTTTCTTTTTATTTTGCTGCGAGACTGAAGATGCCACCTGTGTGCGTCTCCCGAGAGGCAAAGAGGAAACGATTTCTGCAAAAAGAGAGAGAAGGAGGGATGGAGGAAGAAGCCGCCTCCACCTCCATTGCTGCATCCTGATCCTTCCTTCCTTCTATTCGTGCAGCCCTCACTGCTCCAGCGTCACCACTTCCACCGCCTGGCCGTCCACGGTGACCGTGCTGTCTGTGATCCGGGCTGAGACGGGCGCCATGGCCACCTGCACTGGACCGTTGCCCTGTGCCAGGCTGGTGACCACTGTCTGGTACATGCTGACTGGGATCTGGACCAGGCCTGCGGAGGGAGGAAAGAGACAATCAAGGGTCAGTGGGACGGACTTCGGACAAGGATAAGACAGGCATAGATTCATACAGGCGACCCCCAGGCCATCCAGTCCAACCCCCTTCTGCTAGGCAGGAAAAGCACAGACAAAGCACCCCCACAGATGGCATCTAGCCATATAGAGATGGCCATAGATAGATAGATAAATAAGATAGATAAACAGACAGATGTAACCGAGAGATATATGTACAATAGATAGATCACAGACTCAAACCAACCCCGACAAGCGGCTATCCAGTTATAGATAGATGGCTGTAGATATGATGATTAGATAGATAAGACAGACAGGTGTGATTGAGAGATATGCAATAGATATATCACAGAATCAAAGCATTCCTGATAGATGTCCATCCAGTCTCTGCTTAAACAACAACAACACAGAGAATCCTACCACTGTAAAAGACCTAAGGGCCATCCAGTCCAACCCCTTTAACAACAATAACAATAACAACAACACAGAGAATCCTACCACTGGAAAAGACCTAAGGGCCATCCAGTCCAACCCCTTTAACAATAACAACAATACAGAGAATCCTACCACTGGAAAAGACCAAAGGGCCATCCAGTCCAATCCCTGATTACAATGTACAAATACATGGCTAACATTCAATGCCATAGACACACAATATATATAGACAGACACACAGAGGCTATTCAACATTCCAGCTTTTTCATGAGGGTATTCTGGCCACCAGGGGAGCTGTTGCTTCACCATCCATTTGTGACACTGATTAAGTACTTCCTCATTCTTTGCGTGCTTGCTGGAGATTTTTATGGCATTGCAAATTAGCCTCCCCTGCATAAGCAGTACCTAAATTTCCTACTTGACAGATGCAACTGTCTTTCGGGCTGCAAAGGTTGACAGCAAGCTACACAATTTGGTCGGAAGCTCACTCTGACCTGGGCTGATTGAGTCTCCTTCTCAGGAGGCTTTTAAGCAGCTGGCCATCTGTTGGGAAGGCTTTGGGTATGTCCTCCTGCCTTGGTAAAAGGGGGTCAGACTGGATGGATTCTATGATCCTAATAGTCTAATGAGCCATGCCTTCGGGTGAGTGGAAAACCTTGCTGTGCTGCGTTTTCTATATGTTCATTACACCTGATCTCTCCAGGCACCCAATTGTATTTGCTTCCCTTCTATTTGAGCCATTCATCTCCTTTGGGACCGAAGATGACTCACGCCTCCTGAGTAAACACTGGCTTTGCCTTTGCCGTTGACTTTTGTGCTGGAAAGAAAAGCTCCTGACGTTTCCCTCTCTCTGACACACACACACACAAATAGACAAGAGGCACACCTTCTGTTCTATATCTTTTTTTTCCTCCCTCTGGGATAGATAAACCAACTATTTAAATGGACACCTCAGACCCAACCATCCTTTGCTTGTTCCTATCCTCTCTAGAAGGCGGAGGGACAAACAAATGCGCAAAGTCTGCTTCTGAACAGGTACAGTCATGTTCAAGCACCAGATTGAATGGGGAAAAGCGGGTCAGGGGAAGCAGTTAACACAGGCATGGGCCAACTTTGGCCCTCCTTCCAGGTGTTTTGGACTTCAACTCCCACAATTTCTAACAGTCTACTGGCTCCAGGATCAAACAAGAATGTATGTACAGAATGGCAAACAACAACAACAACAAATGAAATTAAAAGCTAACCAACCTCTCAGTAGCAGTATTTTAGATTCCAGTTTCTCAGAGGCAGTAGATATAAAAAAAACCCTGCTTTCTCTGTGTTGCCTTTGCTATTTTCTAGGGTTTTTCTAGGGTTTTTTTCGCCTTTACGGGCCGTATCCCAAGCTACAAACAAGATAGGTTCTATGTATAAATATGTGAGGGGAAGCCACAGGGAGGAGGGAGCAAACCTGTTTTCTGCTTCCTTGGAGACTAGGACACAATAGAGCAATGGCTTCAAACTACAAGAGAGGAGATTCCACCTGAACATGAGGAAGAACTTCCTGACTGTGAGAGCCATTCAGCAGTGGAACTCTCTGCCCCGGAGTGTGGTGGAGGCTCCTTCTTTGGAAGCTTTTAAACAGGGGCTGGATGGCCATCTGTCAGGGGTGATTTGAATGCAATATTCCTGCTTCTTGGCAGGGGGTTGGACTGGATGGCCCATGAGGTCTCTTCCAACTCTTTGATTCTATGATTCGATGTGTTGTCAAAGGCTTTCATGGCTGAAATCACTGGGTTGCTGAGAGTTTCTTGAGCTGTATGGTCATGTTCCAATAACATTCTCTCCTGATATTTGACCTGCATCTGTGGCTAATGGCATCTTCAGAACCTCTGGGAATTCTTGCCACAGATGCAGGCAAAATGTCAGGAGAGAATGCTGCTGGAACATGGCCAGACAGCCCCAAAAAACCTCACAGCAACACTAGATAGGTTCTGTAGGTTTGTTCTTAAGTTGGATTTATATGTAAGTCGGAACAGGTACACGTTTTAAGTGTAATTCCAGCCATATATTTAGAGAAAGGGGATGGTAGGTTAACTATAAACCCCAGCAATTACAACTCCCAAATGACAAAATTAATCCCCTCCCCCCCAAAAAAATCCACCAGTATTCAAATTTGGGCGTATTGGGTATTTGTGCAAATTTGGTCCAGTGAATGAAAATACATCCTGCATATCATGTATTTATATGATGATTCAGAACAGTAGCAAAGTTACAGTAGCAATGAAAATAATGTTATGGTTAGGGGTCACTACAACATGAGGAACTGTATTAAGGGGTCGCGGCATTAGGAAGGTGGAGAAACACTGCTCTCTATATGTATATATATATACACACACACACACTAATAATACATAATATAATAATACTAATGGTAATAATATATAACATAAGACAGGGGTCCTCAAACTTTTTAAACAGAGGGCCAGGTCACAGTCCCTCAAATTGTTGGAGGGCCAGTTTATAAGTTGAAAAAAATATGAATGAATTCCTATGCACATTACACATATCTTATTTGTAGTGTAAAAACAATTAAAAACAATACAATTATTTAAATGAAGATCAATTTTAACAAATATAAGCTTATTAGTATTTCAGTGGGAAGTGCGGGCCTGTTTTTGGCTGACGAGGTAGGATTGTTGTTGTTGTTGTTGTTGTTATTGTGTGCTTTCAAATCATTTCAGACTTAGGTTGACCCTGAGCGAGGGCCTGGTAAATGACCTTGGAGGGCCGTATCCGGCCCTCGGGCCGTAGTTTGAGGACCCCTGTTATAAGATCCTTCCCACTTCCTGTCATCTGGGGGATATGATAGCCATGTATAAATATGTGAGAGGAAGCCACAGGGAGGAGGGAGCAAGCTTGTTTTCTGCTTCCTTGGAGACTAGGATGCAATGGAACAATGGCTTCAAACTACAAGAGAGGAGATTCCATCTGAACATGAGGAAGAACTTCCTGACTGTGAGAGCCGTTCAGCAGTGGAACTCTCTGCCCCGGAGTGTGGTGGAGGCTCCTTCTTTGGAAGCTTTTAAACAGAGGCTGGATGGCCATCTGTCAGGGGTGATTTGAATGCAATATTCCTGCTTCTTGGCAGAATGGGGTTGGACTGGATGGCCCAGGAGGTCTCCTCCAACTCTTTGATTCTATGATTCTATCTCACCCCTGTTATTAACTAGGAGTCATTCGTAAGTCAGATATCTGTAACTCAGAGACTGCCCCCCTCTCTCTATATATAGACACACACACAAATAATATATAATGTAATACTAATGCAAACAATATATAACATCCCTCTCACTGTCTGTTGCCTCACACCTGTTCTTAACTAGGAGTCGTTTGTAAGTCAGATGCTTGTAACTCAGGGACTGCCTGTACCTCTGAATAAAAATAAATATTACCAACTAGAGAGGGGGCTGTTTCACGAGGGGACTCTCCAGGCAGCCCCATCCGCCCACTGCCTGAAGGTCAAAGCCAGCAAAGAACAGGAGGTGCCCGAATGTGACCGGCCGGCTGTCCTGGCCTCACTCGACTGTGCAGACAGGAAAGCTTATGGCTTAGTGCTCTGACCCGCTCACTCTGTCCAAGGCGCTCCAGTCCTGGCTGCCACAGACTGTGCCCTGTGTGCTCTTTCTTGGGTGATCTTGGTGCATCGGCCTGAATGGGAACAGAGGGAGGAGGAAGGGAGAGGAAAGCCTCCCAGACCTGGAAAAGAGGGAGGGAGGCAGGAGGAAGCCATCCAAGAGAGACAGAGGCAAGGTTTCATCCCAGTAAACAGCCAGCAGCCTTTGGACCTAAATGGTGATGCTGGAAAACTTCCACCTCCATGAAAATGTTGCTACGGGGGAAGCTGATTGTTTATTGTTCCAAGGCTGAACTAGGCAGCAGAACAGAGAAGATGCTTTTAAAAAAGGTGACAAGAGAAAAGGTGGGTGAAAGAACTCAACTTGCATGTGAGAGCAAGTACAACCCTCTCTCCCAATTGTCACTTTGGCCTTCCAAAATTGGGATTATACTTTGCTAGAAAGCAAAGGCACCGATCTTTATAGGAGAATCCCACTTGGGGTGTATCAACACTGCAGAAATAATGGTGTGACATCATGGCTCATTGCTACAGGGTCCTGGGTGTTGGTGACACATAATCACTCTTTCACCTAACATTGTAAAACTACAACTCCCATGACTCTATCTATAGCAGGAATGGGTAAACTTTGGCCCTCCAGGTGTTTTGGACTTCAATTCCCACAATTCCTAACAGCCGGTAAAGCTGGCTGGGATTTCTGGGAGCTGAAATCCAAAACACCTGGAAGACTGGAGTTTGCCCATGTCTGATCTATAGCATTGAGCCATGGTAGATACAAATGGTGTCAGACTGTGTTAGATGTTGTGTAGATGCACCTGTGGTCACAACTCCTTCCTTCCTTCCTTCCTTCCTTCCTTCCTTCCTTCCTTCCTTCCTTCCTTCCTTCCTTCCTTCCTTCCTTCCTTCCTTCCTTCTGTGATTCAATTAGCTACTTCCTACATGAAGTCAACCATAGCTTGCCACTTGGGTTTGTGTCTGACTCTCAAACCACAATTCCTCAACTAAACTATCAAAAAAATCTTATCATTACAAACATTTCAGTCAACCCCTATGTCAAATGCTTACCCTATCCATGAAAAAGGACCACCATTACAATTCAGATAATCAAACCACAACTCCTAAGAGAACTTGGGATGTTTAGCCTGGAGAGAGGAAGACTAAGAGAAGAAGACTTGAGAGCCATGTTTAAATATTGGAAAGGATGTCCGGTTGAGGAGGAAGCAAGCTAGTTTTCCACTACTCTTGGAGTCTGGTACTCAATGGAGCCATGGATCCAAATGGCAAGGAAAGAGATTCCAGCACAACGTGAGGAAGACCTTCCTGATGGCCAGAGCTCTTTGGCAGTGGAATACGCTGCTGCCTAGATGTCCAGTGGAGTCTCTTCTGGACTCCTCCGGTCAAAGCCATCTTTCAGGAGTGCTCTGACCGGATCTTCCTGTATGGCAGAAGAATGTTGGAATGGATGGACTTTGCAAACTGTAGAATTGTAAGAGTTGGCCATTGATTTCTCTTCGAACTCTGTGATTCTATGTCACAAGGCCATAGCAAGAAGTGGCAGTCTGAGGCCGACGGTCAACCTGGCCTCACCTCCCTGGGTGCATGGGAGATGAAAGCCGTGCAAGACAAGAGAGGGAGAAAGAGAGGGACGCAGAGAGAGAGAGAGAGAGCGAGCAGTGGATCTGGCTGCCCTTGGGAGGGACACGATTAGCGCCCCCAGGGATGGTAATCAGGCCCGGGATTGTCACTGAGCTGCATCTGCCTCTCTGATTAGCCTTAATCTAACTGGCACATGTTAATCTAAAGCCCAGGATTTTGGACCCTTTCAATGGTATTAAAGGGAAAATCCCCCAGCTCCCCACGCAGGGAGGGGCCGGTCCCAAGGCGGAAACAAGGCGCCCTGGCACCCCGGGTGGAGTGACCCCTGCGGACACCCAGGACATGGACAGGCACAACTGCAGGAGCACATCACACGTAGATAACAAACCAACAAAGCAACGAATGGGAGCAGCGTCAGCAGAATACACTGCAGAGCCAAGGAGTTGGAAGAGACCCTCCTCAAGGGCCATCCCATCCAATCCTATTCTGCCAAGCAGGAATATACAATCCCCCCCAACAGATGGCCATCCAGTCTCTGTTGGAAAATCTCCACAGATAGAGATTACACTAGACTCCCAGGCAGCATATATTTTCCTCTACCCAACAATGATTCCCACCAGCAAATTCTTCCAAGTGTTCATTTCTTTTCCTGCAGTTTGACCAAAGCAGAACAGAGAGGACTCTAGCTTCCCTCAATCCAGACAAGAGCTCTTTAAAACACTTCATGCTTGTTTATTTTATTTTGTGTTGAAAGCATTGCATAAATTAGTATAAAACTGATAAAATAGTTGAAGCAGATCAAAAATGGTGACCACACTGTCTGTAGTTTGAAACAGTTCTCCCTCTGTGCATGAGGCAGGGCACAATGGACAAGCATACAGGTGCGGAGTTGTTTGTTTTGCTCCACAGTCACACAAGGTGGAGGATTCTTTTAGTAGCGCCATTTTGCCAGGTTGCCCACTCCACTTCTGAGCCTGTTCAGGGACTTCCAAGTTGCCCATTCTTGGTTTGCCCTTAGAGGAAGGCCGCCCAATTGGGATTTCCTGGTTTAGCTGCCCAGAGGGATGTTCTTGCTGTTGCTGGGGAAACATTAAGAGGAGTGGTGGTTCTCATGAAGCTTTTCCCTGATTTGCGTCTACTGGGAGGTCTTTTTTAGACCGGCATCATTTCACTAGACAATACATACATTTGTTGTTCATTTGTTCAGTCGTTTCCGACTCTTTGTGACCTCATGTGACCGGCCCACGACAGAGTTCCCTGTCGGCCATCACCACCCTCACCTCCTTCAAGGTCAATCAAGTCACTTCAAGGATGCCATCCATCCATTTTGCCCTTGGTCAGCCCCTCTTCCTTTTTCCTTCCATTTTTCCCAGCATCATTGTCTTCTCTAAGCTTTCCTGTCTTCTCATGATGTGGTCAAAGTACTTCATCTTGGCCTCTTCTATCCTTCCCTCCACTGAGCAGTCGGGCTTTATTTCCTGAAGGATGGACTGGTTGGATCTTCTGGTGGTCCAAGGCACTCTCAGAACTTTCCTCCAGCACCACAATTCAAAAGCATCTCTCTTCCTTCTCTCAACCTTCCCTATGGTCCAGCTTTCACATCTGTAGGTGACTATGGGGAATACCATTGCTTTGACTATGTGGATTTTCGTTGCCAGTGTGATGTCTCTACTCTTCGCTATTTTATCGAGATTGGACATTGCTTTCCTCCCAAGAAGTAAGCGTCTCCTGATTTCCTGGCTGCAGTCTGCGTCTGCAGTCATCTTTGCACCTAGAAATACAAAGTCTGTCACGGCCTCCACGTTTCCTCCCTCTATTTCCCAGTTGTCAATCATTCTTGTTGCCATAATATTGTTTTTTTATGTTTAGCTGCAACCCAGCTTTTGCGCTTACATACATACATACATACATACATACATACATACATACATATGATTTATTACTTATTTCACTCAGAGGTTTCTTGTTACATTCATGCAACACAGTTGCACACTGCAGTCAACACACTAATGCACATGACACACAGTTTGGAAAGCTTTTATCTAACACTATGCTCTTATGGATGCAGCCTAGAATCACACTGTTGGCTCGTGTTCACTCTGTTTGTTGCCTACAAAGACTCCGAAGTTTCTTTCACATACAGTTTTCAAGCCAGGTGTCGTTCATCTTCTTCCTGTGCCTTTCATTTCCTGCCCAGCGGAGGCAGGAAGCGGATCAAGGAATTGGAGGAAACAGCCTAGTCTCTCTTTATTGTACCCTTTCCTCATGTGGCTTGCTGACCCATCTCTCAGGATGCAACAGGGGTCTCAGCTATGCATTCCTGTGGATTATCACCTTGGATTATCCATCAGGTTGCAACTGGGTGACACCCTAGAGCTCAGTAGAACCAATGGGGATAATGAGGAAATGCAACTATGAAATCTCAGTCTTGAAGCGAACAGGAAAGTTGTCCCTATTCTTCAAGTTTGTCCCTTCCACAAGACTGGATTGCTAGATTGACCTCTACTTGTGTTAGATCTGTCTCCATCCATCCTATCAGGACCAGATTGGGAAGCCTGTTAGAAACGGAGGAGTAGAAGGAATGTACGCGAGAAGATCCCATGCAGTTGTCTAGAGAGCCAGTTCCAGTGGCATATATGAAGTCTTTGTTCTTGCATTCTCCGGAAACAAAGGATGGCCATGAAGCAACATTTGTAATCTTCTCTGAAGAAGCTCAAGAGAACTATCACCACTTGGGGAAAAAAATAACAACACTGAACTGTCCAACTCTTCCAGGTTCCTCCCAATTATCCTCCAAGGGGCATGTGAGGCAATCATTGGGACATCATTGACCCTCTCTGTCTCTTTTCTCCAAAAGAAGTTGGAGGAGATATTTGCAGGCAATAATATCAAGTTTTTGAGGAGCGTGGCCAGCAAGACCTCCCAGAAGACCAATGCTGCCCCTTAAACCTTGATAACTGGCCTCATCTGGTTGAGATTATGTACAGAAGAGAAACAGTAGGCTGTCCCATTGAAGAAGGGGTCAGTTTGTTTTCTGCTGCTCTGGAGACTAGGGAACAATAGAGCTATGAATTCAAATTGGAGGGGAAAATTGTTCTAAATGTTAGGAAGAATCTCCTGATGGTCAGAGAAGTTCGGCGGAGGAATATGCTGCATCCAAGTCAGATGGAGTCTCCTTCTCTGGAGTTTTTGAAGGAGAGGTTGGATGGCCATCTTTTGGGAGGGTTTTGATTGTATATTCCTGCTTGGCAGAAGTTGGTTAGACTGGATGGTCCTTGGAGTCTCTTCCAACTCTATGATTCTACAATGTATGCCCATCCCTGGTTATCTGTGATGATTTGCCAGCTACATGGTTCTCATATTGAAGTTGCTTCCTCCTTGAAGAAAGGCAGTGTCAAACCTCCCCTGGATAAAACCTTATGATGGGATGGTCATAAATGAGAGTTGACTTGAAAGCATATAACAACAACAAAATCTAGAAGGCATCTGGGTTTTCAATATGGTGCCAAAATGACTATATATGATTAACCATTTCCCACTCAGGACATTTCAGAAGTATTGAGCTTGCACCATCTGGAGGAATAGAAGGAGGTCTGGGTTTGGCCCTGGGTGCAGTATCACATTGACTTGTGACACTGCGTGGGAGGCCATAGTTGCAGAAACTCATGCAAATTTGTCACATCTGAAAAACATCTGGACAACAGAGACTGCTCAGGCCACAGCTGTGTGCCAGAGAAGCATGGCACTTGGTTGTTCTCAAGTGCAGAGAAAAGATCTCTGGGTGGTGACTGTTTCCTTGTGGAATTGTTGTCCTGTGCCACATCTGATGGTTTATGAAAGTGTATTCCACAAATCTTGCGTGTTCTTAGATGTTGTACATTGATGGAGAGCATGGAAATACTTCCTGTGCATTCTTTGAGAGGGGGAGTGTCTCTGTGCTGAGGTACTGTCAAGGCATAAAGCATATCCAGAGGAAACACAGATTCAAAGAATGGGAATTGCGTACTGAGTCCTTCGGCCCCATTGTTTGCCACGCAGGTACATGTTGATGACATTTTCGCAAATGTATAAATAAGCAGGGCTGCACTTCTCTGGCTTCTCCAGCCAACCAAGAACCCTCAAGTCTTCCCTCCAGACATGTCACACGAATTGTGACCGAATTGGAAATGGATCCTCCTGCCTCTGTACTCATCCCACAACACAGAGCTTCCTTTAAAATCCCAATCAATATTTGCGGATGTCAGTGGCCTTGTCTGCCCATTTTATCCTCAAGGTCACAGCAAACAGCGCATTCCACATCACTTTGGAAAGGTCTGCAGGGCTTTTGAAATGAAGGTTGATCTCAGGGTTCCTTGCCTTTTCTTGCCACACAAAGAATTTTCTGTCTTCTGCTTTACTGGGATGTAACTTCCAGAAATTGGAAATGTGAAACATGAGCCATGGTTAAGGATTACGAGGACACAAATGCCCAGAATAATAGCAGGACAAGCTAAAACGTGTCCAGAGAAAGGTGACCAAAATGATCAAAGCCATGCATTCCTATGAGGAATGGCTGGGGGAGCTGGGGATATTTGGCCTGGAGAAGTGAAGGCTGAGAGAAGGAGACACGAAGACCATGTTTTGATATTGGAAAGGAAGCCACATTGAGGGGAGAAAAAGCTTGGAAATTAGGAGACAATGTAGTCATGGATTCAAATTGCAGGAAAAGAGATTCCAGCTAAACATTAGGAAGACCTTCCTGATGGTCATAGCTGCATAAGACTGAGAGAAGGGGAGATGAGAACCAGGTTTTGATATTGGAAAGGAAGCCACATTGAGGAGACAAAAAGCTTGGAGACTAGGAGACAATGCAGCCATGGATTCAAATTGCAGGAAAAGAGATTCCAGCTAAACATTAGGAAGACCTTCCTGATGGTCAGAGCTGTTTGGCAGTGGAATATATCCCTTGGAGTATGGCGGTCTTCTTCTCTGGAGGTCTTCTTCTCTGGATGCTGGATGGCTATCTGTTGGGAGAACTTGGGTTGTGTCTTGAATGGCAGAAGGAAGTTGGACTGGATGGCCCTTGGGGACTCTTCTGACTCTGTGACTCCATCTCTCTCTTTCTCCTTACCATCTCAAACATACCAAGAAGAAGAGGGCTGCTTGGAGCCAAGGTTCTGGTGACCAATCTTGAAGATTTAGGGAACACAATTGTCGACGGTTGCCCCAGAGCCCTTGTTCTCCTCCCAGAGTCTGCAGCATCCGTGGGGTGGAAATAGGCCGATGATTCCTGTAGAAGCTGCCTGCGCAGCAGCTGTTTACTGGCTGTGGATTACCGCACTCACGTGATCCGCTTTCCCAGCAAAGCCAAGCTGTCCCTGGGACGGAGAAGGTCAGTGGGGCTCGGGAGGGAGAGGAAGGCATCACACTTTGCAACCAAAAGGGACTCTGGCACGGGTGCTAGGTCCCTGGCATCTCCGGTGAAATGGAGACATCTCTAGCCAGCCAAGAAAGGGAAGGTAGAAGGCTTGCAGATCCCACTAGATCCCTCCGCCTCCCTCATTTGCAGAGAGAGAGGGAGCAGATGAGGGGATCCCTCACAGAGAAAGGAATGAGGTTATGCACACAGATGCGGCCCATAAGCATGTGGTGCGTGCCAACAGCTCCCAGTAATCTTCGCTGGGCCTTTTTCCAATCCCATCGGGATGGTGGCTCGGGCAGGAAATGCCGAGGCCATTTCAGGCAGTGCCGAAAAGCACTGTTGCCGGTAAGGAGCAAATTGGGACAGCTGCCTCTGGTGCCATTTGCAAACGGGTTATATTAGAAAGGATTGAGTGATAAAATATTTACATCCCAGTGCAGGCCAAAGGGCCCACAGCGCTGCGATGGGAGTCCACTTGCTGAGATGCCGAGAGGCTCTGCAAAGGCAGAGAAAGACCAGCCGCACATCCAGTTGCTGGGAAACTGCCCATGGCAAAGTGATTGATCAGGAACTCATGGTTCCCACCCATGGAGAAGCTTATGAGAAAGATCTAAGTGCTGAGACACTTATCCCTTAAAAGATTCTTCATTCACTCACTTCAAATGCAAAGCGGTCAGAGCAAGAGGAGAATCACAAGTCCATCTCAGGAATAAGGACCACTATTATTATTATTTATTTCCAGTATTTCTACCCCGTCTCTTCTCTACTCCTGAAATGGGACTCAGGACGGCTTATGAGTCAAGAGAGCTGTTCAGCAGTGGAACTCTCTGTTAATTGCTGGGTAATAAAGCTTGACGGATTGTAGCCTTAAAGTAATCAGTTTTATTTACAAGTATTTACGCAGAGTAACATCGCAGCTCAGAGCAAACACATCTGCTCCGGTAAAAAGCAACAAGCAAGAATGGCGACTCTCAGCCTTCTTCACCGCAATAGAGACACCTCCCAAATTTATTTATTTATTTATTTATTT
>NW_026847549.1:5063808-5106315 GCF_025583915.1 Anolis sagrei ordinatus | reverse complement strand
CCGACCCTCGAGGAATGAGCGGAGCCACTGTAGAACAGTTCCTCCAAGACCCATTCCCACGAGGCGTCCCAGAAGGATACCGTGGTCGACGGTATCGAAGGCCGCTGAGAGGTCCAGCAGCACCAACAGGGACACACTCCCCCTGTCGAGCTCCCGGCGCAGATCATCGACTAAGGCGACCAAGCTGTCTCGGTACCATGCCCCGGCCTAAAGCCAGACTGTGCCGGGTCCAGATAATCCGTGTCTACCAAGAATGCCTGGAGTTGTGAGGCCACCACACATTCCAGGACTTTGCCCAAGAAGGGGAGATTGGAAACAGGCCGATAGTTGACGAATTGAGTGGGGTCCAGTGATGGTTTTTTCAACAGCGGTTTTATCACAGCTTGCTTTAAGCTGGCTGGAAATATGCCTTCCCGAAGGGAGGCATTAACCACCACCTTCACCCACTCGGCCAATCCCCCTCTGGCCTCCTTCAGAAGCCAGGATGGGCAGGGGTCTAGGATGCATGTGGTAGCTCTCATTCCTCCAAGCACCTTGTCCACATCCTCGGATTGAACCAATTGAAATGAATCCATCAAAACCGGACAAGCAGATGCTCGTGTTACATCCTCAGAGACTGCCGTTAATATGGTATCCAGACCAGAGCGGATCAAAGCGACTTTGTCTGCAAAGAACTGAGCAAAGGCTTCACAGCGAGCTGCCGAGTCATCAGGGCACCCATCCTGCATGGTGGGTTTTAAAAGGCCTCTGACAACTCGGAACAGTTCAGCCGGACGGTTCTTTGCAGACGCAATAGTAGCCGCAAAGAAGGTCTTCTTTGCGGCTTTTATTGCCGCGGCGTATGCCCTTAGAAAGGACACAAACCGTGTTCGATTTGGCTCGCTCGGATCCGAACGCCACACGCTCTCTAGTACCCTCTTCTTTCGCTTCAACGCTGCCAGCTCCTCAGTAAACCAAGGAGCTGGTTTAGCTCGGCTACTTGAGAGGGGACGTTCTGGGGCGATCGTGTCTATTGCCCTAGTCATCTCCCCATTCCAGAGAGCGACCAGGGCATCGACAGGATCACCAACCGAGGAGGCGGGAAATTCCCCAAGAGCCGTCAGGAATCCATCCGGATCCATAAGCCTCCTGGGGCGGACCAACTTAATGGGTCCTCCACCTCTGCGGAGGTTAGGGGGTGCAGTGAGTCTAAAGCTGACCAGGTGGTGGTCGGTCCATGGCAACGGAGAGATGGATAACTCCTCAACACCGCCACCTTCCTCCCATCCCTGACAGAAAACCAAGTCCAATGTATGTCCAGCACTGTGGGTGGGGCCAGATACCTGTTGGGACAGCCCCATGGTTCCATTCAGACATCCGGTCTCACACAGAGGAAGTAGGAAGTCAATGCACACATATCTTTATAGGAAACATACAGACCTCTGTGGTCTGTTAACTCTATACATGTTTGACGGTTTTACACACACATGGTCACAGCTTTCAAAACACACACTCTGCCCCGGGGTGTGGTGGAGGCTCCTTCTTTGTAATAATAATAATAAAACTTTATTTATATACCGCTCCATCTCCTCGAGGGGACTCAGAGCAGTTCCCAAGTAACATCACAAAACATACAGACTAAAAACAACATAACCATAAGATGATGTGTTATGGCATAAAATTGTCGCCATAACACACATATATTAAAAGTAATCCTGCCTGTTCAAGGCAATTTAAAAATTTTAAAATTTGCCAAGATTTGTCCAAGCCCAAAAATTCTAGGGGCCCCAGGAATTAAGTGCAATGCTATGAGAGGCAACAATAATATGAGGTACGGGTCTGTGGCTGTTCATTCCGGGGCCGATTAGAGGAAATGATCTGGGTAATTGTTAGGAAGAATAAGGCCGCATTCGACAATGTGTGGGGCTGAGTTAGAACTGACCACTTTCAAAGGCTTGTTGAAACCACCAGGTCTTCAAGCTCTTACGAAAGGAGGGAAGGGATGGGGCCTGTCTTATTTCCCTTGGAAGGGAGTTCCAGAGACAGGGGGCCACCACTGAGAAGGCCCCCTCTCTCGTCCCCACCAACCCCGCTTGAGACGATAGTGGGACCGAAAGGAGGGCCTCCCTGGAAGATCTTTGAGCTCGTGCTGGTTCATAGAAGGAGATGCGATCGCAGAGATAGGCAGGGCCCGAACTGTTCTTTGGAGGCTTTTAAACAGAGGCAAGATGACCATCTGCCAGGGGTGCTTTGAATGCAATTTTCCTGCTTCTTGGCAGAAAGGGGTTGGACTGGATGGCCCATGAGGTCTCTTCCAACTCTAGGATTCTATGATTCTACATATCCAAACGCTCAATATTTACGTTTTGAGCTAGAAAACTGGGGACCGAAAGGGAGACTTCTATTGTTATCGGGGTTGAAAGCTCTCAAATCCTCCCCCCCCCCATCCATAGACAGAAATAAAACTCTTTCCCTTGACCTCCAGCAGCTCCCCTCTCAGCGCAAATAGCTGCCATTATCCTCTCTTCTCCTCTGAGCAGCAACCAGAGAACGAGAGGCCTATGCATTATAGATGAACCTCCCAAACTGCCCTGCCTGGCCGGCTGGCTGCCAAAGGAGCCAAATTCACAAAATGCAAACCCCACTGAAGGCTGCCTTTTTAGCAAGGAGCGTGCGGCTCGTGGGAACGAGAGATAGGGCCTTTTCTGTGGTGGCCCCCCGGCTTTGGAATGCCCTCCCTATTGAACTAAGATCAGTCACCTCGCTAATGGCATTTCGGAAAAAACTAAAAACTTGGATGTTCGAGCAAGTTTTTAACTAATTTCCGATGTATGGTTATTTTGATCATGGACTTGCAACCAAGGATAATGAACTGAATTACGATTTTAACTATGAGAAGCTTTGATTTGTATTGGTGGCCCGATACGAAATATGTTTATATTATGTATGTTTTATGTCTTGTATTTTGATATCTATTTTATATTTTTAAGTGACTATTGTATTTTAATAAGTTGTAAACCGCAATGAGTCGCCGCACAGGCTGAGATATTGGCGGTATATAAGTGTATCAAATAAATAAATAAATAAATTTCCCTTTCCTGGCATCGTGCTCAGAGGCTGGGGCCCTAATAGCCGTCTGCTGCACTCCATCGCAGGCCTTTTTAGGAAGGACCTCCCTGGCCAATTACAATACCTGGCAAACTGAAGGAGGTTTCAAAGAGCCAGAAAAATAAAATGGCCCTAATGATTCAACATTGCAGTGAAATATTTATTTATTTATTTATTCACCCCCAACTCAGGGGACTCAGGGCGGAGCACAGCACATACACCGCAAACATTCAATGCCGGGACACAAATTCACATACAATACACAAACATTAAAAAACATTTATCAAAATATTAAAATACACCATTGAAAACCGTCCTGGTCATCCATGTCAAATCTAATTGGCCTAGTCATTTTCCCCATTGCTGCTTTATTGCCCTGTCCCGAAAGCTTGGTCCCACAGCCAAGTTTTGACCATCCTTCTAAAGGACAGGAGGAAGGGGGCCGACCTGATCCCCCCAGGAAGGGAGTTCCATAGCCAGGGAGCAATCACTGAGAAGGCCCTGTCTCTCATCTCCACCAATCGCGCCTGTGACAATGGCGGGACGGAAAGCAGGGATCTTAATCTCCACGATGGTTCATAGGGGGAGATGCGTTCGGACGGGTAATTTGGGCCGGGGCCATTTAGGGCTTTCTAGGCCAAAGACAGCACTTTGAATTGTGCCCGGTAGCAAACTGGCAGCCAGTGGAGCTGGCGTAACATGGGAGTTGTGTGCTCCCTGTGTGCCGCCCCAGTTATTAACCTGGCTGCCTCTCGTTGGACTATTTGAAGCTTCTGAGCAGTCTTCAAAGGCAACCCCATGTAGAGTCCGTTGCAGTAGTCTATCCTAGATGTAACGAGAGCGTGGACCACCGTGGCCAAGTCTGACTTCCCAAGGTATGGGCGCAGCTGGCGCACAAGTTTTAATTGTGCGAATGCTCCCCTGGCCACCGCTGCAACCTGGGATTCCAGGCTCAGTGATGACCCCAGGAGGACCCCCAAGCTGCAAACCTGGGCCTTCAAGGGGAGTGTAACCCTGTCCAGCACAGGCTGTAACCCTATACCCTGTTTGGCCTTGCAACTGACCAGGAGGACCTCTGTCTTGTCTGGATTCGACTTCAATTTGCTCGCCCTCATCCAGACCATCACAGCGGCCAGGTACCGGTTCAGGACTTGGACATCCTCCTTAGCATCTGGCAGAAATGAGTGATAGAGTTGGACTTCGCTTGGTGGGTTCGGTCATTGCTACACTTCATTGCTGAACCTTAATTCTGGGGTCTTAAGATTCTTCAATGCTGGGGTAGAATCCCACATTTTCAACAACCACATTCCAAATGGGTTGTTCTAAGTTTTCCGGGCTGTATGGCCATGTTCCAGAAGCATTCTCTCCTGATGTTTTGCCTGCATCTATGGCAGGCATCCTCAGAGGTTGTGAGATCTCTGAGAGGAGGAAACGTAGCACCTCAGCCCCCAGAAACAGCAACCCAAACACTAATCTCCTTTGGAAGGTCCCGGTCTGCAGGAGACCAAAATGGCTCCGGGCTCCTTCGCCTCCCATTCGTTGGCACAGGACACAGGAGGGAGCATATTGCAGTGGCAGCGAGCACCGGAGGCCGGCCATCTCTTCCTTTAAACGAAACACTAATGCCTTGTAATCAGCTTTAATTTTTAAACAGCCCCCTCCCCATCCGTCCTGTCCATCTCCCCACTTGATTCAGGCCACACAGAAGGCAAAGCGGTCCTGAAAATGCCCTGACGCCACCAACAACGGTGACAGCTGGAGGGTCCGGCTCAGCGCCTGGCTGGCCCTTAATGGAGAGGATGTCAGGACTCCCAGCAGGGAACGAAGGGAACGAAGGAATGAGGGAATGAAGAAGGGAGGGGAGAGCAGCAGGGAAGGGAGATGGAAGGCAACAGAGAAATGTGCATCGACGGAGAGCCGTATCACAGAACCAGAGGATCAGAGCTGGAAGAGACCCCAAGGGGCATTCAGTCCACCTTCCTGCCAATCGAAAATACACCATCAAAGCCTTCCCAGTCTCTGCTTTCAAACTTCCAGAGAAAGAGGCTTCCTCAGGCTCCCAGGAAGAAGCTTTAACCACCAAAAAATTCTTCTCACTACCTCTGAGGATGCTTGCCATAGATTCAGGCAAAACGTCAGAAGAGAATGCCTCTAGAACATGACCATATAGCCCAAAAAAACCTACAACAACCCAATTCTTCCAAATGTTGAGGGCGAATCTCTTTTTCCGGCACCTTGGATCCATGGCTCCCTTGTGTCCAAGTCTCTGGAGTAGCAAAAGGAAGCTTGGGTTGTTGTAGGTTTTTCAGGTATATGGCCATGTTCTAAAAGCATTCTCTCCTGATGTTTTGCCTGCATCTTGGCAGGCATTCTCAGAGGTTGTGAAGTCTCACAGAACACACAACCTCTGAGAATGACTGCCATAGATGCAGGTGAAACGTCAGGAGGGAATGCTTCTACAACATGGCCATACAGCCCGAAAAACCTACAACAACCCAGAGATTCCAGCCATGGAAGCCTTCGACAATACAAAAGGAAGCTCGCCAATATGAGCTCCTTTTGTGTGCTAGCCATCATGTCCCTCTCCACCTTCTCCTCTCCAAAATAAACCTACCCATCTTCCTAAGTCAGTGGTTCTCAACCTGTGGGTCGCCAGGTGTTTTGGCCTACAACTCCCAGAAATCCCAGCCAGTTTGCCAGGGGTAGTGACGGCTGACAGGGAGCTCTAACATGGGCTGGTCCATGAGGTCATGAAGAGTTGGAAGCGACTGAACAAATAAACAACAACAAGTGTTTTGAGGCTTACAGAGTTAGGTGTATTAAGTACACCAGGTATCAGCTTGATGATGTTTTAAATATCTGAAAGGATGCCACATTGAGAAACTTTGTTATTTATTGATTTACTTAGCTTGCATACCACTTTTCTCACCAGGGGGGTGCTCAAAGCAGTTTCCAACATATTTCATAACACATAACTATCAATTAGATCATAAAAACATAAAAAACATAAACATTACATTGTGCATTTTAAGCCATTAAAAACAGAACCAGCTAGGACGTTAAGATCATCTGGGGAGGCCCTGCTCTCGATCCCACCTGCATCACAAGTACGTTTGGCGGGAACGAGAGACAGGACCTTCTCAGTGGTGGCCCCTCGGCTGTGGAATGCTCTTCCTACAGAAATTATATCGGCTCCCTCACTGTTAGTATTTCAGAGGAAAGCGAAGACCTGGTTCTTCGAACAGGCATTTGAATAGGCCATGTAACAAATATAGGAATATGGAACAATTGGATGATGAGACTGGATCTTCATTTTAACTATGCGACGATATGAGATGTTATATGATGTTTAATTTATTGTTATAATGCTATTGTTTTAATTGGTTTTAACTGCTTTATGATGCTTTAAGCATTGAATTTTGCTATTGCGAGTTGCCCAAGGGCTGAGAAAAGCGGTATACAAATATAGTAAGTAAATAAATAAATAGTCACGAAATCATAGTGTGCAGGTACAGCTGTACCAGAAGCTCCCACTTTATTTGCTTTGCATTAAGTGTTATTTGCAGCCCAAGACTTGGTATTCTCCAGGAGGGTAGCTTCCTGTTAAAGTTTACAGTTATAGGGCAGGCCACCTGTCCATCATCATTAGGTTCCCTGGTCCCGCCCCCCTTTTGGGCTTTGGAGGGAAGGTGAGCCATTTTGTTAGTTAGTCTCTGCCAGATTAGCTTTTGTATAGGATGTGTGTAACTTCCCCTGTACAAAGGCTTCAACCTTTAAGAATTTCCAGGGTTACAGAAATCCCAACAGAAACAGAAGGGAAAGAAATCCAGAGGAGAACCGCTTTAAGAGAGTCCATGGAAGCATTCCCTCAGCTTTGGGAATTTCCAGGAAACAGCCCTAAAAGACAAAAGAACTCCAGCTGGAGAGTATCCACTGCCTTGCTGGTAGGTCCACTCGGCGTCCGAGAAGCAGTTCGGCCCGATAGCAAAGCCCAAACCAGTGAGGGTTGGATTTCAGTCAGCCTGGGAGAAGTTAAAAAAGGGGTTTTTCCTTTAAAGAAGTTACTGGAGATAGTTGCCTGTCCTTCGTGGGCAAGTTTAGGAATTCACCAGTTCCCTAGAAGCTTGTAATTATTTGCTTAACTTTACTGAAGACAAGAGAAGTTTCTGTTTGATTGTTCATTAATAAAAGACTTTGTGTACTTCTATAGCCATCTGAAGATTCTTTGTAGTGGAAACCTCTGAGAACTTCTCCTTAGGCCCCTGGTTTCCCGCTGGGCAAAGGTTACATATCCTATTTTTAAAGCCAACCAACTCCAGGCCCAGCGGCGACAGAACACATAGTCCATATTAATATATAATATATTATATTACATTATTTATATATTATACTATATTGTATGGGTTATATTATTATATATTATAATATAATATAAATAAATGTTATTAAAATCATTGTATTGTTGTTATTATTATATTATACTATTATTTTATGATTATATTATCATATATGTTAGAATCATAGAATCAAAGAGTTGCAAGAGACCTCATGGGCCATCCAGTCCAACCCCCTGCCAAGAAGCAGGAATATTGCATTCAAATCACCCCTGACAGATGGCCATCCAGCCTCTGTTTAAAAGCTTCCAAAGAAGGAGCCTCCACCACTCTCCGGGGCAGAGAGTTCCACTGCTGAACGGCTCTCACAGTCAGGAAGTTCTTCCTCATGTTCAGATGGAATCTCCTTTCTTGTAGTTTGAAGCCATTGTTCCGCGTCCTAGTCTCCAGGAAGCAGAAAACAAGCTTGCTCCTCCTCCCTATGACTTCCTCTCACATATTTATACATGGCTATCATGTCTCCTCTCAGCCTTCTCTTCTTCAGGCTAAACATGCCCAGCTCCTTAAGCCGCTCCTCATAGGGCTTGTTCTCCAGACCCTTGATCATTTGTTATAATATAGTACGTTATTACAAGGGAGCCACAGATTCAAATGGCAGGAAAAGGGATTCCAAACCTCAACACCTAAACATTAGAAAGCATGTCCTGATGGTAAGAATCATAGAATCATAATCAAAGAGTTGGAAGAGACCTCATGGGCCATCCAGTCCAACCCCCTGCCAAGAAGCAGGAATATTGCATTCAAATCACCCCTGACAGATGGCCATCCAGCCTCTGCTTAAAAGCTTCCAAAGAAGGAGCCTCTACCACACTCCGGGGCAGAGAGTTCCACTGCTGAACGGCTCTCACAGTCAGGAAGTTCTTCCTCATGTTCAGATGGAATCTCCTCTCTTGTAGTTTGAAGCCATTGTTCCATTGCGTCCTAGTCTCCAAGGAAGCAGAAAACAAGCTTGCTCCCTCCTCCCTGTGGCTTCCTCTCACATATTTATACATAGAGTTGGAAGAGACCTCGTGGGCCATCCAGTCCAACCCTCTGCCAAGAGCTGATTGACACTGTAATGGACAGCCTAGGAGTCCGATTCGTTTCCTTCTCTGGAGGTTTTGAAGCAGAGGCTGGATGGCCGTCTGTTGGGAGTGCTTTGCTTGTGTTTTCCTGTCTGGCAAAAATGGGCTGGACTGGATGGCCCTTTCCAACCACAACCACTATGATTCTAAGATGAGAAGGATGCATCAGAGGGTGGGTGGGTGGATGGTTAACAAGCCCATTTGTTTATATCTAGGGCAGAATGAATTAGCTGGCTAATTCCAAGGCCTGCTAAGACTCTGCCACTTCCCATCAGTCTATTTTGCAGCCATTGGGACCAACTGCATCATTTCCCCCTTAATCTTGTATGCCGAGCCACACTCCCAAGGCCTCCTTGAGTGGCTAGGCTGCAAAGCTGTGCATAACCAAGCAAATCCTTTCTTGCAAGCTGGAGGGTGGGGGGATAGTCTGGAAGGCTATGGAGGGCAAACGACTCGCCCCAAAATAGTAATTTAGAAACTGCAACCGATGCAGGGTTGTCCAGCAGCGTGCAACGCCCCTCTGTCGGGCTGGTGGAGGTCAGGAAGGATAATACGGCCGCACTCTCCCAAGTCTCTTGACGTGCCTCCAAAGAGCAAGAAGATCCGCCCGTTACGTAAGAACGCTAAAAATGGCAGTGCACTCTCAAGAACGCTTCCACAGCTTAGCGAGAGGAAGGCAGCTCTAATGCCGACAGAAGTCAAACGATAAAAGTGCTGTTCATGGACAGACAAAGTCGCCTTTTGGCACCGGATCGCAAAAAAGGCAGTCGGAGGAACGGCCAAGAGGAGCTCCAGGGCAGATGACTCATCATGATCTCATTTGACAGGGGCTTTAATGCTCTGACCGCAGGCATGGGCAAACTTGGGCCCTCCAGGTGTTTTGGACTTCAACTCCCACCATTCCTAACAGCCGGTAGGCTGTTAGGAATGGTGGGAGTTGAAGTCCAAAACACCTGGAGGGCCCAAGTTTGCCCATACCTGCAAGTCTACCTAATTCACTTTTGAGTCTGAAGTCAAGGACTGGAAAGAAAGATTTGATTGACAGTTGTGCACCTTCGTGTCAATGCACAAATCACTACAACCCCACTGACTCCTTCCGATGCATCAAATATTAGTCAAACACTGTTAAATAGAACTATCAGTCAAAAATCTCAATAACACTAAAGTTTAAAAAGCAATTAAATCAACAATTATATTTTTTTGAAAAGTTGAAATAGTTTAAAACACATCTCGCACAAAAGATAAACATCTCTTCTGCCCTAATAACAGCAAGAGGTCCTCAAGTTAAGCGGGGGCTTTGATGTTGGTCAAGATGTTGTTTTTATATAATAATAATAATAATAATAATAATAATAATAATAACCAAAATTGCAATGTGGGTTGCCTTCCTCCCTGAAGGAAATATACCACACCTGGAATATTGCGTCCAGTTCTGAGTACCACAATTGAAGAGAGATGTTGACAAGCTGGAATGTGTCCAGAGGAGGGCGACTCAAATGATCAAGGGTCTGGAGAACAAGCCCTATGATGAGCAGCTTAAGGAGCTGGGCATGTTTAGCCTAAAGAAGAGAAGGCTGAGAGGAGATATGATAGTAGCCATGTATAAATATGTGAGAGGAAGTCACAGGGATGAGGAAGCAAGCTTGTTTTCTGGAGACTTGGACACGGAACAATGGCTTCAAACTACAAGAAAGGAGATTTCATCTGAACATGAGGAAGAACTTCCTGATTGTGAGAGCTGTTCAGCAGTGGAACTCTCTGCCCTGGAATGTGGTGGAGGCTCCTTCTTTGGAGGCTTTTAAACAGAGGGTGGATGGCCATTTGTCAGGGGTGCTTTGAATGCAATATTCCTGCTTCTTGGCAGAATGGGGTTGGACTGGATGGTCCAAGAGGTCTCTTCCAACTCTTTGATTCTAGGAGGCAAGAATGGTGGGTGGGAGTATTCCTCAGGAAGTAAAATGGCAGGAATGAGGCAAAAATGTCTTTACTAATACATATAATATTATATATTATAATGTAATACAATATAATACTATTAATAATAATAATAAAATATTATAATTATATATTTATATTACATGTAATATTACTAATATTACAATATAATGGTATAGTGCAATATAGTAATATATAATACTGATATTGTACTATGCTAATAATATAATATATTGTATGCATATATATCTTGTAAGCCACTCTGAGTCCCCTTCGGGGTGAAAAGGGTGGCATAGAAATGTCGTAAATAAATAATAATAAATAAAGAGTTAAGAGACAAAGCCCTGCTATGAGGAGAGGCAGGTAAGAAATAAAACTATCATCATCATCATCATCACCACCATCTATATAAATAAAAATGTAATGTATTGTCGAAGGCTTTCATGGCCAGAATCACTGGGTTGTTGTAGGTTTTTTCGGGCTATATGGCCATGTTCTAGAGGCATTCTCTCCTGACATTTCGCCTGCATCTATGGCAAGCATCCTCAGAGGTAGTGAGGTCTGTTGGAACTAGGAAAAGGGGTTTATATATCTGTGGCTTTAGCACAGCAGGTTAATCACCAAGCAGCAATAAATCTTCCCAACCAGAAGTTTGATAGTCCGAAGCTTGGGTCAGGGTGACCGCCTGACCTTTAGCCCAGCTTCTCCCTACCTAGCAGTATGAAAACAAATGTGGGTTGATAAATAGGAACCGCATTAAAAGGGGAGGTATTTAGGCACGGCGTTTCGATAAAAAAAAGGAGGAAGTTTACAAACAAAGAAAACTCTTTGGCAAGGAGATGAAGAGACAGCACCCCCTGTGGCCAGAACTAAGCACAGCTTCCAAAGATGCCGAAAGATGGGAAAACTTATATATACTTCTATCTGTTGTATGTCTTGTCTCTGTATATAATTGACACTGTATGTTTGTCATATATGTGTTCTGCAATCCGCCCTAAGTTCCCTTTGGGGTGAGAAGGGTGGAATATAAATACTACAAACAAACAAACAAACAAATTGTGGGAGTTGAACTCCAAAACACGAAGAGGGAGGGCCGAAGTTGACCCATGCCTGACTTTAACTGCTCAAGTTAGAGAATTCTTTCTCTCCCTGTGAACTGCTTGCCAGGCTCCCAAAAAGGCTTATGTAAACAGGAAATTCAAGAAATGAAATTACCTATCTGTGTCTGCCTACCGTTCGCATCTTGGACCCCGGTGAGCGCGCCGACGGCTGCTGCGGTCTCGCCGGACAAGACGATCTGGCCTCCGCCTTGAAGGGTGGCTTCCGCCAGAGTGGCCACGGCGTGGGCGGCGGCTTCGCTGCGAGACACAAGGAGGGAGAGGAAGGAGCTCGTCAAAAAGGGGAACGTATGCAAATATCCAAAGGTATACATAAAAGGCAAAAGCAGACGTACATCCCAAATACCAGCTTACAGTCTTGGCCTATAAAACCCTATACTGCTCCGGTCCAGCTTACTTATCCGAATGTATCTCTCTCTACGTTCCACGTCGTAATTTAAGATCTACTGGGGAGGCCCTGCTCTTGGTCCCACCAGCGTCTCAAACGTGTCTGGTGGGGACGAGGGACAGGGCCTTCTCGGTGGTGACCCCCACTTGTGGAATTCGCTCCCCAGTGAGATTAGATCGCCATCCTCCCTCCTTACTTTTAGGAAAAAACTAAAGACATGGTTTTGGAGCCAGGCCTTTGGCTAGTGGGCACAGCAGCACTTTAGGCACTGAACTCGGACAATAGGATTGTTATGAAAATTAGAAATGGCTATACGACTTGTGATTATGTGATTATGTAATTTTAATTAATATCACTGTTTACTTGTTATGTAATAGGTTTTTATATCGTAGCTTTATATTGTTGTTATTGATACTGTTGGCATTAAATTGTTGCCTGTGTTAGCCGCCCTGAGTCCCCCCTCGGGGGTGAGAAGGGCCGGGTAGAAATGGTGGAAATAAAATAATAAAATAATAAAAAATAATTAAAAAATCATTCCAAAATATAGGTTACAGTCATAACAAGAACAACAACACTTTATAACCCATCCTCTCTCCCTGAAGGGACTCAGGGCGGTTTCCAAAGTATAACAAAAAAGGCAGACATTCAATGCCAAACAAACAAACAACAATCAAGATGAAACATGAAATAAAATAAAATATAACTTATAAACAACCAAAATTAACAAATAAACTATATAAACATAATATAACACAAGGAGTCAAGGCAGATAATAATAATAATAATAATAATAATAATAATAATAATAATAATAATAATCTTTATTTATACCCCGCCACCATCTCCCCAAAGGGGACTCGGGGCAGCTAACATGAGGAATGATATAGTATATCATATAAACACACACATACCGAGCAGTTTGATAAACTTCTCCTATGTTTTTATGATGCAACCAATTAGGAAATGACATCTATAGCCCTGAAACAAACATTGTGATGCAAAGGGTTATATGTAGTGGTGCACTAAAATGGCATCCCTCCTTTAAAATGGAAAAAATAAGGTTTGCTTTGGTTGGAAATAGCAACCTTCTACAAGCCTCCTATATTAGTTACTAGCCGTCCCCTGCCACATGTTGCTGTGGGCCAGTCTGTGTATATGTGTTTTGTGTGTGTATATATGTGTGTGTATATATTTGTGTACATGTGTATATATGTGGTTTTGCAAATATGCTATAATGTATTTTTTTTTTGCTTTTTAAGTCTCTTCTGTTGTGTTTTTTAGTGTTTTTATGAGTGATGGTCACTGGTTGGCCTGATAGGTGTCTCCTATGTTCAAATTTGGTGTCATTTCGTCCAGTGGTATTTGAGTTATGTTAACCCCACAAACGAACATTACATTTTTATTTATATAGATTAGTTATATATATACATCCAGATAGTTTAGTATATTGTATGTATATTTTGATATGTGGTTTCCCCTTAACTCTATGTTGCTTGAGATGGTGGGAGGGACTGCAGATCATGTGACCAGATCTGGGACTATTCGGACTGAGACTCCATTTTAAAAGTCAGTGTTTCTATCAGATGCTGTACAGTACAGTTTAGAAGTCAGTAGTGTCCGTGTGCTGTAGTGTGTAATCAGTCTGAGTCGATGTTCAGTAATGTATTAGACTGAAGAGAGTGTTAGTCTGTATGCAACAGAGAAGAGACTGAAACAGAATGCCTTAGAGAATATACTGCTTAAACTCTCAACCAATAAGAAAAGCACATGTATGATGAATACATGAAGTTTGTAAGTAAATCAACTATGTTACTTTTAACCAAGACTACCTATTTTTGGTCTCTTGAGAGCAATATATTTTATGGGAGAGTAGATGGGGTTTTTTTAGGGCCTCCTGGTGACGCAACGGGTTAAACCACTGAACTGCTGACCAAAAGGTTGGCAGTTCGAATCCAGAGAGCGAGCGAGTTCCTGCTGTTAGGTCCAGCTTCTGCCAACCTAGCAGTTCAAAAACATGCAAATGTGAGTAGATCCGTAGGTATTGCTCCTGCGGGAAGATAACAGAGATCCATGTAGTCATGCCGGCCACATGACCTTGGAGGTGTCTATGGACAAAGCCAGCTCTTCGACTTAGAAATTAGATAAGCTCTAACCCTCAGAGTCAGACACAACTAAACTTCATGTCAGGGAAAACCTTTACATTTTAGATATTTTTTGGGTGACTGAAATAACACTTCTGAAGATCTGCTATATATATTTGTGCTCTGTCATGTCTTTGTTCCTAAAAGCTCTGAGAGATAACCAGGTATATCAGTCTAACAACTGAGAAGCCTGATTTGACTTGTATGAATACTAGTAGATATCTACCACTAAGAAGAAGATACACTCAAACAAGTATTTAACTCTTCTCAGGAAGATCATACTTTACAAAAGGGTTAGGATTATTCCAAATATTATTTATTTATTTATTATTTTATTTCGGATATGTGTACCCCGCCCTTCTCAAACTCCTGGGGGGGACTCTGGGAGGCTTCCAATTGGCAGAAATTTGATGCCTCAATATATATATAGTAAAAACAATAATTATAATTAGATAATAATAATAATAATAAACTTTATTTGTACCCCGCCACCATCTCCCCAACTCGGGATGGCTTATATGGGGCCAAGCCCAAAAACACAGGAACAAAATAAAATCAGAACATAAACATTAAAACAATACAATTATCACTCTGGTGGCCATTATTAGCCGAAAACCATGGTTGGATGCTCTATCAAAACGTATCCATAATCAATTTCCAAACCATTGTCAACATTGTTATTGTCACTGTCTGCTTAATTACTCGAAGGCCTGGTCCCACATCCATGTTTTTAATTTTTTTTCTAAAGGTGAGGAGGGACCTAATTTCCCCGGGGAGTGAGTTTCACAGGCGGGGGGCCCCCACCGAGAAGGCCCTGTCCCTCGTCCCCACCAAGCGTGTTTGAGACAGAGCCAGGGTCGAAAGCAAGGCCTCCCCAGAAGATCTTACACTCCGAGGTGGGACGTAGAAGGAGATACATTCGGACAGGTATGCTGGACCGGAGACGTATAGGGTGAAGGCTATGGAGATTTCTGGTTTCCCAAAAGGTTATGGTCCCAGAATAAGGAGAACTCTCAGCAATATGCCCTCATAATGCACTTTAATACTGACTTAGGATGTATTGCGTTCCCTCGTTTCTCTCTGGAAAATCCTATCCCAGTTACATTTTACCTGTTTATGTCAGCATATTTTCAATTTTAATCTATTACATTTGGCCTGGCCATTTTTAATATGTCATTATTGATTGTTGTTTTTGTTATGTGATTTATATGATTTGTATTTTATTGATTGTTTACTAATGTTGTGTTATTGATGTTTGTTTGATGTACTTCAGGCTTGGCCTCATGTAAGCCACACCGAGTCCCTTGGGAGATGGCAGCGGGGTACAAATAAAGTTTATTGTTATTGTTGTTGTTGTTGTTGTTATGGTCTCCAAAAAGTCATGTCCTTCCAAAAGCTTTTGGGGCCTTTTTTTTTTTAATATATATATTTTTTTTGGTCTTCAAGTAAAGCATGCCCTGGTGTGATATTAGTCTGTTATCTTCTTCTTCTTTTTTAAATTTTTTTATTTATTGTAGCTTTAACATATTCAGTATTTAAACATTTGAAGAAATGATTAGCCAAAGGGGGAGTAAGGAAGGAAAAGAAAGAACGAAAGGTATAACAAGTGATATCTACAAAATGCTGCTGGTAGGAGTCCAGGAGGAGGACCACCTTAAAAGAATGTGGGAGTTAGATTGTAATAAAGTAATACACCCACAAAACTGGAATGTGTCCAGAGGAGAGCGACTAAAATGATAAAAGGTCTGGAGAACAAGCCCTATGAGGAGCGGCTTAAGGAGCTGGGCATGTTTAGCCTGAAGAAGAGAAGGCTGAGAGGGGATATGATAGCCATGTATAAATATGTGAAAGGAAGCCACAGGGAGGAGGGAACAAGTTTGTTTTCTGCTTCCTTGGAGACTAGGATGCGGAACAATGGCTTCAAACTACAAGAGAGGAGATTCCATCTGAACATGAGGAAGAACTTCTTGACTGTGAGAGCCGTTCAGCAGTGGAACTCTCTGCCCCGGAGTGTGGTGGAGGCTCCTTCTTTGGAAGCTTTTAAACAGAGGCTGGATGGCCATCTGTCAGGGGTGATTTGAATGCAATATTCCTGCTTCTTGGCAGAATGGGGTTGGACTGGATGGCCCATGAGGTCTCTTCCAACTCTTTGATTCTATGATTCTATGATTCTAACTGGAAAGGAATGTGGAATATGCGTATATTAAGAAATATGTCAATAAGAATAAAAGAGAATTATTGCAAAGTGGTGTGGCGATGGTTCCTCACACCAATCAGATTAAATCAAATTGACAAGAAACATTCTAAGCAGTGCTGGAGGGGCTGTCAAGAAACTGGCACATATATACACATGTGGTGGTCTTGCAAATATGTTCAAAAATTTTGGGAAAATGTATTTCAAGAAATAAGAAGAATCACCCAAATAGAGATAACAGGAACACCGGAGATAGCACTGCTGTCATTTATTGACAATGTTAAAATACCAAAAGAACTAAAAGAATTAATTGCCAATCTGGTAACAGCAGCAAGATTATTAATAGCTAAAAAATGGAAAGAAGGAGGGGAGTGCCAATTGGAAGAGTGGTATAGGGAGATCTGGGACATCGCAATAAACGATAAACTGATTACTACTACTACGATAAACAATTACTACTACTAACAACACAAACAATAGTTCTAATGATGGATTGCAGTGATATTTCTGTGTGTATCTGCCAATGCAGTCTGCTGCACAAAGCCTGGAAAGAAGAGCCTCCCTCTCTGTCTCTGCAGATACACTCCCTTCCCAGCTTCATTGCACCTGTCCACAGGTAGCCTCTCTCTCTCTTTCTCTCTTAATGCTCCCTCAAGGGGGTCCTAGGTGCTCAAAGCCTTGTTAACCATATCCCCAGGGACCCCATTAATCCGCAAGCATCAGAACGAGCCTAGAAACGGAGCTGCCTTTTCCTCCCCCAATCTGCAAAACAGAGTCGCTCCACGGCGGCTGCAGCTTAAGAGCTGATCCAGAGGGTCAGTTTCATAGCAGAGCAAGAGAATATTGCTACTTGATATTGTTATGCAAAGGGGGGGGGAGCAGTCATATCATAATCCGCGACCAGAGCATGCATGCATGCATGTGGCAAAAGGAGGGCATTGCCACACAGGAATCTGAGCCACACAATGATGGCACCCAGTGATTTTTGCAGAGCTGATGTGCAACTGCTTGTGCTGAGTCAAGCATGGGAAAACTTGGGCCCTGCAAGTGTTTTGGACTTCAACTCCCACCATTCCTAACAGCCTCAGGACCTTTCCTTTTCCCCCTCAGCCGCTTAAGCAGCTGAGGGGGAAAAGGAAAGGTCCTGAGGCTGTTAGGAATGGTGGGAGTTGAAGTCCAAAACACCTGCAGAGCCAAACTTTGCACATGCCTGTTATCCATTCTATGCTCTTGCCATAGGGAACACTTTCCTATGTTCCAGCCCCAGCCATCTTGCTTCCCTGCCTTTAGGACAGGGAGAGGCAAGGGACACTACTGCCATTGTGTTGCATTTTAGGGCCCTTTCTCCCCTGTCCTTAGAATGCTGGAACTGGAAGAGAGACCCCAGAGGCCATCCGGTCCAACCCCTTTCTGCCATGCAAGAAAAAAGCACCATCAAGGCCCCCCACTTTTGCGGGTTTAGCTTTTGTGGATATGTTGACTCAGGAATCTGATCAATATGTTATCTCCAGGAATCACTATGTTGTCCATCACAGCGAATCTATGACTTAACCTTAGTTAGAAGCTGACCATAACGTCAAGCTGGAAGACCTAGAGATTTCTAGGCAGGACTCTTTACTCTAGACCACCGGTTCTCAACCTGGGGGTCGCAACCCCCAGGGGGGTCATTGGGCCATTTTTCGGGGGTCGTGAAGGCGCCTCGGTTGGCCCCGCCCCCTCCGCCCCCTCAAAATGGCTGCCGGTCCCTGTGCCATGGAAACAGCCAAACTTTCCAGGTCAGCTCCTCCACCTTGCGCGAGGCCTCCCTCGCGCTACTGCCGGCCAGCAAGGGCATGAGGCAGGCAAGGGCCCTTCGCGCAAGGCCTCTCTCGCTTCCATCGTGCTCCCGCCGGCCAGCAAGGGCACAAGGCAGGCGAGCGCAAGGCCGAAAATAATTTTATGGTGGGGGGTCACCACAATACAAGGAAGCATATTTAGGGGTCACAGTGTTAGAAAGGTTGAGAACCACTGCTCTAGACATTTGGTACTTTTTAACTCTGAATATGTTCTTTCTCCCACCCTGGACATGATTCCACGGGTATATATACACTCTACTTGTTCCACTGCCAATAGAACCTATGAAGATGCCATTAGCCATAGATGCAGGTGAAACGTCAGGAGAGAATGCTGCTGAAATATGATCATACAGCCCGAAAAACAGACATCAAGCCAGTAATTCCAGCCATTAAAGCCTTTGACAACACATTAGGAAGAACATCCTGAGGTCAGAGCTGTTTGGCAGCAGAAGATGCTGCCTGACCTGACCAAACCCTGCAAAAAAAATGCCATTGGAAACACTTTATTTTTACCTACTAGTGCAATTAAACCCTACTTCCATCCCTCTGATCCCGTCCAGATACATTACATTGCTTTCTCAACCAGTTTCAAACTTTTTAATACTTGCTACTGGCCTTGCCCACTGTGATTTATTTTCTGTGTTTAATTGTGATTTTATATTGTTTATATGCTTTTTATATTGTTTCTTGTATTTTATTTTATTTTTATTTTATTTTTGTTGTATGTTGTTATTAGCATTGTTGTACTGTATTGTAGAGCTTGGCCTCATGTAAGCCGCCCGAGTCCGCTTGGGGAGATGGTGGTGGGGTATAAATAAAGTATTATTATTATTATTATTATTATTATTATTATTATTGCCATCTCTTTTTCTGGAGGGTTTTAAGCAGAAGCTAGATGGCCATCTGTTGGGAGGGCTTTGACTGGCAGAAGGGGGCTGGATGGCCCTTGGGGTCTCTTTCAGACTCCATGATTCTATGATTTACTCCTGGTTTCCTCACTTTTGTGGAGGTCCTGTGCCTCTCACCCAGCACATGAGCAGGGCTGACCGTAGCTCTCAATAGCAAGGAATTGCTCACCACAGCAGAACCAAGAAGCATAGAAATAATCCAGAAATAAGTTGGCACAAAGATGGCCCTCCCTCCCCTTCAAGCTCTGTTTCCCCTCCATACCTGTTGAGCGCCATTGTGACCGTCGCCCCTTGCTGCATTTCCTGGGACGCCGCCACGGCCGCCTCTGCCAGGGAGGCCACTGCCTGCGTGGCTTCAGAAGCCTGGGTCGTCTGGATGGTCATCTCCCCTCCTTGCAGTGTCGCCCAGTTCTGCTCTACCTGAGAAGGAGAAGACAAATGCTGTGCAATTAGTAAATAAGTATGTGTGTAAGTAAGTAAAACTTTATTTCTATCCTGCCCCATCTCCCCAGGTGGACTCAGGGCAGCCCATGACATAAAAGGCAAAGACTCAATGCCACAAAAATACAGCAATAAATTAAACAAATACAGAAAAGTGATACAAAACATTCAACAATACAACAATCACATGAAAAGCAATAAAGGCAAATTATTATTGAACCTTCCCTTAATAATCACCATCACTATCATCATCGATTCTGCAGGGGAAATGTACCCCTAGTCCTTACGAATAAATAGAATAATAATAGTAACTGATTCTGCAGGGTAAATGCACCTCTAGTCCTAACAACAACAACAACAACAACAACAAATTCTGCAGGATAAATGCACCCCTAATATTAATAATAATAAAAAGTTTCTGCAGAGTAAATACACTTCTAGTCCGAACAACAACAACAGTTTCTGCAAGATAAATGCACCCCTAGTCCAAACAACAACAATGGATTCTACAGGGTAAATGCACCCCTAGTCTCAACAAGAACAATAGTTTCCGCAGGGTAAATACACCCCTATCCCAAATAGCGACAATAACAACAACAACAACAACAACAGATTCTGCAGGATAAATGCACCCCTAGTCTGAACAACAACAATAATAGATTCTGCAGGGTAAATGCACCCCTAGTCCAAACAACAACAACAACAACAACAACAACAACAACAACAGATTATGCAGGATAAATACACCCCTAGTCTGAATAGCAACAATAATAGATTCTGCAGGTTAAATGCACCCCTAGTCTGATCAACAAAAACAATAGATTCTGCAAGCTAAATGCACCCCTAGTCTGATCAACAAAAACAATAGATTCTGCAAGCTAAATGCACCCCTAGTCAGAACAACAACAACAACAGATTCTGAAGGTTAAATGTACCCCTAGTCTGAAAAACAACAATAGATTCTGCAGGGTAAATCCATCCCTAGTCTGAAAGACAACAACAATAATAGATTCTGCAGGGTAAATACGCTCCTAGTCCAAACAACAATAACAACTACAGATTCTGCATGGTAAATAAACCCCTAGTCCTTACACATTATTATTATTATTATTATTATTATTATTATTATTACTACTACTACTACTACTACTACTACTATTATTAATACATTTTGCCAGGGTAAATGTACCAATAATAATAATAATAATAATAATAATAATAATAATAATGCCACAAGAACTTGTCCAGGTGGAATGTTGCATATTCCTAGCCTCCATCTTAGGACTGATCAGCAACTGCTCTGGTTTCTACTGTAACCGCACAAAAGCACCAAAGCAGATTCCAAATGAACAAATCTGCCATCCATGTTTGCAGGTCCAGGTTTTGCAGATTTCAATTACTCATGGATTTGTTTAATATGTTTTCTAGGAATCTCTAGGTCAGGCATGGGCAAACTTTGTCCCTCCTCCAAGTGTTTTGGACTTCAACTCCCACAATTCCTAACAGCCAGTAGGCTGTTAGGAATTGTGGGAGTTGAAGTCCAAAACATCTGAAGGAGGGACAAAGTTTGCTCATGCCTCCACTAGATCCTTTTACCCAATGCTATGGACCTATGCAGGCAATTTTCCATCTGTGAATCTTAACCTGCATTTTAATTTTTTGTACATGTGTATATATGTTATATCTATTTTAATAAAGTTCTATCATGTTGCACCCCAACTTTGAGCAATGAGGAAAGACAGGAAATAAATAAAGGTATTATTATTATTATTATTAAATTATGTAACAAAAATTTGAAAACATTTCTGTTCCTGGTTTGAGAGTGCTATTTCCTGTTTCATTGTGCAGTCCTTACTTTGAAAAGAGTAGTTCTACTCCAGAAACTTTGCTTTTGTGGCTGCCACAAACTAGGTTGAATGTGTTGAGACTCTATGGTGAGATATTCATGGGGTTGTCAAAGGCTTTCATGGCTGGAATCACTGTGATTTTTTTGGCCTGTATGGCGATGTTCCAAAATGCTACTGGAACAGGGCTGTACAGCCTGAAAAACTCACATCAACCAGAAATATTAATTGAAAAGCTATTGCAAAAGGTGCTGCTGCAGGATGTCCTTCCTGCAAAAACAAACCTTTATTTATACCCCGCTACCATCTCCCGAAGGACTCGGTGCAGCTTACAAGAGGCCGAGTCCAAATACATCAGTAAAAAAACAACAACAGCAATACAATCAATAAATAAACTAATAAACAAAGCGATAAACAGTAACAATAACACCACGATGCATTAAAAACCTATGGCAGGGCCAAATGTAATAATTAATATTTTAAAAATGCTGGGCATGACAAGGTGACTTATAACTAGGATAGGTATTTGGAGAGAGATGGAGCGAGCAGACAATCCTGGATCATTAGTAAAGTGCGATTAGGGACATGTTGCTTAGGGTTTCCTTATTCTGGGAAGGCACACTGGAACAACCACGCTTTCAGGCTCCTCTTGAAGACTGCCAGAGTTGGGGAATGCCTAATATCCTTGGGGAGCAAGTTCCAGAGTCAAGGGGCCACCACCGAGAAGGCCCTATCCCTCACCCCCACCAATCGCGCTTGCGATGGAGGTGGGATCGTGAGTAGGGCCTCTCCAGATGAACGAAGAGATCGTGTGGGTTCGTACACAGAGATGCGGTCATGCAGGTAGGCGGCTTTGTAGGTAAGCACCTGCACCTTGAATTGTGACCGGAAAATGAACGGCAGCCAATGGAGCTCCTTAAACAGGAGGGTTGACCTCTCTCTTGCAGTTTAATAAACTTTTCCCCTTGTTTTTATGATAGAAGCAATTAGGAAATGACGTCTATAATTCAGGAACAAAAACGTGTTACATAGTGTTGTTAATACTATGCTCAACATAGTATCGAAGCTTGGCCTGTCACTGAACATCGAGAAAACCAAAGTGCTGTTCCAGCAGTCACCAGCCATCCCCTCCCCAGTGCCAGAGATACAACTTAATGGTGTAACATTAGAAAATGTTGACCATTTCCGCTACCTTGGCAGCCACCTCTCCACCAAAGTCAACATCGACACCGAAATACAACACCGCCTGAGCTCTGCGAGCGCAGCATTTTCCCGAATGAAGCAGAGAGTGTTTGAGGACCGGGACATCCGTAGGGATACCAAGGTGCTTGTCTATAAAGCTATTGTCCTCCCAACCCTGCTATATGCCTGCGAGACGTGGACTGTCTACAGACGTCACATGCAACTCCTGGAACGATTCCATCAGCGCTGCCTCCGGAAAATCCTGCAAATCTCTTGGGAAGACAAGCGGACAAACGTCAGCGTGCTGGAAGAAACAAAGACCACCAGCATTGAAGCGATGGTCCTCCGCCATCAACTCCGCTGGACCGGCCACGTTGTCCGGATGCCTGACCACCGTCTCCCAAAGCAGTTGCTCTACTCTGAACTTAAGAATGGAAAACGGAATGTTGGTGGACAGGAAAAGAGATTGAAAGATGGGCTCAAAGCCAATCTTAAAAACTCTGGCATAGACACTGAGAACTGGGAAGCCCTGGCCCTTGAGCGCTCCAGCTGGAGGTCAGCTGTGACCAGCAGTGCTGCAGAATTCAAGGAGGCACGAGTGGAGGGTGAAAGAGAGAAACGTGCCAGGAGGAAGGCGCGTCAAGCCAACCCCGACCGGGACCGCCTTCCACCTGGAAACTAATGCCTTCACTGTGGGAGAAGATGCGGGTCAAGAATAGGGCTCCACAGCCACCTATAAACCCACAAAAATAGTCATCAAGGAAGACCATCTTACTCGTCTAACGAGGGATCGCCTAAGTAACTAAGTAAAATAAGTAATGCTCAACATCCACTACAAAGACCAAGATTGCACTGGGCCCATAACCTTCCATGAAAGCGGAGGGCCTACTGCAGGCATGAGCAAACTTCATCCCTCCGAGTGTTTTGGACTCCAGCTCCCACCATTCCTAACATACTACTGCCCATGCTTGACTTAACCTCTAAAACAGGCGTCCCTAACCTGCCAGCCTCCTGATAGATGCATGGACTACAAGTGACATTATCCCACCAGCCACGTTTGCTGGGGATTATCGAAGTGCTCGAGACGCAACCATCTGCAGCAGGCTGCAAAGCTGGGGGAGGCGGCTCTGCAACGTAACATGAGACGTGCGCCTATCTATGCGGCTGAGCAAAGAAACCACCCTTTGTGTGGCCATCGCCCTGCTTTAGTTTGATACAGCATTTTAAAAAACAAACGGAGTTACACATATTTTCGCTTTGAATGGGATTTACCATATATACTCGAGTATAAGCCGACCCAAATGTACGCTGAGGCACCTAATTTTACCACAAAAAACTGGGAAAACATATTCACTCGAGTATAAGCCAAGGGTGGGAAATACAGCCGCTACTGGTCAATTTCACAATAAAAATAGATATCAATAAAATTACATTAATTACATTAACGGAGGCATCCGTAGGTTAAAAGTTTTTGAATATTTACATAAAACTGTAATTTAAAATAAGACTGTGATTAAACCATTATTCAAACCTCTTTCAATGTAAATGTGCTTATTTATGTATCCTTCCAATAATAATAAAGAGTAAAAATAATACATTTGATAACAATAATAGTAATAATTGAGTAAAATAATGGAAATGTAGTAATAACAGTAATAATAAGTAAAATAATAAATGCAATACCAATAAGAGAGAGTGAAATAATAAATGTAACAATAACAATAATAAAGTAAAATAATAAATGTAATAATAATAATACAGTAAAATAATAAATATAATAACAATAATAAAGTAAAATAATAAATGGAATCATAATAATAAGTAGAATAAAATAACAAATGTAATAATAATAGAGTAAAATAATAAATGCAACAACAATAAGAAACAGAGTAAAATAATAAATGTAACAAAAACAATAATAATAGAGTAAAATAATACATTTAATAATAATAGAGTAAAATAATAAATGTAATAAAAACAATAATAATAGAGTAAAATAATAAATGGAATCATGGTACTAACAGGAGCGGGGCGCAGGGAGCACACAACTCCTCTGCTGCACCAGCTCCACTGGCTGCCGATATGCTACCGGGCTCAATTCAAAGTGCTGGTTTTGGCCTTTAAAGCCCTAAACGGTTCTGGCCCAACTTATCTATCCGAACGTATCTCAGCCTATCAGCCCACCAGGACCCTAAGATCTTCTGGAGAGTCCCTGCTCTCTATCCCACCGGCTTCCCAAGTGCGGCTGGTGGGAACGAGAGACAGGGCCTTCTCTGTGGTGGCCCCTCGGCTTTGGAACACCCTCCCTATAGAGATACGATCAGCCTCTTCGCTGATGGTCTTTCGGAAGAGATTAAAAACATGGTTGTGTAAACAAGCATTCAATTAGTTTGTTACTATTGAATTTATAGACTAAGGACTGGTTAACTATGGATGACGAACTCTGGACTGTGATTTTTGTGACGAGAAGCATGGTATTATTATTGGTGGCCCAATAATTTGTATTGTTTACGTGTTGTTGTTTTAAATTGTACATTGCTTTTAATTGCTGTAAACCGCAATGAGTCGCCGATTTAGGCTGAGATATTAGCGGTATACAAGTGCATTAAATAAATAAATAAATAAATAAATAAATAAATAAATAGAAGAAAATAATAAATGTAATAATAACAGAGTAAAATAAGAAATGCAATAGCAATAAGAAATAGAGTAAAATAATAAATGTAACAAAAACAATAATAATAAAATAAAATAATACATTTAATAATAATAGAGTAAAATAATAAATGTAATAATAACAATAATAATAAAGTAAAATAATAAATGGAATCATAATAATAAATAGAATAAAAATAATAAATGTAATAATAATAGAGTAAAATAGTAAATGTAATAAAAACAATAATAATAGAGTAAAATAATGTAAATGTAATACAATAATAAAGAGAGTAAAATAATAAATGGAATCATAACAATAAATAGAGTAAAATAATAAATGCAATAAAAATGATAAAGTAAAATAATGTAAATGTAATATAACAATTAATTGAGTGAAATAATAAATGTAATAATAATAACAGAGTGAACTGATAAATAACTTTGACTCGAGTATAAGCTGAGGGGGAGGGGGGGGTTCAGCCTAAAAAAGGGCCTGTATAACCCAGCTTATGCTCAAGTATATACGGTATTTCAGACACCTTTCAGATACCCATCGAACCCAAATGGTGTTTCCCAAGCTGAGTATCTGTGTCTTAGAGAGAACAGTGTATGCTTTGTGTACAAAAAAATGCCAGCTTCACTCCTTGGCTTCTCTTATTATTATTAATTTGTTAAGAGGGCATTTAGGCAACAGACGCATGCTCCAGACTAAGGCTTTGGGCCCAGATCCAATTTAATACCTGGGAAGCGAAGATCCCTTCTCGTGTGGTGGCACGGGGTTGCTCCTTTCCAGAAGTATAGGATTATACTTCATTAGGAGTCTAGTGTCTAGATGGGGGGAAGTCATGGTCCCGTTCTGTTCTGCATTGGCCAGACTTTCTCACCTTGCATAATAACCCTGTTACTAGTTCTGGGCAAAGCGATTCAAGGATACTGAAAATCAAGATACTAGTGAAAGGTTTGGAAGCCAAGCCCTACAAAGAGCAGCTTAAGGTGAGGATGTTTAGCTTGGAGAAAAGGAAAGCCGAAAGACGGGGACATGGGGGCAATGTGTAAATATTGGAAGGGATGCCCCATTGAGGAGAAGGGAGCAAAGTGGTTTTCTGCTGCTCTGGAGACTGGGACACAATGGAGCCATGGATTCAAATGGCAGGAAAAGAGGCTCCATCTCAATATTGGAAAGAATGTCCTGAGGTTAAGAGATGTTTTGCTGCCAAGGGAGTCCCCAGCAGAGGCTGGATGGCCATCTGTCAGGAGGGATTGGACTGTGTGTTACTGCATGGCAGAAGACAGCTGGACTGGATGCCCTTTGAGTACCCTTTCCAACTCTATAATTCCAAGTAATGCCTCCGAGTCTAAGAGAGTCTCCAGCAGAGACTGGATGGCCATCTGTCAGGAAGGATTGGACTGTGTTATTGCATGGCAGAAGAGGGCTGGGCTGGATGCCCTTTGGGTACCCCTTCCAACTCAATCGTTCCAAGTAATGCTTTTCAGAGCAGATGTGCAACTGCCAGGCATGTAGCCGGGGGGGGGGGGGGGTTGCTGTGCCAGTCTGTCAAAATGTAGCCCCAAAGATAGGACAGTAGCCCGCACCCCCCCCCCCCCCCCGAAATTCTCATGGTGGTTCGCGAAAAGGCCTTACTGGTGCATTATTTAAACTGTTATGTTTATTCATATCATGATCTGATCACCATGTTCAATATATCCCATATGCATGGGGGTATTGGGGTAACGATACAAAAGTTTTGCTAGGGTAGACCCTCTTTCTCTCAGACTCAGCCCCCCCCCCAAACGAAATCCTGGCTACAGGCCTAGCAAAGGCTTTCATGGCCGGAATCACTGGGTTGTTGTAGGTTTTTTTTTTCGGGCTATATGGCCATGTTCTAGAGGCATTCTCTCCTGACATTTCGCCTGCATCTATGGCAAGCATCCTCAGAGGTTGTGAGGTCTGTTGGAGCTAGGAAAATTGGGTTTATATCTGTGGAATGACCAGGGTGGGACAAAGAACTCTTGTCTGTTGGAGCTAGGTGTGAATGTTTCAACTGACCACCTTGATTAGCATTTGATGGCCTGGCAGTGCCTGGGGCAATCTTTTGTTGAGAGGTGATTAGATGTCCCTGATTGTTTCCTCTCTGTTTTTTTGCTGTTGTAATTTTAGAGTTTTTTAATACTGGTAGCCAGATTTTGTTCATTTTCATGGTTTCCTCCTTTCTGTTGAAATTGTCCACATGCTTGTGTGATTTCAATGGCTTCTCTGTGTAGTCCGACATGTTGGTTGTGAGAGTGGTCCAGCATTTCTGTGTTCTCAGATAGTATTCTGTGTCCAGGTTGGTTCCTCAGGTGCTCCGCTATGGCTGACGTCTCTGGCTGGAGTAGTCTGCAGTGCCTTTCCTGTTCCTTGATTCGTGTCTGGGCAATGCTGCTGCGTTTGGTGGTCCCTCTGTAGACTTGTCCACAGCTGCACGGTACACGGTAGACTCCTGCAGAAGTGAGATGATTCCTCTTGTCCTTTGCTGAACGTAGCATTTGTTGGATTTTCTTGGTAGGTCTGTAGATAGTTTGTATGTTGTGTTTCCTCATCAGCTTCCCTCTGCGGTCAGTGGTTCCCTTGATGTCTGGCAAGAACACTTTTCCTCTGGCTGGATCTTTGTCTTGACTCTCGTGGCTTCTTCTTGGTTGTCTTGCAGTTCTTCCGATGTCTGAGATGGAGTCTCCACTGGCTGGAGAACCCAGTTTAGGTGGTTCAGTTCCTCTTGGAGGAGGTGGGGTTTGCAGATTCTTTTTGCACGGTCTGCCAAGGCTTGCAGTATCTCTGAAAAAGCATAACTGTCGTGGCAACAACCTTTGCATTACTATTATTATTATATTTCTTTATACCCCGCCTTCTCTCTTCCGAAAGAGACTCAAAATGGCTCTGTGCATTAGTGACACAGATAGATAAGCATCCTGAAGAAGTGCTGCTGGGAAAAGAGCGACGGGTCCTTTGCAAAAGGGGTGGGAGCCTGACGAGGCAACCGCTTCGTGTGTCCAATGCTCAGACATAAATAGGGAAGCCAGGCCAGGGGGAAGGGCACCTGTTTCTGCTCAGACAATGAAGGCTTGTCTTCCAGGGCTCACAGATTTTTTTTTTTTTTTGCAAGGCCAGAAACTCAAACAAAACAACCTGTTTGGGGCTGGTTTTTTCAGATGGAAATGCCGGCTCCGGTGAGAACAAGGCTGTTTTGTGCTGCCACCTATTGCCCCAGAATCCTATCCCTTTCTGGAGGAAGCAGAGCGGGGCTGGGCGCTTTATTCTGTCGCAGAGGCTCAGAGAGGGTGGGCACGGCTCCAAAGGGAGGTCAAGGGAAAGAACTCTCTACGGCAGAGCTGGCAACCGAGTCTGAGGAATGCCCAAAGTCTTCAACACACACACACCCCAAAGCACTTAGCTTTGAGGAATGTTATCTGCTTCCCCAGCTTGAGTTTCTCGGCTCCCTGACTTGTCATTTCGCCTCTTGGAAGAAACATTAATGGGGTGAGGCTTCGGAGGAGCCCGTGACTTCATGCTTTGGCCAGTAAAGCGTCCTCTTCGATCTACTGACTTGCTGGCAAAATACACGCTTCTCTCCCCAAGTGCGGCTTTGCACCCTGACAGATATCACACACACACATTCACATACACACAGAGGCATTCCCTGACTTACAAACGACTCCCAGTGAAGAATGGGGCTGAGACAACAAGAAGTAAGACAAATCTTCCCCTAAGAAGGGAAATTCACTCCTGAAAGAGTTATTATCCTGCTTTAACACCAATCCTTTTTTCCACAACAAGCCACATTTTGCAAAATCCCATTCTCACAGGGACAGGAAGTGAGGTGAAACCTTTGGAAGAAGGGCACATATAGCAAAACAAACCCACAGGGGTGTTAACCCTTCCCTATGATATCCAAAACTAACATATACATATATTTGGATGGAGTTACACATAAAAAAAGGTACCTGTTCCAATTTACATACAAATTCAACTTATTATTATTATTATTATTATTATTATTATTATTATTATTATTGGGGGAAAAAACTACAGAATCCACCTTGTTTGTAACTTGTGGACTGCCTATCTATATAAATAAAAATGTAATGTTCGTTTGTGGGATTAGTATAACTTAAAAACCACTAGACAAACTGATACCAAATTTGGACACAAGACACCTATCCGGCCAACAAGTGACCATCACTCATAAACATACTGAAAAACACAGCAGAAAGGACTTTAAACCCCCCCCCCCAAAAAAAGAAAGAAAAACCAAACCCAAAAAAATACATTACAACCAATGCAAAAACCACATATATACACAAACATGCATATATATACATATACACAAATATATACACACATATATACACACACAAAACACATAGACACAGACTGGGCCACAGCAAAACATGGCAGGGGACAGCTAGTAATCTATATAAATAAAAATGTAATGTTTGTTTGTGGGATTAACATAACTCAAAAACCACTGGACGAATAGACACCAAATTTGGACACACCCTATCGGGCTAACAAGTGACCATCACTCATAAAACAATGAAAAACAAAGTAGAAGAGACTTTAAAAGCCAAAAAAGCAAAAAGACACTACAACACATGTGCAAAACCACATATATATATATATATGCCAACACACATATACGCAAACATATATACACACTTATACACACAAAGCACATATACACAGACTGGGCCACAGCAATGCGTGGCAGGGTACGGCTAGTATATATGTGTGTGTGTGTGTGTGTACGTGCTGTATATGTATATCGGTCAATTTGTTAATCACTTCTGTTACTGGGCAAAGCTCTTAGAAAGAACATGTGTGAACTAGATGGATGAATCTTTCCAGTGACCAAAATAAATGAACATTTCAAATTTATGTCTGTAAACTGCAATATATATATATATATATATATATATATATAGAGAGAGAGAGAGAGAGAGAGAGAGAGAGAGAGAGAGAGAGAGTTTCACTGAAGACTCATATAATGCAGTTTGAATTGAAGTGAACTGCATTATATGAGTCTACACTGACCATATAATGCAGTTCCAAACTGCATGGTACAGCAGTCCTATAAAAATGCTTTTGTCCAGAGCGTAAGTGCATTAGTTTTAAGCCTTTATTTTAAACTTGTGTCCGTCTTTTAATCTTTGCCTGACATATTTAATATGCATTTTGTAGATATGTGTTTTAATATGTATCTTTTAATATGTGTGCTTATAAAATTTTTGCAATGTTTGTCTGCTTTGACTGCGCTGCTACCTGCCTTGAGCTACAAGGAGGTGGGTAAGAAAGACAAGTTGCTTACCTGTAACTGTGTTTCCTCGAGTGGTAGTCTGTGAAATAGGCACATGAATGCCACACAGACTTGGCAAGATTGGGGGCAATGGGATTCCCCCAAACAGAACAAGCACATAGAGTGCCCGTCTGTATCAGGCACATTGCCGCCACAAGATCCACATGTCTTAAAAAAGGACGTGATACTAATAATGGAGGGAAACTGGCCTGAGGGTAGTTGAAGGTCACAATCTGGTCGGTAGGTCAAACGAGTCAGTCCAATAAGTGAGTATGTCAAAGAGACTAGAGAGGTTCCAAAGGCTGCTGATTGCAGCGGAAAAAGGAACTAAGGTGCAGCCCCCGCTCAGGCATTTATAGTATTGGGGAGAGTGGGCGGGGCCTCCGCCAAAATGTTTCTATTACAAGATTCTAGAAGGTTCCGAACAGCTGCGCATGCGCAGAACTGAAACCCATTATGTGTGCCTTTCACAGATTCCACGAAGAGGAAATAAAAGTATTATTATCATTAGCATTATTATTATTATTAGAAGGTTGAAAGAGATTTAGTCTTCTGTGTATATCAATGCTGCATATGTAAGCTGGGCTATGAAAAATGTTTTTGTGTTTGTTGAAAATTCTCAGATACAGAATGATTCCATAATTTGTAATCCTCCCCAGAAGGTTATGAGAACTTCTTGATTGTTTTCAAAAGGATGAATCTCCCCAGAATGTTTTTGGTGCTGGGCCTCCTCCCATCTCTAACCCTAGGGAAGGAGCAAAAAGCGCCAGCTGACTGTTGCCAAGCGACGGCATCCCTTACCTCTCCGTCAGTGACAGCAGAGTAGTTGACCTGTGCGACTGTGACTGTCGTGGGCAATTCCGAAGCGTCGGCCAAAGTGGCCACCGTTGCTCCTGTGCCAACCTGCAATGTATCACCAAAAACAGGATTCAGTGTAACGCTGATAATCACAACCTCCAAAACCCCTTAATCTCCATTGACCCCCTGTTCCTTAACCTGGGAGCGCAAATGGTGTGCATCCTGGGATTAAAGACACAACGACAAACTAGCCATTCCTTTCTTTCGTGAAGTCCCACAATCATTTTTAAAAGAACAAACAAAATAGAGAATTATAGAATCCTAGAGTTGGAAGAGACCTCATGGGCCATCTAGTCCAACCCTATTCTGCCAAGAAGCAGGAAAATTGCATTCAAAGCACCCCCAACAGATGGCCATCCAGCTTCTGTTTAAAAGCCTCCAAAGAAGGAGCCTTCACCACACTCCGAGGCAGAGAGTTCCACTGCTGAATGGCTCTCACAGTCAGGAAGTTCTTCCTCATGTTCCTTTCTTGTAGTTTGAAGCCATTGTTCCGCGTCCTAGTCTCCAGGGCAGCAGAAAACAAGCTTGCTCCCTCCTCCCTGTGACTTCCTCTCACATATTTATACACGGCTATCATGTCTCCCCTCAGCCTTCTCTTCTTCAGGCTAAACATATCCAGCTCTTTAAGCCACTCCTCATAGGTCTTGTTCTCCAGACCCTTGATCATTTTAGTTGACCTCCCCTGGACACTTTCCAGCTTGTCAACATCTCCCTTCAATTGTGGTGCCCAGAATTGGACACAGTATTTCAGGTGTGGTCTAACCAAGGCAGAATAGAGCATGGGGAGCATGACTTCCCTGGATCTAGACCAGTGGTTCTCAACCTGGGGTCCCCAGATGTTTTTGGCCTACAATTCCCAGAAATCCCAGCCAGTTTACCAGCTGTTAGGATTTCTGGGAGTTGAAGGCCAAAAACATCTGGGGACTCCAGGTTGAGAACCACTAATCTAGACACTAGACTCCTATTGATGCTGGCCAAAATCCCACTGACAAGAAGATAAATGTGTACATAATATATGTACTGCATTTACAACGCTGTTCAGAAGTATTCCACCTTCTCTGGCTCTTTCACATTTTTCCATGTTTACAGCCTGGAAGTGAAATGGACTGAATTGGTATCATTCCCACTTGATGTACATAAGATACTCAACACTGCAGAGGTGCCATTTAAGTTTATTGTGGCACAGCATGCAAATGACAGTGCCCATTTTTGTTAAACTAAATATATTTTGCAGTTTGGCAGTGTTGTGCATATAGCAAGTGGCAACAATGCAGTTTAAGTGCATTTCAATTCCAGGATGCAAAACAACAACATGCAGAAATGCTGTTAGGATTCTGGGAGTTGGAAGGTATAGCGAACACCACGCTGTGAGGCTCATCAAAAATATAATGATGCACACGCAGTGAGGAGTAGAAGGGAGAAGAGTAAGATTTTAATTAAATGTATGAGAGACGGGGAAATATTTATATAATACATCCCAACTCTGCTCAGCCAAAATTATGAAGCACACAAAAAGGTAGAGGGAGTATGGTTGCTGAACCAACTGTATATTTAAAAGTTAGGAACTGGGAACCACTGAAAACAAGAGTCTTAAAATGATTCTTCAAAAGATTTTCGCTGCCACCATTTCACTAATAATCAGGCTGAGGTAATATTGAGGGTTTGTTCAGTAACATACCCTATGTCACTATAGTTTCTTAAAGGCTGTTGTGAAGCTTACTTTAGTAGTATTTTGACCACAAAGGTATTCACACTGAGGCTGGTATAAGTTGATAAAAATAACAAGAACGTTTATTGAACAGGCTTGGATAATTCAGGTACAAATTCTTAACGGTTTCGGTAAAATACTGGCATAAAAAGCTTGTGGTTGAGTTAAAGATCTCAAAACTTCTGGGTTACAAGTCTTTAAAGTTCCACCACAGAAAATTACTTCAGGAAATGAATCTTTGAAAGTAACTCCCAAAAAAGCCCCTTAGGAATCTAGCCAAAAACCTTGAACTAGATTTCCTTAGGAATTGAACAGATCACTAACGGGGTACTGCTCCACAAAACAGTATCCTAGCTATCTACTCAATAGCTATTCTGAATACTATACAAAAGACTGACCCAAACTTCTTCTTCAAACCCAAACTCACTCCTCACTAACACCCACACTTCTTCTCGCTAACAGTTCTAAACTCCAACTCACTAAAAAGGGACTTCAACCCTCAGTTTAAAAGACATTTTTTCCTTTAGATCACTTAGGCTCCGCCCCCATCTTTCTAGCCAATCTTAGCCTTCTAACTTTTCCTCCAACACGCTCCCTCAAGGATAACCTAAACTAAGATGGCTTCTCCCTGTCTCCCTTCTCTAAAATGGATGCTGTGGCTTCGCCAGGCCCCCTTCCTTAGGCTTCAGGCAGCCAACTAAGGTAAGGGATTCATTACAGAAGGCCAAAACATCTGGGGACTCACAGGCTGAGAACCACTAGTCTAGGAGGGGTCTGCACCTTAAGTCCTGCTTTCAGAGAAAGCTGGCATACAAATGAAACAAATCTATGTAAATAAAAGTCAAAGTATGCCTGTCCACCTGTCTGATTGTATCACAAAGGCTGTTGTAAAGTGAAGTGGCCATTTTTGAAATCCCTGGATTTGCTGTTGCTAGGTGAAGTGGCTCTGGGAAAGAACAGCTAGTAGGCTGTTAGGAATTGTGGGAGTTGAAGTCCAAAACACTGGAGGGAGGGCCAAAGTTTGCCCATGCCTGGCTCCCTCACCTGGATGAGAGAGACGGTGCCGTCTGGGTTGCTGAAGGTCTGGACCACGGTCTGCGAAGGCACCAGATGCGCGATGCTGTGGGTTGCTGCCGTGGGCTGGGTCTGCTGGTCCTCAAAAGCATAGAGCAGGTCCTCGCGGCCATGCTGCTTATAGCAGTTCTTCACGATCGTCCGCAAGGCCTGAGTCCAAGAGACCTGTTGGAAGGACAGAGGGGAGAGGAGAAAGGGGAGAAAGGGGGGTTAGGATAGATGTAGGGAGCTCAATCGTGTCAAAACTGACAAGAGAAGCAGCAGCAAAAAGCAACAGCAAGGCAAAAATATTCAAACTTCATCAAGGTTAGTGAAAAAGTCATTTCAAATATACATTGTTGTTATTATTATTATTGGAACCTAGGATAAAGTTGCCGTCAGTCAAAGGCAACTTGAATATTTTTGTTGTTGTTGTTATTGGAACCTAGGAAAGAGTTGCCATGAGTCAGAGGCAACTTGAATGAACAATATTGTTGTTGTTGTTATTACTAGAACCTAGGACAGAGTTTCTATGAGTCAGGGGCAACTTGAATGAACTATATTATTGTTGTTGTTGTTATTGGAACCTAGAATACAGTTGCCATCAGTCAGAAGCAACTTGAATACATGTTGTTGTTGGAACCTAGGATAGAGTTGCAATGAGTCAGAGGCAACTTGAATGAACAACATTATTATTACTGTTGTTGTTGTGATGTTGTTGTTACTGGAACCTAGAATAGAGTTGCTATGAGTCAGGGGCAACCTGAATGAACTATATTATTATTGTTGATGTTGTTATCATTAGAACCTAGGATAGAGTTGCCATGAGTCAGAGGCTACTTGAATGCACAATATGATTGTTGTTGTTGTTATTGGAACCTAGGATACAGTTGCCATGAGTTAGAGGCAACATGAATACACTATATTGTTGTTGTTGCTGGAAACTAGGATAGAGTTGCCATGGGCCAGAGGCAACTTAAATGTACATAATGACAACAACAACTGAGAACAATAGTGATATAATTGTGGACTGAGTTCGACATGATTTTATCTTGGTGAACTGGCTTATATGTATTTTATTCTATATGTATTAATCTATTGTTGTTGTATGATGTTTTAAACTGTATTGTTAGCGTTAAATCCTTGCAGTTAGCTGGTCTGAGTCCCTCCACGGAGGTAGAGAAGATTGGGATACGAAAGTTTCAAATAAATAAATAAATAAATAAATTTTGAGAAAAAGGCTGTCAGACCAAGATTCAAATCTATTTTTTAGAAAATTTCTTGTACAAAAAAGTCCTAGGAACAAGTGCATTTAAAGGACAACCAGCAACGCACAGAAAAGCTTCCAAATGCATTTATCAAAGCACATGGTTTGAGTGATGACCCCTCAAAAAGCCATGCAAATTTCATCTGTTGCCTTTCTATTTAGCATTGCCTTTATAGGTCATTGGACGATGAGCTACCTTACAATTACATTGAAATATAAAGCATTGTAGAATTTTGAGAGATAAAAGGATGTTCTGTTTGGAGACATACTTCCTACAGATTTTATTTTCCACTGCTTCAAAAACAGATTATTTGAGACCAATGGACAGATCTGGACCATCGGTTTGTCATAACAACAACAAGAAGAAATGTTATCACCTGCTTCTTCCTGCGACCTAGAGGATTTGGAAGCCTGTAAGCAGTATCTTAACACATTTTACAGAAAGGGAGCAAAGTGGAGCCAGGTTTTATTTTCTATTTTACTATTTATTTAACCTTACAGCCTCAGAAGTAACCTTAAGTTTTCTGGGATCTGAAACAGCAGTTATGCACAGCTATTCTGTATGGATAAATTTACATTATGCTTCACTATGCAGGGTCTAGTCTTATGGGTTATCATTGTTTATTTGTTTGTTTATTTGCAAAAGAGACAGAATGGGGCACGATGCCTGGCTCGACAATAGTACGTGTGAAAAAGATCTTGGCATCCTCGTGGAGAGGAAGGTAAACATGAGCCAACAATGCGATGCAGCAGCTAAAAAAGCCAAATGGGATTTTGGCCTGCATCAAGAGGAATATAGAATCCAGATCCAGGGAAGTGATGCTATCCTTGCTCCATTCTGCCTTGGTCAGACCACACCTGGAATCACACTGTGTCCAGTTCTGGGCATCACAATTGAAGGGAGATGTTGAATCTAAGCTGGAATGTGTTCAGAGAAAGAGGGCGACTCAAATGATCAAGGGTCTGGAGAACAAGCCCTATGAGGAGCGGCTTAAAGAACTGGGCATGTCTAGCCTGAAAAAGAGAAGGCTGGGAAGAGACATGATGAGAAGAGACATATTTGAGGGGGAGTGATGGGAAAGTTTGATTCCACAACCCCCATTTTAATGACCCCCCCCCCTTTGCAAATAACCTGCTTCTCCTTTAACTGACCCGGGTTTTTAATCAGTTTTTAATTAGTTTTTCCTTTAATCATTACATGCAGCCTGCCCATTGTCACTGTGATTACGTTTACTGTAATTTTATATCGTTATGCATTCATATGTTTTATGTAATTATGATGTTATTTATTGTTTCCGTTTTCGGTTTTATTTTGCTCTAATTTGTTGTTTGTGCTTGGCCTCATGTAAGCTGCCCCGAGTCCCCATCGAGAAGGTGGTGGCGGGGTATAAATAAAGATTATTATTATTATTATTATTATTATTATTATTATTATTGGGAGGAGGGAGCAAACTTGTTTTCTACTGCCCTGGATACTAGGAAGCAATGAGCAATGTCTTCAAACTACAGAAAAGGACACTTCCTGAACATGAGGAAGAACTTCCTAACTGTGAGAGCTGTTCTAAGGTGGGACTCTCTGCCCAGGAGTACGGTGGAGGCTTCTTCTTTAGAGGTTTTTGAGCAGAAGCTGGTTGGCCATCTGTTAGGGGTGCTTTGAATGCGATTTTCCTGCTTTTTGGCAGAATGGGGTTGGACTGGATGGCCCATGAGGTCTCTTCCAACTCTAGGATTCTATTATTTATTTATCACACTTGTATCCCACCCTTCTCACCCTAAATGGGACACAGGGCAGCCTCACAAAGGCAAAATTCAATACCGTATATACATACACATATTGGTAAATAAACGACTGCATTAAAATCAACCCAATTAAAAACATAAACATTAAAACATCAGTTAAAATCACAAAATGGCTGAAGGAGACACTTAATGGTTCTTTGGAAGGTTGTGAACACAGCAGCTGATTAAAAAGTACCAAAATCCGCAAAGGGCAGGTTGTTAATGGCTGCAAAAGCAGGATGACCAGGCCCGGTGCTCTTACCTGTTCCTTGCCATTTGTGCCACCCATTTAACCACGTCACCCACCCTGTCCCATTGCGAGAGGTCTATAAGCCCAGCCCCTGCCATTGCCATACCAAGGAGGAGCCCTTTGCAGGCGCAAGAGGGCACTCAACACACACCCTCTGCTTCTGCTCCTCGGTCCGGACGTCGCTGCGGACGTTGGCCCAGGGGATGTCTTCCGGCCACCAGACGGGCTTGCAGCTCTCCTTGCCCCAGCCAGGCTTCCCGCGGCCCGTGGAGTACTTCAGCATCTCGGGGATAAAGGCCCGCAGCTGCGCCTACAAAAAAGGAATGCAACACTTGGAGACACAAGACCCATAAGAGCAGAAAATGGTTCAATATAGGGCCCTGAGCAGCAGAAGGCCATCATCACAAGGTCTGGAAGCTAAACAGACAAACACACGACAAAGAAGCAAACACAATCAGAAATTGGTAGAAATCTGTGAGGACTTCTGCTTATGCCACCATTGTCACCAAACCTGAAGACTTCCTCCTGTTCTACTGCCATGACCTTCTAGCCCAGGGGTCCTCAAACTAAGGCCCGAGGGCTGGATACGGCCCTCCAAGGTCATTTACCCGGCCCTCGCTCAGGGTCAACCTAAGTCTGAAATGACTTGAAAGCACACAACAACAACAATCCTATCTCATCTGCTGAAAAGAGCTCCACACTTCCCATTGAAATACTAATACGTTTATATTTGTTAAAATTGCTCTTCATTTTAATTTGTGTATTGTTTTTAAGTGTTTTTTGCACTACAAATAAGATATGTGCAGTGTGCAGAGGAACTCATTCATCCCAGCCAGTTTTCCAGCTGTTAGAATTTCTGGGAGTTGGAGGCCAAAACATCTGGGGAGCCACTGACTTAGAGAGACTTCCTTTTAAGCCCTGTCTGCACTGCCATGCAATCCAGTTCAATTGCATTTTGAAACTACATTATATGGCAGTGTAGATGGGGCCTCAGATTAATAGCGCCTTGTGTGTATGTGGTTTTTCCACTTTTGCAGTGGTTCTGTGCCCCAACTGACCCCGAAAATGGTCTACTGTAGTCTAATGGATACACCAGCCTTGATTGACTGAACTCATGTATTATAACAACCCTTGTGTGCTGTTTTCAGAGGAACAAGTATGACAGAAAAATTAATCTACTAAACAGAAATTCACTGTATAGTTAAAATTACTTATTTAAAACATCTAAAACCCAATGCTAACTCTAACTCACGTCTTTTTTCTCATATATCCAAACTAATTTCTATTACTGATGCTCTCTCTACTTCCCTGGCTGATATTCTTGACTGTGAAACTCCCAAAAATCACTGTCCTTTTTAAATAATAAACTTTATTAAAAATTTTCCATAAAACAATTAAAAGATAAATGAGAAAGAAGAGAAGGAAAGAGAAAAATATAGAGAGAGGGGGGAGAAGGAGTGTAATGGTGATAGCCTAAAACACCAATATGGAAGAGGGAAAGAAAAGAAGAAGAAAGAAAGAAAAAAAACAAAACAAAAACAGAAGTATGTATTTTTACTTCCAGGTATCTTCTGCGAGCTTCTCTCCTTTTCCTTCGGTTTCTATTTTTATTCTTGCTTCTCACGTCTTTTCTTCTTTTTCCTTCCTTTCCTCTTTCTCTCTTCTTATATCAATATTTCCTTCTTATTTCTTTTTAAGTATTCTGTAACTGGATCCCAGTTCGTCTCTTTTCTTGCACTTCCTTTGTTTTTAGATATCAGGAATGTAAGTCTGCCCATGTTTCTTATGTCTTGAATTTTTAACATCCAATCTACTTCTTCTGGTATCGCTTTCTTTTTCCATAATTTTGCATAGTACAGCCTTGCCGCGGTAGTTAGTAGAAATAATAGTTTTTATCTTTGTTTTTGTCTATTTTTTGTTCATGTATCCCCAGTAAAAAGATTTCCGGTTTTAGTCGTAATTTTATCTCTAAAATTTCTTAAATACTTTTCTGTATTTTTCCCCCAATAGCTTTTTATTTTGCTGCATGCCCACCACATGTGGAAATATGAGCCTTCTTTTTCTCTACATTTCCAGCATTTTGTGTTTGTATTTTTGTAATACTTCCCATTTTTTTGTGGTCTTAAGTGCCATCTATATGCCATTTTTCTATTGCACCAGTATATTTTAATTTTTTGTTCCATACTTCCTCCCATTCTTCTTTTCTTATATTTCTTCCTATATTTTCTTTTCATGCATTCCTTTTCCTTTCCCCTATCTATAGACCATTCTAATAAAATCTTATACATTTTTATTATCATCTTATTATCTGATTGTATTATTTTATCCCAAAATGTGTCCTGTTTTGTAAGCACCGGGATTGTGGCGCAGCTGGCTGAGTGTCAGCTGCATTAAGATCACTCTGACCAAAAGGTCATGAGTTCGAAGCCAGCCCGGGCTGGAGTGGGTGTCCAGCCATTGTGTAGCCCGTTGTCGACCTTTGCAACCCGAAAGACAGTTGCATCTGTCAAGTAGGAAAATAAGGTACCACCTTGTGTGGGAGGCTAAATTTAACTAATTTATGAGGCCATAAAGAAAGAAGACTCCGGGGAATGTGGAAGAACTTCATCGGTGTCGTTGATGGACGATGAAAAGCAGCAGCTCCCCCAGCGGCCAGAAAAAAAGTTAAATAGCCTTTGTCTGTTAAATGTTGTTTGTCAAACTGGCATTGAATGTTTGCCATATATGTGTTTACTGTAATCCGCCCTGAGTCCCCTGCGGGGTGAGAAGGGCGGAATATAAGAACTGTAAATAAATAAATAAATAAATAAATAAATAAGTCCACCAATCCCTGTCCTAAACAACAACCTTTGAAAAACTCCATCAAGCATTTGATCCAATCACCTGCAAGATTCCCTGCTCTCTTGCCATTCAAACTGATTGATACTTTGTTAAGTACCTCATATCCATAACCAAACTGTACCTGAATTTATTTATGTAAACAGACACTGTAGTTTTGTTTTTAAAAGAAAAGTCAGTAGTTTGACAAAGTTTGCTTTAATTTAAAATTTATTGAGATGCGCAGTCTTGGAGTTGGAGTGGTATTTCTCAGTCCAGAGCTTCAGAACAATCCCATCGCCATAAAGAGGCCGGCTTTTCCTGGCTCCCTCTCTCTATCTATACAATGGATATCAGAGAAGGGATGGGCTGTTTCCTCAAGGGAGACTGCACTGTCTGTCTCAGGAATAAACGCAGCCGCAAAGCAAAGAGAACTCTAGTGTCACCTAGTGACAAGGCAGACAGAAGAATCACATCATTCAAAAAAGTAATTGGGGAAAACATGATGAGCAATGGCACTTGCAGGCTTGCTGTGAGTTTTCCAGGCTGTCTGGTCATCTTCCAGAAGCATTCTCTCCTGATGTTTCACCCACATCCATGGCAAGCATTCTCAGAAGTTGTGAGGTCTGTTAGAAACTAGGCAAGTGAGGTTTAGAGATCTGTGGAACGTCCAGGGTGCATTTCCATGTGGAGAGGGGCGCATTTCCTCAACACAAGAAACCGCCACATCCACTGGACATGTAAAAGCAAAGATCTGTTTACACAGCATGCCAGAGGGAAAGCGCAGATTCAAATCACGCTGCTCACAAAAAGACATTCAAATAGGATTCTCTGCAATGAATGCATTTCATTTGCATGCTTTATCCTGGAAAAAGGTTCATGTTTTTGCCAGAACATAAAGGAAGTGTCACGTAAAGAAGAGGCAATGGCTCAGGAGACAAAGGGACTCTTGCTTGCCTGTTTCAAAGATATCTACGACAATCTGTGCAATGCTTTCAAATACTTACTTACTTACTTGATCCCTCGTTGGACGAGTAAGATGGTCTTCCATGATGGGTTTCCTTGTGGATTTGTAGGTGACTGTGGAGCCCTATTCTTGACCCGCATCTTCTCCCACAGTGAAGGCATTGGTTTCCAGGTGGAAGGCGGTCCCGGTCGGGGTTGGCTTGACGCGCCTTCCTCTTGGCACGTTTCTCTCTTTCACCCCCCACTCGTGCCTCCTCGAATTCTGCAGCACTGCTGGTCACAGCTGACCTCCAGCTGGAGCGCTCAAGGGCCCGGCCTTCCCAGTTCTCAGTGTCTATGCCAGAGATTTTAAGGTTGGCTTTGAGGCCATCTTTAAATCTCTTTTCCTGCCCACCAACGTTCCGTTTTCCATTCTTAAGTTCAGAGTAGAGCAACTGCTTTGGGAGACAGTGGTTGGGCATCCGGACAACGTGGCCAGCCCAGCGGAGTTGATGGCAGAGACCATCGCTTCAATGCTGGTGGTCTTTGCTTCTTCCAGCACGCTGACGTTTGTCCGCTTGTCTTCCCAAGATATTTGCAGGATTTTCCGGAGGCAGCGCTGATGGAATCGTTCCAGGAGTTGCATGTGACGTCTGTAGACAGTCCACGTCTCACAGGCATAGAGCAGGGTTGGGAGGACAATAGCTACGGATGTCCCGGTCCTCAAACACTCTCTGCTTCATTCAGAAAAATGCTGCACTCACAGAGCTCAGGCGGTGTTGAGTTTCAGTGTCAATGTTGATGTCTGTAGACAGTCCATGCTTCACAGGCATATAACAGGGTTGGGAGGACAATAGCTTTATAAACAAGCCCCTTGGTATCCCTACGGATGTCCCGGTCCTCAAACACTCTCTACTTCATTTGGAAAAATGCTGCACTCATGGAGCTCAGGCGGTATTGAGTTTCAGTGTCAATGTTGATGTCTATAGACAGTCCATGTTTTGCAGGCGTATAGCAGGGTTAGGAGGACAATAGCTTTATAAACAAGCACCTTGGCATCCCTATGGATGTCCCGGTCCTCAAACACTCTCTGCTTTATTCGGAAAAATGCTGCACTCGCAGAGCTCAGGCGGTGTTGTATTTCAGTGTCGATGTTGACTTTGGTGGAGAGGTGGCTGCCAAGGTAGCGGAAATGGTCAACATTTTCTAATGTTACACCATTAAGCTGTATCTCTGGCATTGGGGAGGGGATGGCTGTTGACTGCTGGAACAGCACTTTGGTTTTCTCGATGTTCAGTGACAGGCCAAGCT